>CM053788.1:563113790-563674662 GCA_028749045.1 Cupressus sempervirens | reverse complement strand
AAAGGGGGAGAGCATGAAAGACACGAGGCCTAGAGAGACATATGGATATTAGGGGGAACACATGGCAAAGGGAGAGGGAGGGAGAGAAAGAGGGAGAGAGAGAGAGAGAGAGAGAGAGGGGGGGGGGGGGGGGGACACATACTAAAGAGAGAAGGAGAAGTGTGTGTGTGAGAGAGAGAGAGAGAGAGGGATGGAAATACACAAGGCCTAGAGAGAGATATGGAATGTGATGTCCCCATCAATAAGATCCATATAATTAAATAAATAATAATAATATAATATTAATAATGGTATAGTATATTAATATGGCCATTAAATATCATATTAAGTGATAAAATATAATATTTAGATTAATAATGTAAATACATAAAGTAGATTCATTATGTATTATATGTATTAGTATTAAAATTAATATAAGAAATATAATATATAATTATATTATATATGGATTAAAGATCTTAGGGAGCCCCAAGATGAGCATGTCCAACCTCAAGAAGTAGTAAATCTACCATCCACGTCAAAATTAAGCTTGTTCCTAATGGGTACGGAGTGTACACAAGGGGAGGAGCAAATCAGTTGCATTAGGGCAAGAGAATCCCAATATGGATTAAAGATCTTAGGGAGCCCCAAGCTAAGCATGTCCAACCTCGAGAAGCAGTAAATCTACAATCCATGTCAAAATTAAGCTTGTTCCTAGTGGGTAGGGAGTGTGCACAGGGGGAGGAGTAAATCGATCGTGTTGGGATGAGAGAATCCCAATATGGATTAAACATCTGAGGGAGCCCCAAGCTGAGCATGTCCAAACTTGAGCCACAGTAAATCTACCATCTACTATGGAATTATAAACCCTATTATAGTGCTATCTAAAGAAAAGTTGTTAAAATATGCATTTTCAAGAAATTTTGGCTTCGAGACAGGGGAAAGGAGCACTACATTCACGGTCAAAGTGGTAAAATATTTCCTTACCTTTTCTTGTTTTAAATTGTAAGCAGGACTATAACATGCATACTATGTGTCTACATCATGTCTTCATGCATTAATATGTTTGCTTTGCATCTTCCTCGTGTCTTCATGCATTCCTGTGTCTACCTCATGTTTGCATCGCATCTTCATGCATGAATGTGTCTACTTTGTGTCTTCATTCATATGTTTTTTCATTGGTTACTAACATGCAAAATTTGTAAGTGCTTAGCACATGTGTAGGGAAAAGAATGAATTTGAGTTATAGATTTTTTGAGGACAAGCGAATTTGAGAGGGGAGGATTGTGATGTCTCCACCGATAAGATCCATATAAGTAAATAAATAATAATAATATAATATTAATAATGATATAGTATATTAATATGACCATTAAATATCATATTGAGTGATAAAATATAATATTCAGATTAATAATGTAAATATATAAAGTAGATTCATTATGTATTATATGTATTAGTATTAATATTAATATAAAAAATATAATTTATATTAATAATATAATATATAATTAATATAATTATATTATCAATTAATATAATTATATTATTAATATAATATAATTAATATTCATTATGAGAGGACATGACCCTAAGAATGCATAGAAGGAAAAAGGAGATATTTGTCATCAAAAAATATATATTAAATAGTTTAATGTCCCGAGGGACATTGCATGAAAATTAGGGGGAACACATGCTAAAGGGAGAAGGAGATGTGTGTGTGTGTGTGTGTGTGTGTGTGAGAGAGAGAGAGAGAGAGAGAGAGATATTAGGGGGAACACATGCTAAAGAGAGAGGGAGAGGGAAGGGGGAGGGAGGGTAAACTAAACTATATTGCTCTTAAACTCTAGCTAAACCCATTTAAATTAAGTTATAACACTAAATTAAAAACTAAATGTAATCCTACACTAAACATTAAAATGCGATTTTAATAATAAACCAAATTATATTATCTATGTAAAATAAAGTAGTCCTAAATAAATTTGAGAATTAAATCAAACTAAACTCTAACCATAAGAATATGTTAGGCTGAATTTTCTATTGGGTAGAAACCCAAAGAAAAAATCTAATTGAACACCATAGAACCCAAAACCCAAATAGAATGAAACAATAGATACTAAGTACATGATTCGTTAAACAAAATCAATTTCAAAATTAATTTCTAAGAATAATACTAAATGAAAATAAACCCAGACATGAAACTCTATTAATCCATAGCACTAAAACATATGAAATACCATCCCTAAACACAATTGACATAAGATAACAAATTGGTGTTTAAAATTTCAAAGTTCTATTTGGATCATTGTATATAAATTAGTTATTATTTAAAAATAAAATAATTAAGATGATATAAAAAGTATTGAATTAAAAGTTAACAATAATCAATTTGGGATTTGAACTTTGGTTGGAACAATAATACTAAGACCTCTTAACCAAGACATGATATGACAAAACATTCTCCAAAAATATTTTTCAAAATGAATAAGGATTAAATTATTGAATATGAAATTATCAAATAATTATTTGGTTCTACCATGTTGACATGTGAATGCAACTAGCTTATATATATTTAATAATATATAAGAAAGTTAAAAATACTTGAGATTTTAATTTAATTATTATAAATAAAACTATATATTAAAAGAATTAAAGTCTTGATAACTCTGGACTTCTATATATATATATATATTATAAAATATATATATAAGCATTACAATTGTCATTACATTCCAACTTATTCTTACTGAATGTCGTAATTACAACTTACTTACAAAGGTGAAAAAAAATTATTGGTGAAACCCATGAAAAAGAAGATAAGTTTAGCAGGCATGAGAATGGCGGCGTGCAGTTTGTGCAAAGAGAAGCACTCTTCTAAACAGCTCCTCTGTGTTGGCCCCTACTATTTTGTCCACCACCTGATTTTCATCCCTCATAAACAAAAAGGTGGGCATAGCCTTCACATCCATTTTCTCTGCAACACTCTACAGATACCACCACACCAAACAGAAAGTTAGAATGCACCACTAAACATAGAATAATAAGAGTCTCCATTCGATTTTAACAATATATTCTTAAGTATTGATTTATATGCTTCGAATTTTATTAGTGTGATTTAAGATAAGACAGTAAACATATTAACATTTAAAGTATGTAAATGAAATCTATCGTGCTACTCAATATAGATATACCTTGGCCTCATCCACATCAACTGATAGAAAAAGAATATGTGGGTACTTGAGAGCCAGATCTTCGAAGAAGCCTGCCATGAACTTGGAGGGCACACACCAGTCTGCTGTGAAATGGGCTACAATCTGCAACCATCAAAATCTATTAAAAACTAAAGACATCGATGATTTATGGATGAAGTTTTTATGATCCAAATCTTCTTCTTATTTTTACTATAGTGTTTTAGGTATCTAATAATTTATCATAATTTATGAGATATCAAAATTCAATTGTATATTAGTGGGGTCTTGGATGTGATGGCATTTACTAAGTGAAGTCCAACGCACCAAAAATTCAACTGAATCTATCTCTCCTAAAAATAGTTGATACAATTAAGTTCTTCTCTAACAATTTATCTATATCTATATATGTATTATATGCCAACCTTACCCTCTGATCGATTAGAATGTGAATATAAATTGTACTCTAAACACTTACTCGTGAGTAGACTTACAAAAGAGAAAATGAACACAAGTTAAAATATATTTTGGAGATACCGGGCATGCTTGCAGATGTGCTTGAGAGATTATTTGCTCCCATGATTTGAGTGAATCAACCAGCAAAACTCTTGAACTCTTCACCTGTTGGCTCTCCATAATTTGAAGCAAAGAAAGCAATCAATCCTAAGTTACAGAGTACAATCATTCAGTGCTCATACAATTATAGATGAGTGTGTTATGGATTTGGCTTTGTTTTATGGCCACTGGATTTGCTCAAACAGCGACTCATGTTTATCCTAATCCACATGGGACGGCTTTAATGCTAATCGGTTTTGGATACGTGGGTTAATCCAATATGATATACATTGCAACTTCTATTGTGAGAGACGTAAAAGGTTTTGCCAACTCGCAGAATTTATGGTAAGGAGCTTTGCATGTAATAAAGCTGTTGTCTATTGTGGGGCTCCTTTCGTAGCTGTTATCTTTACGTTAACTATTATTTTGGAACATCATGATAAGGTTGAATTGAAAAGCTTTTGGAATCTTGTGAGCCCAAGTGCTCTAGAACTCTTTGGATACTTCTTGTGTGCCTCAAGATAAGAGCATAATAGGTACTTTGTTTTTTCTATAAAAGTAGGTGGTTTATCAATTGGAGGTTTGGGTGAAGATTCTTGTTTAGTATTTTTCTTCTTACTAAATATATATTAAGAGGGTTGGTAGGGTATCATATTGTTTTGGGTAGGATTGTAGGGTATCATTATTGTTTGGGGTAAGATTGAATATCATTTGATGTGGTGGAGATAGGCTCATAATTGTTCTTTCTTTTAATAATTGTTATTATATAATAATAGTGTTAAATTATTATCGGTATAAATATTGATGTTAAATTCTATTAATTCTATCATAAGATTATTATATTAATAAAAATTTAATCATTTTAAGTAAAATAATCTTGTTGTCAATGTTCTAATTTTTTTTTTTATTATTATTATTAATTATTATTTTATTAATTGTGAATAGATTTGAACCCATGATCTCTTTGATAAGAGGCTCACAATTTACCATTGTGTTGTAGGCTCTTGCCTATCAATGTTCTAATGTTAGCTTGAGTACATTCTTTTATATTTAGAAGCTTCTATTTCATATTATGTTTCATGAGCTAGGGATTTGACCATTTCCAATATGATCAAAGGAAGTTTACATTTCAATGTCTATTTTAAGAATGATATTCTTGAGTTCCTTTTTATGGCCATTACACTTTTTTAATCTATTCTTAACATATGAGTGAAAGGGCTACAATAAAATTTCTTTTAAGAGTATGCAAGTCTAAGATAAAAAAATTATTCATGTGATTGCATGAAAGTGACGACAAGACTAAAACTCAAAAATTATATGAAGTCATGATGTAAATGAAAACCTTGTGAGATAAAAACTCCACACAAGAAAGGTTATATATATATATATATATATATATATATATATATATATATATATATATATATATATATATATATTCAATAAAGAGAGATTTGCAACATACTTATGATCTCTTTACTTTGATAATACTTGTGTCCCTATAAAGTAAAACTAGAAAAACTATTATCTCATGCCTTTAATTTATATACAAATAGGAGATGAGTATTGCATATGATTTCCTAATAAGGTACCTTAGAATATTATGATCTATAAAACAATTGTGCATCCAAAATGAATAAGATCTTATGTGCTCTATAAATTCTTAGAATACTCCCCAAAAGGAATACCATCAGTATTTATGCTAACAATTATAGACCCTTAACATCTAACAGTTTGATGATAGGCCTAGTGAGTTTCAAGTTATAAGCATTAGAAGATCACTACACAAACCTGCTTAAAGCACCTTGGAGATGCTCTAGTTCAAGGTGGTCACGAACATTTTACGCTCTCCATGGATGAAATAGTGGTGTTACTAGGGTGTACTTTCCCATCCAAAGCTAACATCAGCAATGAAACGATGTCATAGCCATCCTTTAGGGTCAGTTGACTCTTTTTACAATAATTGTAATTACAACCACTATTACATAAATTCCACTTTGAACATTGTAAATATAATCAATATTAATTAGATGAACTATAAATACTATTTTTATGCTCCCTCCATATTATTTAATGACTTTGACTACTTTGACCATGTTGATCAACCTTTGACCAATATGGACTAATAGGCTAAATGGTGACATAGATGTCCATAAGAATTTATCATTAATCTATTAAATATGAAAACACAAATTACTAAACCATATGAAAAGATATAATAAATCAATGAGTCCATATTTACAATATTTCAAGTGTTTCATCATAATTACAACTAAATGATACATATATGAATATATCTTTGCCATATAAAGTAATGTATTTGGAACAAAAGGTAAGAAATTTACATCATTGTGAGTACTAAAGTCCTTGTGTATATCATTGATACAATCATATTATATGTACACAACTACCAAAAATCCTAGAGATAAAACTATCATAGAATTGACTTCATTCCACTCCTTAAATTTTTTTCTATCTTCATGCATTACTACTGTTGAAGACGCCTAGAGTTCAATATCATACTAAATGTATGTATTATAGGCATTTAATATTTATCAGTTATAGGGATATAATTAACATATGAAACTAAATGTAAATCAAATAATGAACATATGAAACCTTGTTTTGTTTTAGTATTACCTAGTGAAGTGTTCTTAGAGGGTCATCTCTCTATTTGTGGGTCTTCAATAGGGATTTTTTATCAGCATTAGCAATGGTAAAAGGTTCATCAATTTTTGGTCTTCCTTGATGCTTCACCAATTTTACATTTGGTATAATAAGGTGTGAATATTTGAGAATGATTGTGTGCTTCTCATAGTCTTCGAATTCAATAATTCCATTCATTCTAAGCATATATATCTCTACAACCATTTTCTAGCAACAACAACTGAACTAGTAGGATATGTCAATCCATCATCATATGTAATCAGTTGTGCAAAATTTTTTTATCTCTTACACAACATGCCAACCAATAATTTGATTTCTAATCATTCCTC
Source organism: Cupressus sempervirens (assembly GCA_028749045.1). Taxonomy (NCBI): domain Eukaryota; kingdom Viridiplantae; phylum Streptophyta; class Pinopsida; order Cupressales; family Cupressaceae; genus Cupressus; species Cupressus sempervirens. Next base: position 563,667,944 of record CM053788.1, on the reverse strand, counting down.
TATGGTGCAACCAATGTAGAGACATGTTATGGTTGAAGAGGATTTGATAGATGGTTATGGTCAATTGAACTTTCCATGTCATCATTGTTTATAGAGGGCATGAGAGATAATGAAGTAAGATAATGTAGATCCCATGTATCTGTTGGAAATAATTGATTAATTGTGTATTATCTTTGATGTTACACAAAATGTCATATCATTTCCATCAATGTATGTCGAGCTCACTTGGGCATTGAAGATAGTTTCATGTGTCTACTGAGTATTCCATAGTTTACCTAGTTCAAAAGATGATGTCCACTGAGTTCACACGAGCGACAAAGTAAAGCTTGCATAAATTGAGTGTTAACCGAGATCACTCAGTTATAGAAGGAAATTTGTGGATGGAACCAATGTTAATTGAGCTCACTTGGTTACCAAAGGAACTTTTTGAATATGTAGTGTTAACTAAGTTCACTTGGTTAATACAAGAAAATTGCTTTAAGTTAGTAACTACTAAGTAGGGTCGGCTAATGAAGGATTTTCTTGCTTTGGCATATTGAGTTAAATAATTTTGTTTGTTGGTTCTAGCCGACTAAGAAGATGAATATTAATTATTCTAAGTTATATTCAAGTTGACTTGACAATGTGTAAAATATAAATATAAGGTCAAGTTTAGGATTGAATGTGTGGAACATAATTGAAGATTTGATGATGCTTAGAGGAAGTGTATTAGAAGGATAAGTAGAATATCCTTGTTGAGATATAAAGATACATTCGATTAGGAAGGATCAAGTATACAAGGCAGAATTGAGGTTTGTAATCAATAATTCAGTTGCATTAGAAATCGGGTCATCTCATTGTTACTCTCTAACCATTGTAGTAGTTATCTAAATCTCTTAATAGAGTTGGCTTAACAACTATTTATAAATACTCTAACAAGGTGGCATTTCTATTGAATTTTCTAAAGACCTATAACAAGGCCACTCCTAATAGGGTGATTAAATCCTCTAATAGGGTCACACCTAATAGTGTGTTTTGTAACATTTAATAGGGTTGGCTCCTAACAGGGCTCACTTTAGAAGAGTGAAAATTAATAACTAGTTGCAATTAGTGGTTGTTCCCAAATTGGGTTTCCATAGTAAAATCTTATGTTCATGCTATTTCTTTTATGTGTTTGCAACTAAGCTAAAATAACATCAATCACAGATAATATCTTAAGATTTTCATGTTCAGTATTTGTTGAGCTATTTTTGATCTGGAATTTATTTTTGTGGTAATTGATTCACCCCTCCCCTCTCAGTTACTCCTCATATATTTCCAAAAATTGGTATAAGAGATTTTGGTGCTTGTAGAGAAGGTTTCAAGGACCAAAGCTAAAGATCAATATGTCTTACAAAAGAGAGATTTCCAAGTTGAATTGGGGCAACTTTGCAGCATGGCAAGGACTTATGAGGTTACATTTGGAAACTATCAGTTATTCAAGTTGTAAATATCTTGATAGTGAATACAAGACTCCTACTAGAACATTATTAGTTGAAGATATTGCTAAAAATAAAAATCATAACATCATGATTATTGACATTACTTCTGCTCTTAATTATACTGAATTTGGTGAAGTCAAAAATTGCACTACAACTTATGATATGTGGATCAAACTTAAAGTCATCTATGAAGGAGATGATAATGTAAGAAGAGCTAAAGTTGAAAGTCTCAGAGGATAGTTTGATCAGATGAAGATGAGAGAAGATGAAAACATTGCAAAATATGTTGAGAAAATTAAAGCAAGTGTGAGTGCAATCAAAGCATTTAGAGGATACATTGATGAAAAAAAAATTTGTAAACAAGGTACTCAGAACTCTTCTTCCTATCTATGTAATTAGAGTGTCTTCCATTCAAGAAATGAGATGTGATCCAAATAGAAATATAACTTTGGATGCTCTAGTTGGAAGATTGACAGCTTTTGAGTTAGATAACTATGTCCCTAGTTCCAAAGGTATTGAGTTTGCATTTGAAGTGAAGCTTTTATTCAAGAAAAATGGTAAGAAATCAAAAGCCAATCAATCAAAAAGTGATGAAGAAGAAGAAAGTTCAGATAGTGATCTTGAAGTTGTTGAAGCGCTACTTATAAGGAAATATTCCAAAGGCAGAGAGAAGTACAAAGGTAAGATTCCTCTAATCTATTTTTCTTGTGAAGAAGTTGGTTTCATTGTTGTAAGGTGCCCAAATAGAGAAGACAAGGAAGAAAAGAAAAGAAAAAAGTTCAAAAGAAAGAAGCAATTCAAAAACTACAAGGACTACAATGACAAAGTTAAGAAATCTTATTTTATCGCTAAAGATTCTAATAACAATGAAGATGAAATGGTATATATTGTTATAAAAGATGAATCTGATAATGAAGGAGATAAAATGGCACTTATCTCTCATGTTAGAAAAAACTAATACATGGATCATTGATAGTGACTTCTCACATCATATGACTAGAGACAAAAAAAAGTTTGAACACATGGAACATTATGATGGTGGTAGTGTGAGATTTGGAAATAATGAACCTTGTTGCATAAAGGGAAAAGGGCGTATCTCATTAACCAATGAACTTAGATGTGACAATTCTTATTAGGTTGAAGGACTAAAGCACAATCTACTAAGTGTGGTACAGCTGAATAATATTAGATTCAATGTAGAATTCATGAATGGGAAGGCCAAATTGGTGGATGGAAAAGAAAATCTTGTTGGATCTAGAAAACAAACAAAAGGTAATCTATTCTATCTAGATCTTAGTGAAATTTCATGTTTTATTGCTAAAGTAGAAGAAAGCTAGTTATGGTACAAAAGATTATGTCATGTAAACTTTGATAATCTAGTCAACATAAGAAAAAATAGAAGAGTAAGAAGTATTCCTAGCTTGAGGAAACTTGATATGGGTCTATGCAAAAATTGTCAAATTGGTAAGATGGGAAAAACTAGTTTCAAAAGCAAAAACTATCATTCTGAAAAAGTCTTAGAGTTTGTACATATAGACTTATGTGGACCTATTGGAGTAGAGAGATATAGTGGAGATAATTTTTTCATTCTTTTTGTTCATGATTATTCCAAAAGGATGATTGTAATGTATCTAAAATAAAAATCTAAAGCTTTTCAAAAATTGAATTGGTATCTAGCAAGAGTAGAAAAGGAAACTGGAAAGAAGCTGAAATGTTTGAGACTGGAGAGAGGTGGTGAGTTCATTTCCAATGAGTTCAATGAATTTTGCATTGAAAAAGGAATTAAGAGACATGTATCAGCCCCTAGTACACCTCAACAGAATGGTATAGTTGAAAGAAGGAACAAATCCATCATGGATTGTGCAAGAACATTGATAATAGAAAGTAATGTTGCAATCAAATACTGGAAGGAAGCAATCAGTATTGTAGAGCATACCTCAAGAACAGTTTACAATTGAAGAAAGACTCAAATCAAACTCCTTATGAACTATGGTATGGCTACAAACCTAATATAAGTTACTTGAAAGTATTTGGTAGCAAATGTTATATCTTGAAAGAATCCAAGAAAGGTAAATTTGATGTCAAAGGTGATGAAGGCATATTCCTAGGATGCTCTTGTAGAAGTAAAGCATACAAATGTTGAATCTATCTATTTATAAAATCATAGAAAGTGCACATGTGAGAACTGATGAGTTTTCTAAAAAGAGTGAAGAAGAGAGCAACAAATAACTTGAAGATTATAGAAGATTTGTTTATTATGAACCTGATACTTTGGAAAATCTATCTAGAAGTTAGGAGGCCTCACCTCCCAAGTCCCTAAAAGCCCCAAAAGCTACCAAGTTACAATTAGTGCAAACTGAGTCATAGTCAGAAGCTACTGAGCTCTTGCTAGAACAAAATGAGTCTAATAGACCTGAGACACAAATAGTGGGACCCAACCTTAATATAGAAGATCATGAAGAACTTTGTGAAACAAACTCCAAATCCAAAGTACCTATGTTATCAAGATATGTCAGAAGACATCATGCACTTGATCAAATCATTGGAGACAAGACAAATGGAACAATAACAAGAAATAAATTGAAAGTTGCATGTTTTCTTGTTGAATTTGAACCTAGAAATGTTAAAGATGTTTTGGATAATAAACGTTGGATTGAAGAAATGAATGATGAAATAGAAAAAATTGAGACTTGAACAAAACTTGGACTCTAGTTCCTAGACCCAAGGATAAAAATGTAATTGACACAAAGTGGGTATTCAAAAATAACCTAAATGAAGATGGAGAAGTTTCTAGAAACAAAGCAAGGTTAGTATGTTATTCTCAAGAATAAGGTATTGATTATGGTGAAATGTTTTCTCATGTTGCAAGATTAGAAGGTGTTAGAACTTTACTAGCATATTTAGCTCATAGAGGGTTTAAAGATTATCAAATGGATGTAAAATCTACATTCTTGAATAGAATTCTTGATGAGGAAGTCTACATAGAACAACATGAAAGTTTTGTAGATCCCAGCAAAAGAGATATGGTATGCAAATTACACAAAGCATTATATGGTCTCAAGAAAGCACCCAGAGCTTGGTATGAAATACTTCATAAGTACTTCATAAAGATTAGTTTTCAAATAAAAAATGATAACAAAATTTTATATATCAAAGAAGGACTAGACAAGAAGATTGTGTTGACAAAAATACTCATGGATGACACTTTATTTGTAGGAAATATTGACATGTGCAAGGCATTTTCATAAGAAATGAGTAAAGAATTTGAAATGTCTATGTTTGGAGAGATAAAATTCTATGTTGGATTGTAAATCTAGTAGAAGAAACATGGTATCTACATTACTTAATCTAAATATATCAAAGAGATACTAAAGAAATCTGTAATGAAATACTCAAGACCAGCTGGAACTCCTATGTCTACTAGACATAAGCTTTCCAAAAATAATGATTCCAAGGAGGTAGATTAGACAACATGTAGATCAATGATTGAAAAATTGCAGTATGTAGTGCATAAAAGGCATAATATTATAGTAGCAATTGGTATGGTGGCAAGATTCTCAAAAAATCCCAAAGAAAATCATATGATGGCAATCAAAACAATAATGAGATATCTGAAAGGTACTGAAGACTATGGTTTATGGTACAAAAAAGGAGGCAATTTGGATTTGAAAGCATTCACAGATGTTGATTGGGCAAGAATTGTTGATGATAGAAAGAGCACCAATGGTGGAGCATTTTTTCTTAGTAAAAGACTAGTGTCTTGGACAAGCTAGAAATAGAATTGTATTTCTCAATCCATAGAAGAGGTGGAATATGTGGTAGTAGCACTTAATTATTTTAATATTGTTTGTTCAAACAACTATTGGTATGAAGATAGAGATCAAGGATCCAATGGTTATATACTATGATAACACCAGTGCAATTAATATATCAAGGAATCTAATGATGCATACCAAAACAAAACATATTGCTATAAAATATCATTTTTTGAGAGAATTGGTACAAGATAAAGAGGTAAGATTGGAATATGTGAATACAAAAGAGAAAATTGTAGATATATTCACTATGTCATTATCTAAGGATGCATTTATGTATCTAAGAGGTAAGTTAGGGGTCATTCCCCTATCTGAAGCTCACTAAATGAAGTTTAGTGCTGCATCAACCAGAGCATGTTGAAGATCAATCAGTTGATGCAGTATTGACAAGGGCATATTGCAAATGAATCAGTACATGAGGTATATTGATATTCACTAAATATTCCCTTTGGAATGATATGTCAAAGAGGGAGAATTTTATTTTCATATCTCATACAAATTTTGTTTGGCAACGTCAAAGGGGAAGAACTTGGTCTAATATCAAAGGCAGAGGTTTTCTATCAAAAGAAGATATTGAAGGAAGAGGGAGTTCACACTAGTAGAGGGAGTTGAGTTCTCATGGATAAGAATTAGAATGAAACTAAGGATATGTTCCTTACTTTATTCTTGATCTTAAAATTTCATTGTATTATGACATATTATGTTGCCATCAATGCCAAAGAGGGAGATTGTTGGAAAAAATTGATTAATTGTGTATTTTCTTTGATGTTACAAAAAATTTCATATCATTGTCAATCAATGTATGTCGAGCTTACTTAAGCATTGAAGATAGTTTCCTGTGTCTACTGAGCATTCTAGGGTTTGCCTAGTTTAGAAGGCAATGTGTACCAAGTTCACTCAAGCGAAAAAGTAATGCTTGCAAATATTGAGTGTTAATTGAGCTCACTCACTTAATGAAGAAAATGTTGGATGGAACCAATGTTAATCGAGCTCACTCAGTTACCAAGGGAACTTTGTAAATATGCAGTGTTAACTGAGTTTACTTGGATAATATAGGAAAATTACTTTGAGTTAGTATCTAGCGAGCAGGGTCAACTAACAAAGAATTTTCTTGCTTTGATAGATTGAGTTAAATAATTTTGTTTGTTTGTTCTAGCTGACTAAGAATATGACTATTAATTATTCTAACTTATATTCAAGTCAACTTGACAATGTGTAAAATATAAATATAAGGTCAAGTTGAGGATTGAATGTATGAAACATAATTGAAGATTTGATGATGCTTAGAGGAAGTGTATTAGAAGGATAAGTAGAATATCCTTGTTGAGATGAAAAGATATATTTGATTAGGAAGGATCAAGTATACAAGCCAAAATTGAGATCTGTAATCAGCAATTTAGTTACATCGGAAACTAGGTCATCTCATTGTTACTCTCTAACCATTATAGCAATTTTTTAAGATTAACCTTAGACAAAAATAATAGTTACATGAAAATATAACAAATACCGAAAAATAGTAGATCGCATAAAAGAGAACACAAGACACCAAGATTTAACATGGTTCACCCGATCCCCAAGCTACATCTACCAACAACAAGTCCAATATTATTATTATCCAATGATTAAAATCCATAATCTCTTACATCTCAATACCACCAAAAGAAGCTACAATATCACCATTACATTATGAAATCCCTAACCCTAAGCCTTTTTTATACAAGCTTTTGCTACTTACAAAATTAGGGCTAGAGTCGTCCAATAGGAAAAATAGAAACCAATGCCTTTTACAATTTAAGGGAATTTTTGGCTTCAAGGTTGTTTCCCCTTGACCCCACCCTGTACTACAAAAGAGAGTGAACCTGGGGTGTTGTCCCAAGACCCTGCAGGGGTACTACCCCTTGACCTCGTCTTAAGGGCACTACCCCCAAACCCCCATATAAATAATATGGGTAGAAAAGCACAACAAATAATCCTGTTAGTCTAATTAGGCTCCATGGTACAATAATCTTCCACTTGGATACTGATCAGACTCAACAATAATAATCTTCCACTTGGAGACTAATCATGGCACTACTAAACCTATAGCTCCCACTAGAATATATCAAACCACCTTGGACTCTATTGTTCTCTTATTTTGTTCAGTTGAGAAGACCAATCGAAGCTAAAGAGGAATTCAACTTCTCACTTCTCACTACCTTTGTAAACATATCTACTCTAGATTATCATTTATATGTATCTTCTCTAGCTTTAACTATCCATCATCCAAAGCTGACCTAATGAAATTATACAACAACTGTATGTGTTTTGTATTTGAATGCAAAGTTGAACTCTTTGCAAGATGAATGGAACCCTGGCTATTGGTAAGAAAATAATTATCCTTCTGATGGTGTCTCAATTCTTCCATGAAGAACTAAAGCCATATCATCTCCTTGGCTTCCTCTATAGTGGATAAAGCATTAACCTTTTGTTATCAAGAAACCCAACTCACTACTACCCCTCTAACAGTAAAGACATAACCTATAGTACTCTGCCTAGTATCAATATCCCCTACCAAATCTGAGTCAACATAGCCCTGTAAATCAATACTAGAGCCCCCAAAATCTAAACACTTACTAGATGTTTCTCTCAAATATCTAAAAATCCACTTAGTTGCATTCCAATGCTCAATTCCTAGATGACTCATATACCTGCTAACATCTCCCACTGCATGTACAATATCTAGCCTTGTAGATACCATAGCATACATCAAGTTTCCTACAACTAAAGCATAAGGTACCTTGGACATCTTATCCTACTCTTCTTGTGTCTTTGGATGCATCTCTTTAATCAACTTCAAATGACTAGGAAAAGGTGTATTGACAGTTTTAGCATTCTTCATAGAGAAACGTTATAACGCCTTCCCAATATAATCAGCTTGAGATAATGTCAATTTTTTTTTCTTCCTATCTCTACAAATCTTCATACCAAGGATTTTTTTTGTGGCCACCAAATCCTTCATAGCAAATATATGTGTTAACGACTCCTTTAACCCCTTAATGTGATCAATGTTAGACTAGCTATACGCATGTCATCAACATATAAACATAAAATAATATAGTTTTCATCATCCAACTTCTTAAAATTAAAATAATGATCTTAATGACACCTAATATATCCATGCTCATGTATAAACCTGTCAAATTTCAAATACCATTGCTGAGGTGCTTGCTTCAAGGCATATAGAATTTTCTTCAATTTGCACACTAAGTTCTCCTTACCTTTGACCTCAAATCCCTGTGGTTGTGCCATAAATATCTCTTAATCCAAATCACCATGAAGAATGGTTGTTTTAACATCAAGCTACTCCAAATGCAAATCTTCAGTAGTCACAATACTTAAAACAGTGCGAATAGAAGTCATTTTTACAAAAGGAGAGAATATCTCATCAAAATCAATGCCTTTTTTTATGAAAATCCTTTTACCATGAACCTATCTTTAAACCTTTTATTTCCTCCATCCTCTTATTTTAATCTATAGAACCACTTATTCTGTAAAGCCCTTTTACATGCAGGAAACTTGCATAAATCCCAAGTCTTATTTTTCAGCAAAGAGTCCATTTCATCTCTCATTGTAGACTCCAAATAAATCTTACTATCCAGCTACCTAGCTTCATCATAACATTTAGGTTCACCAACATCAGTAAGAAAAATAGAATACAAAGAAGGAGAAAATCTTTTTGGAGGTCTACTTAGCCTTGTTGATTGTCTAACATTCACTAGGGTGTGTGGTATTTTTTGTTGCAATTGTTGTAGATCATCAACTTTTGAAGTATCATCCAACACTACATAATCATCTTCTTTCTTCTCATGTTGTTGTAATAGATCTTTGTACAACACTTTCTCATCAAATATGACATCCTTGCTTCTTACAATTTTACTATTTTCAAAATCCCAAAGCCTATAATCAAATTCATCAATGTCATATCCAATAAATACACATTTTTTTGACTTATATTCCAACTTGGTTCTATTTTCATAACCTATATGAGAAAATGCTTCACAACCAAAGGTTTTGAGAAAAGAATAACTCACCTTATTACCAGTCCATGCTTCCTCTAGAATACCATAGCCCAAATGTGTAGATGGGCCTCTATTAATCAAATATGCAATAGTATTGATAGCCTCTACCCACATATTTAAAGGAAACCTTGTTGTAACCTCGTGCTTCTTGCACGCCCCATTATAATAATCTTCATGCATTCAGCCACTCCATTTTCTTGTGGAGTTCTTAGAATAGTTTTTTGTCTATAAATACCATTATTGGAGAAATAATATTCAAATTCATGACTACAATACTCACCATCATTATCAGATCTAAGACATTTTAATTTCTTTCCAATCTCATTTTCAACCAAGCATTTCCATTTCTTAAAAGTTTGAAACACATCAAATTTTTGTCTAAGAAAATAAACCCATACTTTTCTAATTGTATCATCAATAAATGTAACATAATAATAAGAGCCACAAAGGAAGATATTTGAGTTGGTCCCCATACATTTGTATGCACAAGCTCTAATCTCTCACTTTTCTTTTCCTTCCTAGTCTTCACAAAACTCACTCTCTTTTATTTTCCATACACACAACTTTCACAGAAATCCATAGTAGCACATTTTAGACCTAGTAAACCTTTTTTTGAACAAATTACTTTCATACCTTTCTCACTCATGTGCCCAAGTCTATTGTTCCATAATGTTGTATGAGAATCTACAAGCATTATTTATTCTCTGTACTCAACTACAACAATTGTTCCTAAACATTCATATTTATCTAAAACAACCAAAGTAGAAGGAGCAATATGACCTATACAAATATATAAGGTGCCTACTTTCATACCTTTTCCTACTACAATGGAACCTTTTGAAACCTTCCAATTTTTATCATTAAAATTAACTACACAACCCTCATTACTGAGTTTCCCTACTGAAATTAAATTCTTACTTAGCCTTGGAGCGTGTCTTACCTCATGTAGTAACCAGTGATTCTCATTCTTAAATTTAATCTTAACTTTTCCCTTTCCAACAATCTAACAAGGTTCATCATCGCCCAAATAAACAATCCCAAAATCCCCTTGACATAATCAATAAAATAACCTCTATAGGGTGTAGCATGAAATGAAGCACTAGAATCTAAAACCCATGAATCATCAAAATTTTCTAAAGATAGAATCAAAGAATCCTCTTTGGATTTATTACTTACCACATTTACATCCCTGTTCCCTTCTAGTTTATCCCTTAATTTTTCTTTCAAGTCCAATAATATTTCTTCTTATGTCCTGGTTTCATGTAATACTAGCAATCTCTTGATCCTTTGGATTGCAACCTTTTCCCCTTTGACTTTCCTCTTGATTTCTCATGATTTTTCAAATTATTTCCTCTCTCAGTTATTAGCCTCTACTTTTTGTGTTCAAAGCACTTCCTGATTAAGACCCCCCTAAAATTTTCGTATGAGTTTCCTCTCTCAAAATAACACCAATCACATCATCAAATTTTAGGGTATTAGATCTAGAAACAAAATTACTCACAGCCATTACCAAGCCATTCTAGCTTTCAGGAAAAGAATACAAATCAAGAGAGCCTTAATTTCTTCATCAAAATTGTTACCCATAGAAGATAACTGACTAGTAATAGTATTAAAATCATTTAAATGCTCTACAATAAATCCACCTTCTATCATCTTCATATTAAATAAATTCTTCATGAGAAATACCTTGTTTGAAGCGGAGGGCTTTTCATATAGTTTTGCCAAGGGTTGCATCAACTATTCTTTTATCTTCACTTTGGTAATATTGAATGTCACTAATGATGCCAAGCATAGTCAAATGCTTCAAAGTATCTTTCTATCCAAAATCTCCTAGTCCTCATCTTTCATAGTTCCTTGTTTCTTGGATTTTGCTTCCAATGACTTCCATAAGTCCTTTTGATAAGGATAGTCCTCCATTTTCATCTTCCATAACTGAAATTTCTACCTATTAAAATTCTCCATCTTTAGCTTACCCTCATCTACCATCACTCTCACTCAACTATGAGACCTTCTTGTAGAGGATCGCTAAAAAAAATGACTATAGTCTAGCTAAAAAAAATGACGATAGTCTAAGCTATAAAAAATGACAACCATCTGGATCTGATACCACTTTTTAGGATTAACCTCAAACAAAATTAATAGTTACATGCAAATATAACCAATACCTATAAATAGTAGATCACATAAAAGAGAACACAAGACACCAAGATTTAATGTGGTTCACCCAATCCGTTGGCTACGTCTACCAACAGCAAGTCCAATATTATTATTATCTAGTGATTACAATTTGTAATCCCTTACAACTCAATATCATCATTAAAAGCTACAATATCACCATTACATTATGAAATCCCTAACCCTAAGCCTTTTTTATACAAGCTTTTTTCACTTACAAAATTAGGGCTAGAATAAGTCATCCAATAGGAAAAATAGCAGTTGACACCTTTTACAATATAAGGGCATTTTTGGCTTCCCTAGGACCCCATAGGAGCATTGCCCCCAAAACCTCGTAGAAATAATATGGGGAGAAAACTATACCAAATAAACCTTTGAGTCTGATTATGTTCCACATCACAACACAATGATCTAAATCTCTTAACAAAGTTGGCTTAGCAAGTATTTATAAATCCTCTAACAAGGTGGCATTTCTATTGAATTGTTTAAAGACCTCTAACAAGGCCACTCCTAACAGGGTGATTAAATCCTCTAATAAGTTCACACCTAATAGTGTGTTTTGTAACCTTTAATAGGGTTAGCTCCTAATAGGACTCACTTTAGAATAGTGAAATTTAGTAACTAGTTGCAATTGGTGATTTTTCCCAAATTGGGTTTCCACATCAAAATATTGTGTTCATGTTATTTCTTTTATGTGTTTGCGACTAATCTAAAATAACATCAACCATAGGTAATATCTTAAGATATTCATGTTAAGTATTTGTCGAGCTATTTCAACATTTATCGAGTTACAACATTTCTCTTGTGTGTTTACTGAGTTATAATTAAGCCGATAGGCTCTATGTGGGAGCTTTGCTCCCAAAAAAATAATTTCGACGGAAAAGTTGTCAGCCCAAACATTTTTCTACTTTACGGGAGCTTTTCTGATAGAAATCATTTTTTAGAATTATTCTATAAACAATACTTTTTAAAAATTTCTTTCAAATAATACACTTTTTATATAAACTTTCTATTTTACTCTTATGTTGCTAATTCTCTTCTTTCTAATTTTATTTAACTTACTAATTCTCTAATGTTTTTTGAACTTTGTTCTTCAATGTCTTCACTTGAACTCAAATCAGGTGAGTGATCTTTCATTATTACTAGCTCTAGGTTTGTTTTTGTCAATTTGATCTATTGGTTTGGTAATTTTTGTGAAGCATTTCTAGATTTGTTCAGTTTGATCTATTGGCTTCAGCATTTTTTATAGAACCGATTCTAGATTTGATTTTATTAAATTTCCACTTGTCCAAATTATTAAATGCATTTTTTGGTACCTATCTTAACCTTTGAAAGCTTTTGGTGATTGAATGCTTGTTTCCATTTCTTATACGTGTTTCCCATCTCAACTTTGCATTTATTTTCAGAAGAGGAATTGGAAACACTTATATGTGGTGTGTGTGACTTATAGAAGGTAAGTATGAACTATGAAGCAGTTTAATTGATTTTTATTTATCATAGTCTCTATCAATGTTTGGGTTTTCAAATGTAAAATGTTTTAGCAGGATCAAACGCTAAGGGACCACATCAAATTCGACCATGGATACACTGCTCAATGTGAGTACGCAGTGAACGTGAGTTATACATTCTCAGCTCTTATGTATAGAGTGTGTTTATTTCTTGCTGAATTTTGAGACTTTGAAAACCCTAGATCTGCAACACCCTAACATCATTTTTTCTTAATTACGTGAAGTTTATTGAGATCATGGGGAAATTCACACCAAAGCTGCAGAGAGCATTTTTGCAGTTCATTATTGGCTATCCAAACCTTCGTCCAGGTGGTTTGAGTGCTCTGAATCTAAAACCGACTATTTTTTGCAAGGTAAGTGCATTGCTCACATTTACAAGTATAGATTCATTATTTTTGAATTTTACATCTTCTAAGCATATGTCTTCAAAATGCAGAATCCTTCAAATTCAATAGAGGTTTTTGATATGGATTTGTCGAGTGCTATGACTTCTACAAATTACCTTAAACTCCCTCCTTACTCAAACAAGGTTTTCCCTTCTGCCTATTGAATCAAGAACATTTATGATGTATTTTATGGCTCTCTGATAATTTGTTGTGGTAGAATATGTATCTAATGAATGAAAGAATCGTAAAAAACAATGTGTGATAGGTTGGTGTATGCCATTACTGAAGGGCGGGGATCTTTCAACCTCTCATAAAAATAGGGGCAATTGAATCATTCAAAATGTTGGCATTTTTTTGAGCTCCACACAATGATTTCAGAATTTAGAAGACATTGGCCACTTCTGCCCATTCAAATGCAAGAACCTCAGTAGATTGTCTTGCACATGATGAAAATCAAATTCAAGGAACTATTTGCCGCATTACAAGTTTGAATGAAATAAATGTAGAAATAATCCACTAGTGAAGAGAAGGAAGTGCACAATGATAGACATGTCTACAAAATGGGAAGCCTCTGAAATTCTTAATCACATTTGGTCTAATTCAAAGTATCATGTTTGTTGGTTGCTTAATTCTAGTAATTCTATTTATGTCAACATTCTTGCAACTATGGTTAAATTTGATGGAATCAACATGTCATTGTGATAGGTTTTATGTGGGAGCTTTGCTCCCAAAAAAATATAATTTAGACGGAAAAGTTTTCAGTCCAAACATTTTTCTAACTTTTCCCATCAAAGTCATTTTTTAGAATTATTTTATAAACAATACTTTTTAAAAATTTCTTTCAAATAATATCCTTTTTATATAAACTTTCTATTTTACTCTTACATTTATAATACTCTCATTTCTAATTTTATTTAAGTTGCTAATTCTCTAATGTTTTTTCATAAATTTCTATAATACTTCAAGTAGATGACATCATGTTTCTAAAAGGATTGCATGTGCTACAACATCACAACATTCAACACTACCAACATGTTTCTTTTGTTAACTTTTGCATAGCCTCCTACCAAGATGATTTGTAATTCTTCTTCTCCATTAAAATACTATGACTAATGTTGACATTATCAATATTACATACATTTTACCATAATTAATTTCCACTTTCTTAATTCATTTTGCCATTAATTTAGGGTTATAATTTAGTCCCTCTACCAAACTCTTGGTTCCAACATGACATGGAATCATCTCATTGGCTTTGATTCTTTATTTTAAGAAAACATTGTGGTATGAAATAAGTTCTTCTTTTAGCTTCTCAAAGGAAATTTTCAATTTCTCACTATCTATTCATAACTGTGAGAGCATATTAATTGCTCCTAATTTAATACACATAATTGAAATTCCTATTGATACTAAATATCATGGTTGTATTATTCTATGATTGTAAGTTAATGCCAACTTTGTTGCATTATGCATTATGATATTCTTTCTAAAATACCTCCTATCGGCTAATCGTTGCACTTACATAAACGTGCAACTACCAGTAAAGTTTAGTTTTGATTTATATCGACATCTAAGGATCTAGGATTTATTTTTGTGTCAACTAATTCTCCTGTCCCCTCTTAGTTACTCCTCTTATATTTCCAATAGTATCCACCCACTCACTTGTCTTACAATGATCCCAATCACATTGAAAATAACTAGGATGAAAGAAATCAAACTTTCATTTCCAAATGGTTCATTAAGTCCTATTAGAGATGGAAAATGAATGCATGTTTGAAGAGTCTCTCACTATAGCACAATCCAATATATCACCTAAGAATCCATCCCTAATCAACCAAAAGAGCCTGTGCACTACTAAATCAATAGTCCCCCTATGATAATGCAAATGTACACCAATCAACTATGGTACAAGCATCAAGAAGTTTGACTATTGAAATCTTCATTTTCTCCTTAACTGGAGGTCTCTTCACACATACCCCCACTCCATTATACCCCCCTTTCTCATGTTTGGACTCAAAAAGCTCCACATATATATGAGTTACACCCATCTTTACATTACATGCATTCTACACAATCAATAAAATATGTGAGCATTCTTGAATTGACTTGTGCAATTAATTGACCAAATGAGGTATCTATCCATAGCAATATCATGTTCTTGCAAGAAATCAAAATAATTCTCAAAACAATTTTGGAAAAAATGCATAAGCGAGATCTATCATCGCTCACATAAAAGTGTAACTCTTTGATTATCTTCTAGTTATTTTTCACACTATGAAGGACATGTCTATAGGTTATGTGAACAAAAATAGAAATCTAAATAGAGTTGTAATATTGAGATTATGACTCATTTTTGGGTTTTAATGTATAGTTCTCTAAAAAGACAATAACTAATATAATAGTGTCAATGAAGAAAGGGTCCTTACACATTATAAATTGTTGATCCAACCACTGAGACTTGTGAATATTCCTTGCATACTTGTAAAAAATCTTTTCTTTAAAATTACAAATAAAATCTACAACACACATTTGTTTTGCAACTACCTCACATATAGATCCTTCACCTCCATTTTTAATGTGTATTCCACTATTTCATAAACCTTCTTTGAAACTATCATCTTTCTAATATATTCTTTGCACCCCTCATGAAAACACGTCAAAAAAATTGATAAATTGTCACATCATGAGAACTTCTCATTTAAGAAATCATTTCTATAAAATAAATAACCGTCATCTCTAGGACATTAGAATTGGTCTAGTAATGATCTTTATTATTTTGGAAGGAAAATAGCGCTACAAATTTCCAACATTTCATTAGTATGCAAAGATGAATGGCTAGAGTGTAATACTTCATGGTGTATAGAAAAATCCACATGATATTTGCAACAACATGTATTTAGAATCTTAAGTGGCACACGATAAAATAGATTCATTGATTCAAAATCCCTTTGTGATACATGTAATGTTTGATTAGTCTCACAAAACTATTTGAACAACATTGTTTGACTTACCTCCAAATTATGTTTTGGGTGCGGGGTACTATCTTTATTTCCATTTCTCAACTTAAAAACACCCTTTGCATTTGGTGACACTCTTGAGCTAGAGTGCCAAAATTATGCAATTTTCTCCTCCACACCCTCACTTAGTCTCTTATCAAAATTTGGAAGTCTCCCACAATAAGCCCATGTATCAATTTGAAGAGGATCATCAAGTCTCTCTCTTATTTCAAGTTCTCTACTAAAAGTCATACAACTTATGTTGAATTCAACACAAGTTTGTCTAGTAAATCTTTCTTTTCTCAAATGATGACTTACCAAAGAAGTTGTAATGACCCTACGAGAAGTTGTCTTGTCCTATTCCCTGTCATTTTTTCTTATACTATTGAGAGCACTAAAAAGATAATTCACAATAATGGCATTTCTCTCCATTTTCTTGTTGACACAAATTTTCAATTTGGATAGAATAGGTCTTAGTTTTTGCATCCTTAACAACTGCACAAAAATTTGGCATTGCTCCACCAATGTATTGTTGTAAAAACATTTTTCATATAGTCCTGAAGCCCACACCTAAACCATTCTACATGATCTCTTCCCTTCCAATCTGTTGAAAATGGTCTCATCAATCTTTATTAACCATTTTGGTGTTCTATCATTTTTAGGGCCAAATGTTTGGATGTCTTCATTATAAGAAACCTCATTTTGATTATAATGAAGAGATGTCTAAGGTTTATTTGCAATATTATCATTGTCATTCCCAATTGTTATATTTTCACTTTCAACCTCTACATTTTCATCTTTAATTAATACATTCTCATTCACAACATTAAGTTGATTCATATTACCAAATTCAACATCATCTTCATTGGAAACTATTGTTACAGGCTTGATCTCATTGACATTTAACATACATTTTTGAGCTTTCTACAATGGGTTTCATATCTTTTTCCATATGTTCTACAATTCCTTCATTTGTCACCTTCCTTTAGTTTAAACTTTTGCCTACTACTACTCCCCATAGTATAAGAAATTTTAGGATACCTATTCAATTGATTTGATCACTTCTTGAAAGTCTGGGCCCCAAATTTTGTATTTTTCTTACAAAACCCTCAAAGCCTATGAAAAAGCATTTGGACATTTTCATGTCTTAGGTAAGGGGAATGGTCATTTTTTGAGAAGTTCACCAGTTAAATATCAGGTATTTGATATATCTAATACCCTATAGTCTCCCACCTAAATATGTAAAAGAACCACATGGAATATGGAGTGTGGGGATTTAAAGTTGAGGAAGGGTCCTGATTATGCCCTCCATGATCCATGTGATTTCCATGTTTATTGTTCATTGTTATGTAAATGAGGTATTTTCTACTACAAATGATGTTTTTATTTTTGTGTTATAATATATTATAATATATTATTTTATTTTATTTTATATTATATTATATTATATTGTATTATATTATATTATGTTATATTAATTTTATTATATTATATTATGTTATGTTATATTATATTATTATATTATATAATATATTTGAATATATTATATGATATTTTATATAGGATATTCATTCTAATGGCTGGAAAGGGGTCATAGGGTACCCTATGACCCCTTTCGACTCATTCAATGACAACATATGTCCCTAGGGGTCCTAATTGATCATATGGATCAAACAGGGTCATAGGTTAGCCTAAGACCCCTTTCAACACATTTCATGACAACATATGTCCTTAGGGGTCCTAGGACCCCTAGCAACATATTATAAATGATTATATGGGTCAATGTGGGTCATAGGATAGCCAATAAACCCTTTAGATACATTTAATGATAACATATGTCCCTAAGGGTCCTAAGACCCCTAAAAACATATTATAATTGATCATATGGATTTAAGGGGGTCATAGGTTAACCTATGACCTCTTTCAACATATTTCATGAGAACATATGTCCGCAGGGGTCCTTATAGATGATCATATGGGTCGAAGTAGATCATAGGTTTTAACTTATGACCCCTTTCAACTTATTCAATAATAACATATGTCTCCAGGGTCCTAAGACCCCTAAGTACATATTATAATATATAATATGGGTCAAAGGGTGCCATAGGTTAGCCAATGACCCCTTTCAACTTATTCAATGACAACATATGTCCCTAGGGGACCTAGGACCCCTAGAGACATATTATAAATTGTCATATGGGTTGAAGGGAGTCATAGGTTAACCTAAGACCTCTTTCGACACATTTTATGACAACATATGTCCTCACGGGTCCTAGGACCCCTAAAGACATATTATAATTGATCATATAGGTCAAAGGAGCTCATAGGTTAACCTATGACCCCTTTCGACTCATTCAGTGACAAAATATGTCCCTAGGGGTTATAAGACCCCTAGGAACATATCATAGTTGATCATATTGGTTGAAGGTGGTCAAAGGTTAACCTATGACCCCTTTTGACTCATTTGACAACAATACATGTTCCTATGGGTCCTAGCACCCTTAGGGACATATTATCATTGATCATATGGGTTGAAATCTCTTTCAACACATTTCATGAGAATATATGTCCCTAGGGGTCCTAGGAGCCCCAAGGACACATTGTAATTGATCATATGGGTCAAAGGGAGTCATAGGTTTACCTATGATCCCTTTTGACATATTTCATGAGAACATATGTCCCTAGGGGTCCTAGGACCCATAGGACATTATAAATGTGCATATAGGTTGAAGGGGATCATAGGTTATCCTAAGACCCTTTTTGATACATTTCATGACAACATATGTCTGTAGGGGTCCTTGGACCCCTAGGAACATATTACAAATGTTCATATGGGTCAAAAAGGGCCCTTTCAACACTTTTCATGACAAAATATGTCCCCAAGGGTCCTAGGACCCCTACAGACATACTATAAATGTTCATATGGCTTGAAAGGGGTCATATATTCTCCTATGACCACTTTTGACACATTTCATGACAACATATGTCCCTAAGACCCCTCGCAACATATTATAAATGTTCAAATAGGTCGAAAGGGGTCATAGATTAACCTATGACCCCTTTCGACACATTTCATTACAACATATGTCCCTAGGGGTCCTAGGACCCCTAAGGACATATTATAAATGTTGATATAGGTTGATTTAACATATTTTACAACTACATATGTCCCTAAGGGTTTTGGGACACCTAAAAACATACTATAAATGTCCATATGGGTTGAAAAAGGTCATAAGTTAACCAATAATCTCTTTGACACATTTCATGTTAACATATATCCCTAGGGGTCGTAGAACCCCTAGGGACATATTATAATTGATCATATGGGTTGAAGGAGGTCATAGGTTAGCCTATGACCCCTTTCGACACATTCCATGACCACGTATGTCTGTAAGGGTCCTAGGACTGCCTAGGGACATATTATAAATATTCATATGTGTTTAAAGGGGTCATAGGTTAACCTATGACCCCTTTCAACACATTTTATTTGAACATATGTCCCTAGGGGTCCTAGGGCCCATAGGGACGTATTATAAATGTTCATATGGGTCAAAAAGGGTCCATAGGTTAACCTATGACCCCTTTGAACACATTTGATGACAATATATGTTTCTAGCGGTCCTAGGACCCCTAGGCACATATTATAATTGATCATATGGGTCAAAGGGGATCATGAGTTAGCCTATGACTCCTTTTAATACATTTCTTGAGAACATGTGTCCCTAGGGGTCCTAAGGACATATGTTATCATAAAATGTGTTGAAACCCATAGGGACATATGTTTTCATGAAATATGTCAAAAGGGGTCATAGGATAACCTATGATCCCCTTTGACCCATATGATCAATTATAATATGTTCCTAGGTGTCCTAGAACCCCTATAGACATATGTTGTCATTGATTGATTCAAAAAGTGTCATAGGTTAATCTAGGAACCTATTAGACCCATATGATCAATATTTGTAGGGTTCCTAGGACCCCTAGGGACATACTTTCTCATGAAATGTGTTGAAAGGGGTCATAGGTTATTTGATACATATGATCAATTATAATATGTCCTTTGTGGTCCTAGGACCCCTAGGGACATATTTTGTTGTTGAATGAGTTGAAAGGGTCTATAGGTTCCCCTTTGACCCATATGATCAATTATAATATGTCCCTAAGGTTCTTTCAAGCCCTAGGAACATATGTTATCATTGAATGAGTTGGAAATGGGTCACAGGTTAACCTATGGCCCCCTTTTACCCATATGATCAATTATAATATGTTTGTAGGGGTCCTAGGACCCCTAGGGACATGTGTTCTCATAAAATGTGTTGAAAGAGGTCATATGTTAACCTATGATCCCCTTCAATGCATATGATCAATTATAATATGTCCCTAGGTGTCCTAGGACCCCTAGGGACATGGTTTCTCATGAAATTTATTAAAATGGGTCATAAGCTAACCGATGACCCCCTTAAACTCATATGATCATTCATAATATGTCCCTAAAGGACCCCTAGGGACATATGTTTTCATGAAATGTGTCAAAAGGGAACATAAGCTAACCTATGACCCCCTTCAACTCATATGATCAATTATAATATGTCCTTAGGGGTCCTAATTAATGGTTCTTAAGGAACAACACTTGGTGAAGGTTGTACAAATGGGATTTCAAGTAGAGTGGGTATTACCATGCAGGGAACTTTGTAGTTAAGCGTGCTCAAGCTGGAGTAGTATTGGGATGGGTGACCTCCTAGGAAGTCTCAGTGTTTCACCTCTATGATCATCACCTAGATCCATGAGTGCTAATTTTTTCATTTGTTCTCATGATAGATGGACTTATGTGTGAATCACTACTCATGATACATGGTTCAATAAGTTTAACTCAAAAACTACACACTTAAATCCTGATAGCAATATCACAATTTGACTTATTGTGGAAAATATCTCCTACTTATCAATTGATGAGCTTAAGGGGGTTTCTAATGAATGGTTTATAAGGCACAACACTTGGTTAATGTTTTGAAAATGGGCTTGCAAGAAGAGTTAGTTTAACCATGGAGGGAACTCCATAGTTAAGAACGCTCAAGATGGAGTAGTACTAGGATGGATGACCTCCCAAGAAGTCTCAGTGCTTTACCTCTATGAGAATCACCTAGATCCATTGAGAGATAAGTGTTCCATTTAATCTCATGAGAGATGGATTCATATGTGAATCACTACTCATGATATATGGGTCAATGAGTTTGATTAAAACACTACATAGTTAAATCCTGATAGCAATATCACAATTTGACTTACTATGAAAAATATCTCCTACTTATCAGTTGATGAGCTTAAGGGGCTTTCTAATGAATGGCTCATAAGGCACAACACTTGGTGAAGGTTTTGAAAATAGGGTTGCAAGTAGAGTGGGTTTAACAGTGGAGGGAACTCTGTAGTTAAGTGCACTTAAGCTGGAGTAGTATTGCAGTGGGTGACCTCCCAAGAAGTCCTCATGCTTCACCTCTGCGAGCATCACCTAGCTCCATTGACTGCTAAGTATTCCATTTATTCTCATGACAGATGGATTCACGTGTGAATTACTACTCATGATATATGTGTTGACATTAAGGTCAATTTGTCTATTAGTGACTCAACATTTAGTCAAATTAGTTACATTGCTACTGAGCTCTACAGTTTCTACCAAGCTTATCATTCACTTTAAAATGTTAACTGAGTGATTCATTTGTTCTTGAGCTACACAATTTTTACCAAGCTTTAGAGACAAAGTTTAGTGCAAACCGAGCATAGTAGAGGCTACTGAGCTAGTCACTGGAAGTGAAGAAGATTGTAGTGTTAATCAAACTCTATAGTGTTAACTAAGTCCAATAGTATCTACTAAGCTCTTAGAGTTAACAAAGTGAATCTAGTGTTGACTGAGCCATGTAGTGTCAACCTAGTGATCTAGTTACTATCAAGTTTATCAAAGTTCACTGAGTCACACAGTGCTGATTGAGTTCAAGCTACTTGGAACTGATTAGTATGGACCGAGCTTCAAGTTCAATAGAGTACCAAAGATTTTTGAGTATTGTTAGTGTTTTTAGTGTATCAAAACATCACTGAGTTTGTCTTCAGAACCTAAGTTACATCATTTGGGATGAATTTATGGATTATGATGAAATTGATATTATAGTTGAATCCAATAATTTGTAATTTGGATTGGTATATATGTAATGTATTGTATCATATCCAAAAATGTATGTGAAGAGTTTATGATGAGCAAAAGTGTGAATTGAAGAAGGAAACAAGTAGTATAAGGAGCAACAAAGTATTATCTATCATAGTTAGGTGATCATTGTAATACAAGGAATCTCAACCAACAAATCAAAGTTGTAGATCAAAACTCACTCATTGGTTCATCCTAATAGGTGCATTAGCCAAATCCTTTAACAGGGTAGACTTAATAGTCTTTGCTAAATCTCTTAACCAAGTGCATACTTCATTGTATGTTTGTAAATCCTTTTACAAGGTGGACCTCATAGTCCTTATTAATCCTGATAGGGAAGATCACCAAAAGTGGTTAATTGTGAGCCTTAACAAATTAACTTTATACTATAGTACTAAAGCTTATGGGTATTGTCTCCACCCTAATATTACTTTCTAATTGGAAGGTTTTTGGGTTACCATATCTTATGTCAAAGTATTATGAATATTTATTTTCTTGTATACATGATATTAGATCAGAATATTATATAAAGTATTAATTGGTGAAGTAAGATCAGCTTTTATTGGTTCCTGATTCTCCCCTCCCCTCTCAATAACCTTTCCTACCTTATATTTACAATGATTAGTATCAGAGTTATTCAAGTTCTCACATCATAAGTTTAACATCTTGAGAAAGATTAGAGGCAATGGAGTTATACATACTAGATAAGGCTATTGACAATGAAAAGTTAGATCTTGAATTGGCAACTGGGAAACTGAAGAAAGAAAAGGAGCAACTCTCTTAATCATTGAAAAGAAGGAAATATCTTACAATACAAATGAATGACAATCTATACACTAAAGAAATAATTGAAGATATATATCCTAAAATAAATTTATATAAAATTGATGAAGCAATCAAAGATCTATTGGAAAATCATTCCAATCTTCAAGAAGAAGTCAGAAAGATGAAAAGAGAACAATAAATTCAATCAATTAGATTATGTAAATTCATGGAAGAAAAATACAAAGCCAAAGAAGAGATAGAAGAAAACAACAATGAAATATAGCAACTATCCCTTCAACAAGAAGACTTCATTGATCAACACACCAATGTAAATGAAGAACTTATGAATCTAAGATTAGAGAATGAAAGACTACAAAATGATCTCAACACTTAAATGAAAACCTATGAAAGAATAATGAAATATCATGTACTTATTAAATATGAATTTATCTGTTAAATTTTTTATAGGAGATTTGAATGGATATAAAATAATGTTTTATGGTTTAGATGTCCCAATAGAAACCAAGATCAGTTGATACATCCATGTGTTAAATACTCAGTGATTTGAGAGCTACCACTTTATCTTGATTGTTTAAACATTAATTTTCACTAGTGATGATACAAGGTGTTTTACCTAATGATGATGATGTTGACTATGGTACCTTGATGATTAGGTTATATGCATTTAGATAGTTTAGTATTCCTTATTGGTGATGTTTATTATGTTTAGGTATATGCATGCCTAATGATGATTATTCTAGTATTTTAATCTGAATTAATGAATAAGTTATGTTATATTGATTATGTAATTACTGATGATTAAATGTGTCTAGAAATGAGAAAGGGTTATTTAAATAAAATTTGATGTTTTAATTTATATGATTATCCAGATGAGTTTTAAATGTGATTTTTCTCGAGCTACTGATTATGAAAGAGTGTGTAGGATTATTAGATGGGAAATCTAATAGAGATTTGAAACTCAACCCTATGTATCATACATGAAAACCAAGGTTGAGCCTAATGAAAGATGCAAAGCCTATTGTTTCATAAATTTTATTTGTATCATAAATTAAATGTTTGTATCAATGTGTAATTGTTAAGTGTTAATGTTTTGTAATAGTGATCTTAAAGTGTCACTTGACACTCATGATTCATATATGCATTTTAGCATGATAATTAGAGTTATCTAGGTAACCTAAAAATCTTAGTTGGACTAGATTAGTGACCTAATACTAATTATTTGGTAATCGACACTAATTACCCTAAATAAGGATTTAGTGATAATTTGCATTCTTAAGTTTTTTTAGAAAGTCCAAATATTTCAAGCAATTTAATAGGTCCCTAAATAGTCCTAGAGGCCAAAAATTATGAAAACTAAGTGCCTGGGGGGTATATGTATGGGTTGGGGGCATTTTTCACCCCTCTAGCCCCTTTCGTTGACTTTTGTGACCACCCAAATATTACATTTTTTCTTTAGTGCGAAAATTGGAACTCCACCATGAGTTTGACAAGTTATACTCCTCCATGAAGTTTGTCTTAATGATGAGGTTAAGTTAGAAGACTCTAGAAGCCCTTAGTTAAGGGGGGGGGGGGGGGGGGGGGGGGTGGGGGTGTTATTTCTTTTTGTAGGTGGTTGAGTTAGGAGCCTATTTAGTGGCAAATTTGAGGGCGGAAGAGTTTCACCCAACCTCTAGATTTAGAGAGTAAAGTTAGGATTGAAAGAGGAAGAAGGAGAGCTCTTCTCAAATTTTAGTTTGCCATAATTATTTGTGAAGGAAGGAATCCTTCAATTTCATGTCTTCATGTTGTGTTTCATTTCTTAAAGTAGGTTGTTGCATGTGTGTGTATTTGTATGTATGATGAACATGTGAGGGATGGGATTGTGATGGGTTTTCTTAAATGTTTTCCTTTGTGTTTTTACATTTTGATTTTTGAAGGAAACTATAAGGGTTGTTTTGGCATTACTCACCCTCGGATAGGGTAGAAGTGGCCATGTATGGGAGGATGGCTTCAGTTAGACTCTAGGTAGTGTAGAGTCTCTCTTCATGATGAGGAGAGGGAGAGAGTAGGGTGTTATGGGCCCCTACTTGTTAGTACAAACCATGTTTGTGTTTTGAAAAATTGAGAAGTGAAAGAAAAAATGTTCTTGTGATATTAGCCTCGAAAGGGCATCTATGAAAGAATAGAAGTTCTTGTGATATTAGCCTCGAAAGGGCATATGTTATGGTGTTGTGACTAACTTCTCCTACCTGGAAAACTCCACCTTCTCCGTAGTCTAGTTCGGTGATGAACCTATTGTGCAAACCTAGGATGGGAGTAAATAGGTTGAATTTATCTTCATGTTAAATCTATTTGTCATGCAATTAGTTTTGTTTTCTCAATGGTTATCTTGATGAAATATGCAGACTTTTTAGTGGCTACCTTTTTATGGAGCCAAACAATAATTTAGAGTTGTTGTTTCAATTCAAATATGTTGGGAGATTTCTCCTCAGGATAATGATCTTGTTGTAAAAATTTATTGTTAAACTTATTTTTTGAAATGATTATGATCTTAGTTTTTCTTTCATAGTTCTTTCTCAAGGGAGTCCTTGAATCAGATGATTGAATAAAAATGGAGTATTTTTCATTCATATGATATTCCAGGTGATTAAATTTATATGCATATGTTTATCAATAAATGGATGCAATGATGTTTTACCTTTCCTATGGCATTCCTAAAATTCAAATTTGTATTCATATGTTTAAATCGTAATTGGACGAAAGGATGTTATATATAATGTTATGCAATTTGATTTCAAATTATGTTAAGAAAATTTAAATTATATCCTTAGAGAAAATATGTTCTCTGCCCTTTGCATGGGAAAATTGATTAATCCCTTTGCGAATAGAGAATATTCTCCTTAGATTCTTTTTAAAATCCTTTTTTTTTATTTAATTAATATCATAACTTAAATAAACAAAATAATAATAATAAATAAATAAGATAAAGCTTTTACCTTATCCCTTCCCACCTATAAAATTTTGAAAATTTACCCCTTAACTCTAACTCCTATGTCACCTGCTAAACATTAAACATAAAAACCCTTTGGTCAAATCAATCAAGAGGTTGACATCACCCTCCACCCTCCAAGAAAGCACACTCTTCCTTCTCTTGCTGACCCACATGACATGGAGGGAAGAAGTTGTTTTGAATGCTTTTAGGGGGGTGGGGGGTTATAAATCTGATTAGAGAAGATTTAAATACAAGCCAAGTCTAATCATGTCCTATGTACCCACCTTGGGAAAGGCAAGGA
Source organism: Cupressus sempervirens (assembly GCA_028749045.1). NCBI lineage: Eukaryota > Viridiplantae > Streptophyta > Pinopsida > Cupressales > Cupressaceae > Cupressus > Cupressus sempervirens. The sequence continues at coordinate 563,641,295 of CM053788.1, read as the reverse complement.
CTATAATGTTTCCTTGGGTAGCATGGGAAAAGACATGGGAAAGGATGTCAGCAAAGTCAACGAAGGAGGGAGATTGTATTTAAAACCTTGTCATCACCTTTTAACACAACTTAACCTCCATCCCAAATGCTTCCATCTTTGACGTGCCCTTTTTCCCATCCTTGATCAGTGTGACCTCCATTTGGGAAAGCTCACATGAGCCTTGGAGGCATGGAGTTAGTAGGGGCAAGGTGGTAGGATTGAATTGGGATTAGTTTAGGTGTAGTTAGGTGGGGTTAGTAAGGTGTGATTTGCTGGTACCTATGGAGTGTTTAGAGGTAGTTAAGTGATAGAGTTAGTTAGTAATTAGGATTAGCAAGGCGAGTTAGGTAAGAGTAGTATTAGTTAAGTGTTAGGATTTTTTAGTAGATGTTAAATGTTAGAAGTAGTTAGTATTAGTTAGTGAGATAATATTAGTTATTTTTAATTTGTGTTATTAATTAGTGTTAGGTTAATAATTAGTCTAGTGTGTAGTAAGTTAAGAATTTTTGTTAGTAATAGTAAGTTATTTTGTTTTACTATTAATATTATATTAGTTAAGTTTCATATTTTTGTGTTGATATTTAATTTTAGTTAGTAATCTTTTTGGAAAGGTTTAAAGTGGAGATAATTTTAGTTAGAGATTGTAAATAGATTTGTAGTAGTGATTTAAGTTTTGTTATAGTTTTATTTTATACTTAGGATTATAAATTAGAGTATATTAATATTAGTGGATAATAGTTATTGTTATTTTGAAAATAATAGTTAGTACTTATTTTGGTGTAGGCTATCAAAGCTCTTTTAAGGATTAGAGTTATTATGATTAAATTAGTTCTAATGGCTATATAGGATTTAAATGTGTAATGGATTTAAAGTTGTCTAGATAGCTTAATAGAATGGTTTGGGTTTTGATTAGAAGATGGATCGATGTTGTGACTAGTTTTATGATAAATACTTAGTGATTTTAATTTGTTCTAGATAGGTTATGATAATATTTAGAATTAAGTATTAACGTGTTATGATAGATTAACTTTTAAATGTAGAACTAAATTCTCCTAAGGACTGATCTAGTATAGTATTAAAAGGGATAGCATCCTAGTTGACTTATGAGCTTGGAAACCCTAAAATATAATTTGAATTGGAAGTCGTACCTTTGCAATTTGAACCTAATATTTAATTGATCAACTCATTTAGCCAAAACTAAGTTATCTTGTAGCATTAGGATTTAGGGTTTGAACCTGTATAGTACGTGGAGATGTCAACTCTGCATCTCAAATGACGTGTATTCAAAACTCACTTTAATCCTTTGTTGACTTTCCATTACCTAATCAGTGTGGCATGTATTAACATAGTGGATTTTTAATCAAAAAATAATAATTTGTTGGTGTGTTTTTTCCCATAAATTGGGTATGACATATTAGGAAAGCATGAACCAAATAAATGAACAAATTTAGTATAGACACAAAGGAAAAGCCAAAATAGGATACATAGAAGAAGGTGAATCATCTTAGCAAGGAGCTCAAAAGAATCAAAGACCTACTTGCAATCATTGTGGTAAGATAGGTCATACATCAAACAAATGTTGGAGTAATGGCAAAGAAAAATTCAATGGAAAGTGTTACAATTAAAATAAGCATGGTCATAGAGCAAGTTAGTGTAAAGAAAAACATAAGTTTGAAGGTAAATATCACAATTGCAAGAAACAAGGACACAAATCTTCAAAGTTCAAAACCAAGTAGTGTAACCTAAAAGAACAAATTGTGAAAGAAATATTTTGATGAGATTACAATACATGGTGCAGATGTAAGTACTGTGGTGAATTTGGGCACATTGGAGAAAACTATGTGAAACATCATATGAGGAAAAGAGATACTACAAAAATATGTTTTATTTGTATAGAACTTGGACATCTTTCCAAGAACTGTATGAACATAGGTAAAATTGAAGATGAAAAGAAATCCAAAGCTGACAATAAAAAATAAAAATAAAAAGAGGTAGCAATGGGTACCAAAATCTCTAGAGAATGCAACTCAAGATCATGAAGTGAATGACACCCAAGTCAATGAGTCGGGTGGTCCAAACACGTCAACTTAGTTCCCTATGGAGATCACTAGAGCTATTGTTCAAAAGAAAAAATCTAACACCAGTTCCAACCAACAAGCAAAATGATCCAATCAGCATTCAAGATGCACATGGATCATTAAGCATAGTAAAATTTAGGAGACCTTACCAAGAAAGGTCGAGTCACAAGACCTTACCAAGAAAAGTTGGGTTACATATTGTTGGAGACTCAAGTTGGTAGTTCCTACCAAGTGATGGTGACTCTACCAAGCTATAGATGTCTTCCAAGCATTAAAGAAAAAACTAAGTGGAAGATAGCCTATAACCAAGTGAGTATGTAGTACAAAGCATTAAAGGTGATTAAAAGGTGGAAATTAGTTAAAAGGAAGAAATCAAAGGCATTGTTTCACCATGAATTTCTAGAGCTATTTGAGAAGAGAGAATTCAGAGCTCCCAAGAAATTTGATTTTTTTTTTGTTGAATATTTCTCGAGTTTTTAGAAACTATACCAAGCAATGACATCTTCCAGTAGAAAAAATAAGAAAGGTTCGAAAATGTTAGTTTGTAAAGTCGACTGCAAGGCACCAAATTTCAAGTTAAGTCTAGCAATTGTAGAGGTGCTTGTCCCTACTAGTGCAATATCACAAATTCCACCTAAGAGTGTTACTCATGCATGACATCCATTCTTTTTATCATTGCTCAATCCAAGAACTCAAAGCCCTAGAAATGAATACGCATTCAAGGAATTATGTGTGGATGGTGCATTGAAACCCAAGCATCAACATTTGGAAACCAAGGGCTTGATGCATATCTCTCATATTCCAAGAGACTTCTAGGTCAAATGGATGAGATATATTCTGAGTCATGTACACCATGGGCAGTTATGGTTGGAGCAATCGATTCAAATAACAAATAATATGACACATAGAATCATTGGGTTCCCAATGCTTAATAAAGTAAAGCCAACCAAAACCTAGGTCGAGTCAAACTAGAAAAGTGAAATCTTGCCAAGTGGGATGGAAGATGAATGAATATTAGAATTTTAATTAACATGGAACTAAAGTTTGGCATTCATATCATTACACAAATGATCTATAGTTCAACAGAGTAAATAGCATGTCATATGAAGTTGTTGATCACACATACAAGGTTGTGGAGAATAACCTACCTTTCAACCTTTTTGAGTTACTATTGAACTAGTTCAACAAGAATATGGAGAGCACTAGAGGATTAAAGAATAATCTATGTAAGTTCAAATCCCTTCTAACATGTTTATTTTTCTTTGTTTAAAAATTCTTCCCTTCTAAAGGTACAATAGTATGGGGGAAAGATGTTCCTATTTTGTATTAGATTAATGAGTATATAGTAGAGATGGGTGAAAATTTTGAAAGTATCATGGATAACTACTTTGAAAAATTCAAAGAAAAGATGAATAATGGATTTAGGATTCCTAAGAAGATTGTAGAAGATTACAAGGATGATATTTGATTCATGGTGGGTTTTGAAAAAGTATACATTCAAGCAATCAAACCTAGAGTGGCATGGGTTAAGCCTCTAGAATATGAAGTTAACAATGATGAAACCAAGGATATCATAGAGGCTCTCTTGAATGAGCCTGTGGATCCCAAAGCTACATACTTCAGCACATATGATGAAGCTAGGGAAAGAATAGAGCTTGAGATTAAGTTACCTAAAGCAGTCAATAAAGGAAGGAAAAGAGTAGATAAGATACTAAAAGGCACTAAGAAAGTAGGTTCCCTTCTATTTCTTATCAAGGAAAAAGGTGATGTTGTTGAAGAAGATGATGCTTAGAGAAGAGAAGAAGAAAGAAAATCAAATTTTTGAAGACATAAAGAGCATATTTGTTGATTCTTTGAGTATTGAGGTTGATGAAACACAACCTATTTTGGATCTATTAGTAGATATTGTCCACAAATTCAATGAAGACTTGAATGGATAGGAGAAGCTACTTCAAAGAGTAGAAAGGAAGTTTGAGAACTAAGTGTTAGAACAAGTTGTACAAAGAATTGTAATAGACCAAGTAGAGTTAGCTACTATTCTTGGTACACTAGAAACATAAGTTAACAATGTTGTATCATTATTTGTCAAGTGACACATCTATCTTTACCAAGGAAATCAAGGAGAAATTGTTCAAAATAGATGAAGACATGAAGGAAAGTGCATACCAACTGTCACTTGACCCAAGCCATAGTTCTCCACATTATTCAAAAATTAGATATCTAAAAAATTTGTAGGCAAAATTATTGAAGGAAAAAGCTAGGACCAAGGCCACACTTGCAAAAATCTGAGTCATGATTCTTCCAAACATGGATGCATTGTAGAAACATATTGCACATGAAAATACACGCATTCATGATAAAAACTTCTCAATATCTAATCACATGATAAAATTATTAGGAGAAGTTCAGATTGCATTGCATGCAAGAAATGTGCTACAAGAAAATTGGGACAAGACAATAGTACTTATTATGAAGGTACATTTTCAATTCTTGTCACATTTTGGTATTAACATATAGCTATTATACACCTTTGGTATTTATGTCAAAAAGGGGGAGTAGTGTATATTATATGAGGAGAACTATATAGTGTATGTATATAAGGGAGATATATGTATGGGGGAGTAGTATAGTGTAGTATGAATAAGTAGAAAATACTTTTACAAAAGCAATTTTAAAAAATTAGAAAAATAGAGTATGATACCAAGCCATAGTAGATGCAAGTCAAAATTGAGTTGAAGACACACAATGATGGAAAAAGAAGTTTTAAATGATTATATTTTTTTTGTTTTGATAAGTGTTTTTGTCACTAATTCCAAAGGGGGAGATTTTTGCTATCTATGCAATCTGAGTGTCTTCTATTCAAGAGATGAGATGTGATCCAAATAACAAGATAACTTTGGATGATCTAGTTGGAAAATTAACTACATTTGAACTAGATAACTATGATAATTATACTCCTAGTTCTAGCAATCTTGGGTCTGAATTTAAATCCAAGGTATCACTCAAGGAGAAAGCTAAAAATTCTAAAAGAAAACAATATGAAAGTGAAGAGAAAGATAGTTCTGATAGTGATCTTAAAGCCACTGAAGCATTTCTTGCAAGAAGGTATCCCAAAGGCAAAGGATAGTATAAAGGTAAAATCCCTCTAATTTGTTTCTTTTGTGAAGAAGTTAGACACATTGTTGCAAGGTGCCCAAACAGAGAAGACAAAGATAAAAAGAAATGCAATGAGTACAAAGGCAAGAAGGATTTCAAGAACTTCAAGGACTACAAGGACAAAGGTAAGAAATATTGTTTTATGGCTAAGGATTTAGATAGTAGTGAAGATGATGAAATAATTTATATTATTGTAAAAGTTGAATCAGATGATGAAGGAGATAAAATGACACTTATCTCTCATGTTAGCAAAAATGATACCGTTGGAATACTTTAGAATAACTAGTGGGGGGGTGAATTAGTTATCCAAGGTCTAGATGTATAAATAAAAAATTTCTCAACTTAATGAACCCATAAAAAATTCATACCTATGCATGCAACTTACTAGATTATGCAATCACTAAAACTTGTATGTTACTGTCAAATCAACTTGCAGAAATGTAAAGCATGAAACACAATATATTCATCAACACACTCAACACAATGATTTATGTGGAAACCCAATTTGGAAAAACCCACTAGTAACATGCTACTCCTTTTCACTCTTTTGAAGTGATTCCCTCTAAAAGGCCAACACTTTTAAAGGTTACAATACACACTATTAAATGTGACCCGATTAAGGGATTTCAATCACCCTATTAGAAGTGGGCCTTGTTAGAGGACTTTAGGCCATTCACTTGGAATGCCACCTGGTTAAAGGATTTACAAATGACTATTAGGTCAATCTTAATCCAAAGGATTTACCCTAGATTGATACAATTGTTAGAGAGTAATAGTAGAGCTTTGATCTGATATAACTTACAACTTCTCTTAGAGATTTTAGATCTCTGTTCAATCCTCAATTCTACTTGGCTTTCATATTTTGTAGATCTGATAGCTTGTTCACCCTTTGAGCATATATCTCCTTAAGCCTTCTTGCTTAACATGCCATTATAGATTCTCATCTTGGGTCACTTGATGAAGAAAAACCCTTAACTCCTTCTACTCATTAGGTTCTTGCACATGAAAAATTTTCTTCATGACCAGACATTCCTATAAAGAGGAAATTAGGATATTTTCCTGCTCATTTTTCCATCATCCAATTTAGGGTTTTGGATGGATTAGGTAGGATGTAATGTATCTACCCCATATCTTCTCTCCTTTAGAAAAATGTCCTAGAATCCATTAGAATTAGCCTAAAAATGGTTTACATTATTTTTTGTGCAACTAGGTCATCAACCTTATCTTCCTCCTAGTTCACAAGTTTCAAGAAAAAAAACTTGTTATATTAGATTCACCAAATCTTCAATCTTTAACATAATTCAATAGCTTGATATTATCAATCTTCTTATGCTTGGCATATACTGCATTGCTATGCATCAACTATAAAGTCATTCAACATCATCTAAAGTTTACTGATGCTCAGCATCAACTATACTTTACTCGACATAAAATATCTTGCTCGGCATCTACTAGAATTTTCTTTCACTCAACTCCAACTAACTTTATGCTTGGCTTGTACTAACTTTTCTCAGCACCTACTATCCACTCGGTCAAGCTTGGTAGACAAACCTCGTGTAACTTTTTCTTCTAAACTTTCTAAGTGTAGCTAGAATTTTGCAACCTTAAGTAGTAGATCATCAATGCATCATGTCATAATTGTCTTAACTAATCCTCATACTTCATTATATAGTCATAACTCAACCTTTCCTCTAGGTGCTATTGTTACCTCTTATTGATCAAATCCTCTTCATTAATCAACTAAGTGATAGAACTTGAATCTTATAAGCAGTTGTCTTAACATTAAATAGAAAGTTTGACATCAATGACAAAACAATGATTGAAACACATAGTCTTCTTCAATAATCTCTCTTCACAATGATCTTTTCAATCAGATTTCAACAATCTCCCACTTTGGCATTGATGAAAAACCAAACTGATCAACCAATTCAGTCAAATGATGAGCATCTTTTTCAACCAATCTGACTGGGTTAAAATAGTAAGACAATACCAAAAAGAAAACTTATATTGAAATGTTTCATCTTCTGATTAGGTTACAAAACTCTTTCTTATAACTCCCTCTGAGTTCTTTCTTGTATCTCCCTCTTACTAGGTAGAAAAGGATTTCTCCCTCTTTCTTACATCATTCATGTGTCCTCTTCTAATCAGCAACATTAGCAATTATTTGATCTCCCTCTAAGATCAGTAACATTCTCGGCTTTGTAACATTCTTAGCTTTAATACTTTCTCCTTCTAATGATGATCTTTCCCCCTCCTTAATCAATAGATCAATTTACAAATTTCTCCCTCTTATCTCTTGCACTTGCTCAATAAAACTCTCCCTCTTTGAGAAAAAATCCATAGACATATACAAAAAATTTATCATCTTAAAACATGCAGATATAAGCTTTTACAGTTTCTTTAGTTTTTTCCTTTATCACCTTGCTTGTGATCTATTTGAAGTTTTAGCTCTATGATTACTTTAGGTAGTTCCTTAAGTAAGATCCACTGCATCAATTTGTATTATATGAACATTAGCTTGTTTGATGCAAGGCACTCCTCTTATTACTTAATTAGTCTTTGATAGGGGTATCACCTCTATTTACCTCTTAGATACTCATGAGCATCTTTAGGTAATGGTTTTGTGAAGATATCAGCAATATGTTCCTTTGAGTTAACATATTACATCTTCACCTCTTTATCTTGAACTAACTCTCTCACATAATGATACTTGATTTCAATGTGCTTTGTCTTTGTGTGCATTACTAGATTCTTTGATATATTGATAGCACTTGTATTATCACAATAAAGTATCACTAGTTTTGTGATCTCTTCCTTCATTCCTTTGAGTAGATATTTGATCCATACAATGTTTGTGTAGTTGACAAAAGCAGCAACATATTCAGCTTCAGCAGTAGATTGTGAAGTACAACTTTGTTTCTTGCTAGTCCATGTAACTAGTCTCTTGCCTAAGAAAAATGCTCCTCCACTTTTCCTCTTTCTATCATCAATGTTTCTGACCTAATCAGCATCAGTGTAGGCTCTCAATTCCAACTTTTCATTCATCTTGTAGTATAGACCAAACTCTTCTTATCCTTTCAGATATCCCATTATTATTTTCACAGCCATCAAATTATTTTCCTTGCGATTAGTAGAGAATCTTGTAGCTATCCCTATAGATAATGAACTATGAGGTCTACTATGGACTACATATTGCAATTTTCCAATCATAGACTTGTATAATGTTTGATTCACCTCATTTGAATCATCATTCTTTGACAATTTGTGTCCACCATAGGTGTACTTACTGGTTTGGAATCTTCTAATCTAAAAGTCTTCAATATTTCTTTGACATACTTTGACTAAGTGATATATAGACCATACTTTATTCGATGGACTTGTAAACCCACAAAAAATTTGATTTCTCCAAATATTGACATTTCAAATTTTTTCTTCATCTAATTTGCAAAATCTTTACATAAAGCATCTTGACCTCCAAATATGATGTCATCAACAAATATTTTTGATATCAAAATACCTTTTCCATTTTCTATCTTTATGTATAGATTGTTCTTATCATTATTCCTTTCAAATCCAATCTTCACAAGATAAGTATGAAGTCTCTCATACTAGGCTCTTGTTGCTTGTCTCAAACCATATAGTGCTTTGTGCAATCTACATACCATGTTCTTATTTTTATCATCAACAAAACCTCTTGGCTATTCTACGTAAACTTCTTCTTCTAGTATATCATTCAAAAATGTAGATTTAACATCTGTCTAATAAAATTTGAAACTTTTGTATGCAGCATAAGCAAGTAGAGTTCTTACTCCTTCCATTCTAGCAACAAGAAAAAATATCTCCCCACAGTCAATTCCTTCTTCTTGTGCATATCCCTTGCAAACTAATCCTACTTTGTTCCTTGTGACTTCACTATTCTCATCTAGCTTGTTTCTAAATAGCCACTTTGTGTCAATCACCTTCTTTTCTTCTAGTCTAAGAACTAGACTACAAGTTCTTCTCAATCTATTCAATCTCTTCTTCCATGGCTTTGTACTAGTCCACATCTTCTAATGCATCTTTCACTATTTTGGCTTCCTTCATGCTCAGCAAACATGTTTCACTTCTTAATCTATTTCTTGTGATTGGCTTAACATCTTTGTTTCCAATGATTTCATCAACAAGATGATGCCTTCTAACATATTTTGATAATCTTGGCTCAAATCTTGTGTTTTCATATTGTCTTCTAGATTTAGAATCATTATGTACATCTCTATCAGGTATCATAGCATCTCCTTCATGTGTACTAACCTCAAAATTAGAATGTGCATCTTCTTCATTTTGCAACTTGGCATCTGAATGTAGCTTGGTTCCTAAATGTAATTTGGCATTCATAAGATGTGACTTGGTCATTACTGATACTTTTTGTTGATTTGTACCTTGATTTGCAAAATTTTCTTCCATAGGCATTTATATGAATAATTTGTATTATTTTGGTTCTTTCATATGTTCAGCCTCATGTACTTCTCTAAATTCATCAAAATTCACATTTGCACTTTCTACAATTTTGTTAGTGTTAGTATTTAAACACTTATAAGCTTTATTTCTTGTGGAGTATCCAAGAAATATACCTTCTTCACTTTTTGCATCAAGCTTTCCATTCCCAACATCTTTAAGAATGTAACATTTACTTCCAAATACCTTAAAGTATTTTACGTTGGGTGGATATCCATACCATATTTCAAAAGGTGTTGAATGATTACCTTTCTTGATTTGTACATTGTTTAGGGTATATACAGCAGTATTTAAGCTTCTCTATAGTATTTTAGAGCAACATTTTTCTCCATCATAAGTGGTCTAGCACAGGCCATTATAGACTTGTTTCTCCTTTCAGTAATTCTATTTTGTGGAGGGGTCCTAGGAGTAGATGTCTATCTTTTGATTCCTCTATCATTATAGAACATCTCAAACTCATTTGAAGTGAATTCTCCTCCTCTATCTGATCTCAAGCATTTTAGACTTTTACCTATTTCTTTCTCAACTCTTGCCAAGTACCACTTAAACATTTGAAAAGCATCAAATTTTTGTTTCAAAAACATAACTATCATCGTCCTAGAATAATAATCAACAAATAGTATTATGTAATTGTGTCCTCTATAGCTTTGCACTTTGATTGGCCCACACAAGTTAGTATGAACAATCTCTAGTATTCTTTTAGAGGTGTAAGCTTTACTCTTAAAGGTTGACTTTATCATTTTGCCTAGATGACATTGTTTGCACACTACAGTATCAGGTTTCTTCAACTTAGGAAAACCTCTAACTTTCTTTATGTTATTGATACTAACCAAGTTATCAAAATTAACATGACATAATCTCTTGTTCCAAAGCCATACATCATCAAATTTTGTAACAAAACAAGTAACATCCTTTATATCAAGATAGAATAGATTACTTCTAGTTTGGTCACCTTTTCCAATCAGATTTCCATTTGTGTCATATATCTTATAAGTCTTGTTTCCAAATTCAATCTTGCATCACAAATTATTCAATTGTGATAAACTCAACAAGTTATAGTTTAGTCCTTCAACATAGTAAGGATTATCACATGAAATCTTGTCTGTGAGTTTGATAGAACCTTTTCTATTTATCAAACATGGTGCATCATTACCAAATCTTACACTATTTCCATCATAACAATTTATGGTAATGATCTTACTTTTGTTTGTAGTCATATGATGTGAGCATCCACTATCAATGATCCATCTATCATTTTTGTTCACAAAAGTCACAAGTGCAGTTGCCTTATCTTCATTAAATTTGTCCTTCATTGCAACACATACCACTTCATCATCATGTTCATTAGATTCATGCCTGATTTCATCTTCAACAATGTAGCATGACTTCTTTCCTTTGTATTTGTAATCTTTTTTGTCATCTTCTCTTCTATTTTTTCACTTGTTGCCATCTCTATAGTTCTTCTTCTATGTACATCTTGCAGCAGTATGACCAACCTCATTGCAATTGAAACAAATGATGGGTCACTTACCTTTGAACTTGCCTTTACCTCTGTGAAACCTTCTTACTAGTAGTGCTTCCAATTATTCAATATCTTCCTCATCTATATCACTGTCACTTGATACATACTTTATCTTTCTCTTCTTATTCTTCTGCTTCACCTCATCAGAGTCCTTCAATAACAACTTAGCTTTGAAAGTAGATTCAAAACTCCCAGGTTTGTAATTATCAAAATTAGATAGCTCAAAAGTAGTGAGCCTACCTACTAGACCTTCAATGGTTAGATTATTTTTTAGAATACATCTCAATTCTTGAATTGTAGAAACTCTAATAGCATAAACATGCAATAATGTTCTCAAGACTTTGTTTAACATAGTATCATCATCTATGTGACTAGTATCTCCTCTTATTGCACTAAAAACTTCTTTTATTTTAGCAACATATTGAGCAATATTCTCGCCTTTTTCCATTCTCATATCATCAAACTTACCTCTAAGGCTTTCGAATTTGGCTCCTTGAACATTTTTGTCTCCTCCATAGATGGTGTGCAGATCATCCCACATTTTCTTTGTAGTGTCATAGCCTTTGATATCATCAAATTTGGCATAGCCTAAGGCAAAGGCAATCTCCAACATCACCTAATTGTGTTCTTTCTTCTTCTTCATATATTCAGTAGTTAGGGCTCCAACTAGATCAACATGTTCCTCTATAACGGTAGATTGTGCATGATCTACAAGTCCTCCAAGGTGTAACTTCATCAAACTTTTCCATGCAGGAAAGTTATCTCTATTAAGCTTGGGTACTTCTCTTTTTGACATCTCAATCTTTGTGCTTCTAGTACCTTGAAACTAGTCCTTTTAAGTAGATGGATCCGATACCAATTATTGAAATACTTTAGAATAACTAAGAGGGGGAGGGGTGAATCAGTTATCCAAGGTTCAAATGTATAAATAAAACTTTTCACAACTTAGTGAACCCATAAAAAATTCATACCCATGTATGCAACTTACTGGATTATGCAATCACTAAAACTTGTATGTTATTGTCAAATTAACTTACAAAAAAGTAAAGCATAAAACACAATAGATTCATCAACACACTTGACACGATGATTTATGTGCAAACCCAATTTGGGAAAAACCACCTGTAACATGCTACTCCTTTTCACTCTTCTAAAGTGATGCCTTGTGAAAGGCCAACCATGTTAAAGGTTAAAATGCACACTGTTAAATGTGACCTGGTTAAGGGAATTCAATCACCCTATTAGAAGTAATCCTTGTTAGAGGAATTTAGAGGTCAACCTTAATCCAAAGGATTTACACTAGACTGATGCAATTGTTAGAGAGTAACAATACAGATTTGATCTGATACAACTTACAGCTTCTCTTGCAGAGTTTAGATCTCTAATCAGTCCTCAATTCTACTTAGCTTTCATACTTTTTAGCTCTAACAGCTTGTTCACCCTTCAAGCATATATCTCCTTAAGCCTTCTTTCTTAATATGTCATTGCAAATTCTCCTCTTGGGTCACTTGATGAAGAAAAACCCTTAACTCCTTCTTCTCCTTAGGTTCTCACACATGACAACTTTGCTTCATGACCAGAGATTCCTATAAATAAGGAATTAGGATATTTTTTCACTCATTTTTCCATCATCCAATTTAGGGTTTTGGATGGATTAAGTAGGAAACAATGTATCTACCACATATCTTGTCTCCTCTAGAAACATCTCCTAGAATCCATTAGAATTTTCCTTAAAATGGCTTACATTAATTTTTGTGCCACCAGTTCATCAACCTTATCTTCCTCCTAGTTTACAAGTTTCAAGAAAACAAACTTGTCAGCTTAGATTTGGTGAATCTTTAATCTTTAACATAATGCAGCAGCTCGGCATTATTAATCTTTTAATGCTTGTCATATACTACATTGCTTAGTATCAACTCTAAAATCACTCAGCATCATCTAAAGTTTACTAATGCTTGGCATCAACTAAACTTTACTCAACATCAACTATCTTGCTTGACATCTACGAGAATTTTCTTTCACTCACCTCCAACTGACTTTCTGCTTGGCTTGTACTAACTTTTCTTGGCACCTACTATCCACTTGGTCAAGATTGGTAGACAAACTTCATTTAACTTGTTCTTTTAAACTTTCCAAGTCTAGCCAACATTGTGTAACCTTAAGTAGATTATCAATACATCATGCATTACTGTCTTAACTGATCCTTGTACTTCATTACATATTCATAACTCAACCTTTCCTCTAGGTGCTATTATTACATCTTATCGATCAAATCCTCTTCATCAATCAACTAAGTGATAGTACTTGAATCTTATAATTAGTTGTCTTACCAGTAAATAGTAGGTTTCGCATTAGTGACAAAACAATGATTGAAACACAATCTTCTTCAACAATTTCCTTCTTTGAAAAATCTCTCTTAACAATGATCTTTTCAATCAAATTTCAATAGATACATGGATTATTAATAGTGGCTTCTCACAACATATGACTAGTGACAAAAAAAATTTGAACATATGGAACATTATGATGGTAGAAGTCTGAGATTTGGAAACCATGAACCATGTTGCATAAAGGGAAAAGGTTGTATCTCACTAACGAATGAACTTAGATGTGATAATGCTTATTGGGTTGAAGGACTGAAACATAATCTACTAAGTGTGGCACAGTTGAATAACATTTGATTCAAGGTATAATTCATGAGTGGGAAGACCAAGCTACTAGATGGAAAAGGAAATCTGGTTGGGTCTGGTAAACAAATGAAAGGTAACCTATTCTACCTAGATGTTGGTGAAAGTTCATGTTTTATTAATCAAGAAAGTTGGTTATGGAATAAAAGGTTCTATCATGTCAACTTTGATAATCTAATCAAGATAAGAAATAAGAAAAGAGTAAGAGGTATTCCTAATCTGAGGAAACTTAATATGGGCCTATGTGAAATTTGTCAAATTGGTAAGATGGGAAAGACAAGTTTCAAAACCAAAGACTATCATTCTAAAGAAGTCTTGGAGCTAGTTTATACAGACTTATGTGGACCTATATGAATAGAGACCTATAGTGGGGATAAGTATTTTATTCTTTTTTTTTATGATATATTCTAGAATGATGATTGTAATGTATCTAAAAGAAAAGTCTAAAGCATTTCAAAAATTTAAGTAGTATCTGGCAAGAGTGGAGAAAGAAATTGGAAAGAAGCTAAAGTGTTTAAGATTAGACAGAGGTGAGGAATTCATTTTCAATGAATTCATTGAATTCTACATTAAAAGAGGAAATAAAAGACAAGTATCATCTCATGGTACAGCATAGTAGAATGGTATAGCTAAAAGAAGGAACAGATCCATCATGGATTATGCAATAACTTTAATGATAGAAGAGAGTGTTGCAATCAAATACTGGAAGGAAGTAATCAGTACTGCAATGCATATCTTGAATAGAGTATAGCTAAAGAAAGATTCAAATCAAACTCCTTATGAACTATGGTATGGCTACAAACTTATTGTAAGTTTCTTCAAAGTATTTGGTAGAAGATGTTATATCTTGAAGGAATGTAGGAAAGGTAAATTCGATTCAAAGGTGATGAAGACATGTTCCTAGGATACTCCTATAAAAGGAAAGGATATAAATGTTTGAATTTGTCAACTCATAAGATCATAGAAAGTGAACATGTAAGAATTGATGAGTTTGCAGAAAAGAGCGAAGAAGAGAGCACCAAAGAACCTAAGGACTATAGAAAGTTTGTTTACTATGAACCTGATACATTGCCAAATAAAATTGGAAGTTGGCAGACCTCACATCCCAAGTCCCTAAAATATCCAAAAGATATCAAGTTACAACCAATACAACTTGAGTCATAGTCAGAAGCTACCAATTTGTTACCAGAGAAAACTAATTTTGATGGACCTGATTCACAGACAATGGGATGTGAGATTGATATAGAAGATCATAGTGAGGTTAGAGTAACAAATTCTAAATCCAAAATACCTATGTTAGCAATATATGTTAGAAGGCACCATGCACTTGATCAAATCATTAGACACAAATCAAATGGTACTATGACAAGAAACAAATTGAAAGGTACATGTCTTCTTATTGAATTTGAACTTAGATCAGTGGAAGATGCTTTGGATAATGAAATTTGGATTGAAGCTATGAATGAAGAAATAGAACAGATAGAGAATAATAAGACTTGGACTCTTTTTCCTAGACCCAAGGATAAAAATATAATTGGCACAAAGTGGGTTTTCAAAAATAAATTGAATGAAGATGAAAAATTTTCCAAAAATAAAGAAAGGTTTGTATGTAAAGGTTATTCTCTAGAAGAAGGTATTGACTATGGTGAAACTTTTTTTCTCATTGCTAGACTAGAAGTTGTTAGAACTTTACTTGCTTATGTTGCACACAAAGGATTTAAAGTTTATAAAATGGATGTAAAATCTATGTTCTTGAATGGAATACTTGAAGAGGAAGTTTGCACAGAACAACCTAAAGGTTTCATGGATCCTAGAAAAAAGGACATGGTTTGTAAACTACACAATGCCTTATATGGACTCAAGAAAGCTCCCAAAGTTGGTTATGAAAGACTTCATAACTACTTGATAAAGATTGATTTTCAAAGAACAAATGATAACAACAACTTGTATATCAAAGAAGGACTAGATAAGAAGATTGTGTTGGTTGAAATATTTGTGGATGAAAATTTATTTACAGGAAATGATGACTTATGATAGGCATTTTTAGAAGAGTTGAATAAAGAATTTCAGATGTCTATTTTTGGAGGCATAAAATTATTTGTTGGATTGCAAATCCAACAAAAGAAAGATGGTATCTATATTAATCAATCCAAATATATCAAAGAGATACTAAAGAAGTTTGAAATGGAAGATTCAAGACTAGTTGGAACACCTATGTATACTGGACATAATCTTTCCAAAAATGATGATCCCAAAGAGGTAGATCAAACCACATACAAATCAATGATTGAAAAATTACAATATGTAGTGCACACAAGGTCTGATATTTTATTAGCAATTGGTATGGTGGCAAGATTCTCAGCAAATTCTAAAGAAAATAATATGATGACAATCAAGAGAATCCTAAGGTATCTAAAGGGTACTAAAGACTACGGATTATGGTACAGGAAAGGAAGCAATTTGGAATTGAAAGCATTCATAGATGTTGATTGGGTAGGAAGTGTTGATGGCAGGAAGAGCACCAGTGGTGGAGCATTCTTTCTTGGTAAAAGACTAGTGTCTTGGACAAGCAAGAAGCAAAGTTCTATTTCTCAATCTACAACAAAGGTAGAATATGTGGCTACAATAGTTAATTTTTCTAAGTTGTTTTAGTTTAAGAAATTGTTGGTAGGTATGATGATAGAAATCAAGGATCTAGTGGTTATATTTTGTGATAACACTACTGAAATTAATATATCAAAGAATCCTATCATGCATACCAAAACCAAGCACATTGCAATAAAATATCATTTTCTAAGAGAATTGGTACAAGATAAAGAGGTAAGATTGGAATATGTGAATACTAAAAAATGAATTGCAAACATATTCACTAAGCCATTACCTAAGAATGCATTTTTGTATCTAAGAGGTAAGTTAGGGGTCATTCCCCTATTGGAAGCTCACTAAAATGAAGTTTAGTGATGCATCAACTAGAGAATGTTGAAGATTAGTAAGTTGATGCAGTATTAAAAATGGCATATTACATATGAATTAGTACATAAGGTACACCAATATTCTCTAAATATTATCTTTGGCATGAGATGTCAAAGAGGGAGAGTTTTTTGTCATATCACAAAAATTTTGTTTGAAGATGTTGAAGAGGCAGAGTTTGTAGATAGAGGGAGAAATTGAAGGTAGAGGGAGTTCACAATGATAGAGGATGTTCCCATGGATAAGAATCAGAATGAAACTAAGGATATGTTCCTTAATTTATTCCTTTTCTAAAATTTCATTGTATTATGGCATGTTGTATTTCCATCAATGCCAAAGAGGGAGATTGCTGAAAAAAATTGTTTAATTATGTATTATCTTTGATGCTACACAAAGTGTCATATCATTGTCAGTTAGTGTATGTCGAGCTCACTTGGGTGATGAAGATAGTTTCCTATGTCTTCTAAGCATTCTGTAGTTTTCTTAGTTTAAAAGATAGTGTCTACCAAGTTCACTTGGGCAACAAAAAAAAGTACACAAAAGGTTGAGTGTTAACCAAGCTCACTCAGTTAATGAAAGAAAAATTGGATGAAACCAATGTTAACCTAGCTCACTCAATCACCAAAGGAACTTTGTGAATATGTAGTGTTAACCGAGTTCACTTGGTTAACATAGGAAAATTATTTCTAAGTTAGTATCTACCAAAAAGGGTTGACTAACAAAGGATATTATTATTTTGGCATATTGAGTTCAATAGTTTTATTTGTTGGTTCTGGCCAACTGAGGAGATGAATATTAAGTATTATGATTTGTATTCAAGATTACTTGACAATGTGTATGATATAAATATAAGGTCAAGTTGAGGATTGAACCTATAAAAAAAGTGATACAAGATTTGAAGATGCTTAGAGGAAGAAAATTAGAAGGATAAGCAGAATATCCTTATTGAGCTACAAAGATACATTTGATAAAAAAGGATCATGTATACAAGCTAGAATTGAGATCTTTGATCAGAAATTCAGTTGTATTAGAAATTAGGTCATCTTATTGTTACTCTCTAACCATTTTAGTAGTGATCTAAATCTCTTAATGGAGTTGGCTTAACATCTATTTGTAAATCCTCTAACAAGATGGCATTTCTAGACTAAACTATTTAAAGAGCTCTAACAAGGCCACTCCTAATAGGGTGATTAAATACTCTAATAGGGTCACATCTAATAGTGTGTTTTGTAAACTTTAATAGGGCTCACTTTAGAAGAGTGAAAATCAGTAACTAGTTGCAATTAGTTGTTTTTCCCAAATTGGGTTTCCACATTATATCTTGGTGCAACTTCTATCCATGCTATATTTTTAATGTGTATGCAACTAAGTTAGTGTTTACCAAGATACAAAATTTACTAGTGTAAACTAGGTGCTTGTGTATTTACTAAGCATCATTATTTTTAGCAAGGATAACTTTAGTGGGTAACATTCACCAATTGGCTAATCTCACTAATCGAGGAACCTAGATTTCACTAATTCTTTTACACTTTTGGGATGTCCATGTCACCTACACTTTACCAAAATTGGCTCCTATACTTAGGCTAATCACCAATAATAATACAAAAGTATTCATATTTTAGTGATGACTTCGCCAATGGAACCTAATTTTTCTACAAAGTAAATTAAATGTTTTCTCCTACAAATTTCAAGGCTTTTCTTAATTGATGGTCATATTCACCAATATTTGGTAAAAATTTAAGTTACATTAAAAAGTAAGTATGTAGATTTTACATGTGTCTCTATTCTGAAGACTTTTCATGAAACTTTACACCCTTTCTCACTTTTCCATGAAATAGATTTGATTGAGGACACGCGTCTTTACTTTGGGAACTTTCTTTAAAACTTGGTCTCCTTTTAAAAGTTTGGCTTGAAATAGGATTTAAGCCATTGATTTAGGACCATCCAATGGTTAAAAATAATAGTGATGCTTCCCCCAAACCACCATTCAATAATTTAGAGGGAAACTATAATGATAAAAGTGGGCTAAATTAATTAACCTTAAAGTTTGATAATTAATTAGGCTCTGTTTAATAATAAAAATAAATCAATGTTTCTAGGTATGTGTACTTTTTTCCATGATTTTTATCAATAATGAAAGACTCACCAAGATTTTATAGAATCATTATATGATTGAAAAATAATTGTGGATAAACTTTTTTTAAAATTGTACTTAAAAATTAAAATTCGCCAATAGAAATTAATTTTTTCCCCTAAATTAATGTTTGATTTGCCAATATTTTATACTTTCCTCTAAAGGGGGGTTTCTTAAAGGTATCCTTGATTTTAGTGAATTTTATGTTCTGTGTTGACATCTTAGGGATCTAAGATTTATTTTTGTGGTGACTCACCCTTCCCCTCTTAGTAACCTTGCTTGCCTTATATTTCCAACAATATGGGTCAATGTGTTTGACAAAAAAATCCACATTTAAATCCCAATAGAAATATCATAATTCAACAAGGTCTCTAACGAATTGTCCTCCTAGGAAGTCTTGGTACTTCACCTCATGTGTGAATCACTACTCATGATATATGGGTCAATTGGTTTGTCTCAAAAACTACACAATTAAATCCTAATAGTAATATCATAGCTCAATAAGGTGTCTGATGACTTGTAACCTAATAGAATTCATTGAAATGAAAAGGGTTTCTAGAAGACATTCTCATCTTTATAGTGAAATTTACTTGTTGATCTCATTGTGGTTGTAACATATGAGTGATTAATGCACTCAAGTCATTACTTAACAGTACTTAGTGCATGTTGCTAAAGTAGTGTATGTCGACCATAATTTCTTAGATAATGAAAACTAAGTAGAATATATAGTATGTGTTGAGCACCGATATGTGTCAAGAAAACTTTTTTTCCTGAGTCACTCTAGTGACAAGTAAGTTAATACATGTTGAGTGATTTAGATGTCAAGTGAACAGTTGATGCCAAGTCATTCAGAGGTTGTGTTACAAAATTGAAGATTTAGTGGATGTTGAGCATCAAAGGTTTCAAGTGTCGAGTAAATAGTTTTGGACATAGTTGTTGGTAATGGCACAAAATCCTATGTAAACTATTTTTGGGCTGACTTAAGGATTTTTTTGTGATTCTAGATGATAATAATCAATCTATATCGAGAATACCTATGCAGTGCATGAAACCAAATTGATTAAGGAAAGAATTAAGCGCAAAAATGGGTGAAACAAAATTATTGATTCTTACCTAACCTTAGGTCACCGAAGTCTTTTTAAGAAGGGAAAACCCTAAAGAGTTTATGAGTAAAGAGAGAAGTTTGCATGCATAGACAGAGAATTCATGGTGACTAAGGAGTTATGAAAAGGATTGAATTGTAGAATTAGTTAGAGAGAACAAAGGAAAGTAGAGAGAGGACATAAGTCATACATCTAATCAGGAGGATAAAGTATACATTAGGAAAGAGGTGATCTAATATCTAGCAGACAGGTGCTAACCAAAGGATCAAGGCTGCGACATTCTAACAAGTGAATTAGTAAAATCTCTTAATAAGTAGTCCTAGTAGGATTTTGTAAATCCTTTAACAAGTTGCTTACTTCAGTGTAATTTGAAGTCCTTTAACTAGCACACTTCTAATAGGGTAATACCTAACAATTTTTCTATGCCTTTAACAGGGCAGACCTTTCATAAAATAGATCATAGTTTATAATCAAACATTCTAATCTTCATTGGATATATTTTACAATTATAGTAGTGAGGATTTTTGGGTGTCATCCCCATTCCAGTTTTACCTTCTCATTAGAGGATTTTTGGGTAACCAAATATCTTGTGTCATGAGTGTTTATTTATTTTCATACTATGGATGGACATGATTAGTTTGGTATTTTCAATTTAGATACAAATTTTGAGATGGATGTGTGATGAATGTTTCAATGGCTAAAGTTTAGAAGTATTGATTCACCCTCACCCCCCATTCTTAGAGATTACTTTTTCTATTGTATTTCCATCAATTATTGTTGTCAAGATATTAGTTCGATAAGTATTTTTAACTTAGTTTTAAACAAAGATACCTATAAGATATTTATTTACATATTGATTGAAAAATAGTTATAACTGTTAGAATAAGAATTTTTTTCTTATTATTTAAATCGTATTGATTTGATTATTAAGTCACTTATTATCTCTAGTTTACTTAAGCATAACTGTGGGCATATAATATATATTTTTATTAATTATTATCATGCAACCTACGTTTTACCTTTTAGGGTTTTGATATCCTTTTATAAGGATTGATATCTTTTTAATTATTCATTAACTTTTGATAATAGAAATCTCTCTTTTTGCTCATCAAGAATGTCTCATTTGTGGATCTAGGAATTCTAGCCTCCATAACTTTTGCTTGTCTCTTTTTGTGATAGGTGTTTGCATGTAGCTAATTCTTGGGAGCTATGGGGTGTTGATCTCAAATTTTTTTTTGCTAATGAGTGTCTACACACTTAAGTCATTTACTTAGTTCATGTCAAAAAAGTAGTACATGTCGAGCACAATATGTATATAATAGTGCATGTCAAGTCCACAATGAGTGCCAAGCTACTCATGTACTGAGTCACTCAAGTTCTGAGCAGACAATGTATGTTGATTGATTTAGGAGCCAAGTAAATAGAACATGCTGAGTAAGACAATTTTTCATATTTTTTTGTAATGGCACAAACAACTATATAAACCATTTTGGAGCTGACTTAAAAATTGATTTATTATATTTTGGAGATAAGGATGAATCTTAAGTTGGATTCCCAATGTATTGCATGTATCCAATTAGGTAAAGAGAAGGATTAAGTGAAAAAATGGATGAATCATAGTCGTTGATTCATATCTAACCCTAAGTCACCTAAGTCTTCTTAAGGAGGACAAACCTTAAACTTTTTAAGGAGTATGAAGGAGTGAAGAGAGAAGTTTGCATGCACAAATAGAGCATTCATTGTGACTAAGGAATTGTGAAGTAAGATTACATTGTAGAATCAGTTAAAGGAGAATAGAGGAAAGGAAAAGCATATAGCAGCAAGACATCTAATCAAGAAGGATCAAGAGTACATTAGTTTAGAGGTGATATATCATTAGACAATCAAGTGCTAACTATGAGATCAATGTTGAGTCATTCTAGCAAGTGAATAAGTTAAATCTCTTAATAGAGTAGTCCAAACAGGTTGTATTGAAATCCTTTAGTGGGATGCTTACTTAATTGTGAGTTAAAGTCTTTTAACATGGCACACTTTTAATAGGGTGTTGAAATCCTTTAACAAATTGAGACCTAAAAGTCTTTGTAAGCCTTTAACAGGGCAGGCCTTTCACAAGGTAGATCATGTCTCATGATCAAACATAGTAACCTTCATTAGATACACTATAGTAGTGAAGATTTGTAGTTATCATCCCCACCCTAGTTTTACCTTCTCATTGGAGGGTTTCTGGGTACTCATATCTAGTGTCATATATGTGTGAATGTTAACTTGTTTACATGTTTTAGATGTACATGCTTTACACAATATTTTAGATTACTTATTAAATGTATGATATAATTGCATGGTGAATGTTTTAAGGGTCAAAGTTTAAACTACTAATTCACTCCCCCATCCCTTCCCCCTCTTAGAAGTTTACCTTTGCTATTGTAATTCTAACAATTGGTATCAGAGCCTTGTTCTCCAAAAGAGAAGCTTTGCAGCTTTGAGGAAAGATCTTGAAAATGGAAGTCTACAAGTTGGAAAAGATCATTGAGAATTAGGGAATTGAAATAAAACTCATTCTACATCAACTAAATGAAGCAAGAGAAGAACTGAATAAATCTTCGAAGAGAAGGAAGGAAATTTCTATTGAGGAGAATGACACACAATACAGCGAAATGGAAACTACTAAGCTATTTGCTAATGGAGACTCCAATAAATTTGATGTAGCAGTTATAGTTCTAATGGAAAAGAATAGAGTCCAAGCTAAAGAAATTAGGAATCTCAAGTTTGAGAAAGAATCACAAGCCATACTACTATGTGAAGTGACTAAACAAAAGAAGAAAGATATAGAAGATAAAGCCATGATTGAAGAGGAAAAATGAGTTTTGATCAATAGACTGGAAGAGAAATCAATAGAGCTAACTAAGATTTCCAACATGCAATTGGATACTCTAAGTCAAATTATGAATGCCAGCTATGAATTGAATGTTAAGGACATTGAGATATCAACATTGAAATTGTAGAATGAGCAATTGAAAAGTGACCTAAAAAGGGAAAATGAATTTGCTAAAAGTTTCAATAAACCTAATGAAGCCATCAAATACTTTGAGTAACTATTGAGATCCCCAAGATCCAATAATGATACATCAGGACTAGGATATACAAGCTCTAAAGAAGGAGAATCATCCAATAGTGCTAAAGAAAGGAACAACAAAGGTAAGAACTCTAAACCTACTTGTCATAATCATGGTAAGAAATGACATACTGCTAATATGTGCAAGAGTGAGACTATAAATCAAAATGTCAAGCATAAGATCATGGTTCACTATCATAAGTGCAACAAAAAAGGTCATCAAGCACATGAATGCAGCACTATGACCATGCACACACAAAGATTTGAAGGATATTATTACAACTATTAGAAGTATGGCCATAGAGCTTTTGAGTGCAGATCCAAACCCATGTGGTCATCAAATAGGCAAACAAAGGTAAGGAACAATAGCAACTCTTATAACTAAGATTATAATACAAGGTATAGCTTTCATTATTGTCAAGAATATGGACATGTTCCTAAAAATTGTATTAGAACAAACTTTAATGGTGACTACAAAAGGTGGTTGAGTTAAACCACATGTTTTAGTTGTTTAAGTATTGGTCACATTAGTCAATATTGTCCAACAAGATCAAAGGCACCAAGTTGTGAGTTTGATAAAGACAAAAGTAAGGAAGATGTTGAAATTTTCAAAAAAAAAAAAAGCAAGAAATCAAAAAAAAGGGATGATTGCAGCACATCAAATGGAGAAGGGATTACTTCACCCAATAGGTCAGATGATCACACCTCATAAAACTAAGAAATCAAGAGGTATGTGGGACTGATATTCATAAATTATATCATACATCAGTTCAAAAATAATTTAGTATTGAAAAGTCTACACAACCATGAATAAAGATGCAAGATTTTATTAGGAATCAAAGAAAAGTCTTTGAGTTCTTCATGTTACTGTCAAGCATGAAAAGTATCCTATGACTACCAAGTGAAATATTAGAGGATGCTAAGCTAACAGACTGGCTAGTTGATTCTAAGCTCATAATGGTTGTTGAATGAGAGTCTAAAATTGTTTGATGCCAAACTTATAGCTGTGTAAGCACTCGGCATTTATTGTAGGATTTCAAAAGGGTATTTGACCAATTTTCAACTCATTTTACATCATTTTGAAATCAAGAAAGAGCAAGGAGAGCTAGAGGTGATCAAAAAATTTATAAAAAGAAATCGTAGAAGGATTTGAGCAACAATTCAACACCATTTCATCAAATCATGCAAGGTATTTATCAAGTGCTAAGTTACGCTATTTATATTTTTGTAAACCCTTGTTTCACACAATAGAATCTAGTTCAAAGCATGTTGAGGGAAAGGAGGTTTTTTATGTTCAACTAGTTAGTAATAAGTTTTAAAAAATGATATTCAAAACCATACCTAATATTCCTTATAAACAAGACCCCTCCAGTGCATTATCCATGATATCAATTGAAATTTTTAATGGTTCAAGATGTTAGGAAATGTTACAATTGAAAAATTGGGAGAATAGGTGATATGGAGATTAGGAAATCATATGACAGACTTTGTGAGAATGGTGTGTTAAGGGAAGAATATAAAATTTTAGAAAAGAAAGGGTTCACTCGTGCCCTAGATTTCCTAAATTTGTTCAAAGCTAAGTGGATCAAGATTGTGTTATGAAGAATTCATGATAATTCACTTTGGTTAGATAATGGACCTATCAGAATAACCAAAAGAATAATATATAGGGAAACAAGGTGTCTAACCCTAGATTGGCCTAATATTTTGAGTCATTCATGTTGTAAATCTGATTGAAAAGATCATTGTTGTTGAAGATCAAAGAGGGAGATTGTTGTAAAAGATTGTTTTCAATCATTGTTTTTCCATTGATGTCAAACCTACTATTTGTAGTGGTTATATTTGCTTAAAAGATTCATGCACTATCACTTAGTTGATTGATGAAGAGGATTTGATCAATAAGATGTAACAAGAGCACCTAAAGGAAGGATTGAGTTATGATATTGTAATGAAGTGCAAGAATAAATTAAGACAATGGTCAAGTAATGTATTGATGACAAACTCAAAGATATAAAGGTTGGTCACACTTAGATAAATTGGAGGAAGAAGTTGTAACAAGGTTGACTGCAAAGCTTTAACCAAGATCATTAGTGGGTGTCGAGAAAGTAAGTTGAAGCTGAGAAAATTCTTAGTTGATGCTAAGTGATCTTCAAGTGCTGAGTAAAAGATCAGGTGTCGAGCATCAAGAAAATTTTCAGTATGTGCTAAGTAATCTTTAGGTGCCGAGCACTAGGAAAACATAGTTAATGCCAAGTAACACAGTATGTGTCGAGCAATAATATTTCAATAGTGCCGAGCTACTACATTATTTCAAATGATGAAGATTCACCAAATTTGAGCTAACATAGTGGTTGCATTGAATTCTGTGAACAAGTTGGAAGATAAGGATGATGACTTGTTGGCAGAGAATCTTATGTAAACCATTTTTGGGTGAATTCTAATGAATTATTCAAGAAGTTTCTAAAGGAAATAGAACATGGAATAGATACAATGTATCATACCTAATCCATGTGAATTTAAATTGAAAAATGGAAGAATCGAGTGGGAAAAGGAACTCCAAGACTTCTATTTAAGAAGTCATAGACTAAGAACTAGAGAGGTGCTGATCTTGTTGCTACAGAAGTGCCAAAATTTGCAAAGTGATTGAAAGGGTGTCAAGAAGGAGTCATCTAGGAGAAGGAAGAGGATAGATTCTCTACTTCTAAAAGTGGTCATCAAGAGATGATTGCACTGGTACATTGAGTATAGAGACTCAAAAAGACAAATCTTGAAAGAAAAGGCAAGTAGTTAAGAGTTGCAGAGATAGAAGTGTAGGCAAGGATATGAGCTGATAAGTGATCTGATACCTGCAAGATATGTTGTATGTTGTAGTTAGGTCAAGATTTTCTAATACTCTCTAGTAATTGTATTAGATCTAAAAATCCTATGGACTTAGGTTGGCCTAATAGCCATTTGTAAATCCTTTAACAGGGTGGCATTCCAAGTGAATGTTCTAAAGTCCTTTTACCAAGCCCACTTCTAACAAGGTGGTTAAATCCTCTAATGAGGTCACATTTAATAGTGTGTGTTGTAAGCCTTTAATAAGGCAGCCCTTTCATTGGGCATCACTTTAGAAGGGTGAGAATTGAGTAGCATTTTACTAGTGTTTTTTCCCAAATTGAGTTTCCACGTAAATCATTGTGTTATGTGTTGATTTCTTGTGTGTCGTACTTGCATGTTAATTTACAGTAACTTGCTAATTAGACAAGTTAAATTTTAGAAGAGTGAATGCTTGGATTAGTTCACTGTATCAAGAGAAAAGTTGGAATAGGACATCTGGACCTTGAATAACTAATCCCCCCCCCCCCCCTCCCCCCCCCCTCTCAATTATTCTAAAGCAATTCTAACAATTGGTATCAAAGCAGTCTATTTATTTAGTTTCACGGTACTAGAAGTAGGAAGATCAAGATATCCAAGAGAGAAGTTTCCAAGCTTAACAAAGACAACTTTGCTACATGGAAGAGTTTGATGAAATTGCACCTTGGATCAATAGGTGACTATGCACAAACTTCCATTAGAATAGAACATGTAACTCTAGTAGGACCCCTTACTATAGATGACTTAAACAAAAAGAAGGAACATAATCAAGCAACATTGGAGATTGCCTCTGCACTTAGCTATGCTAAATATGATGATGTCAAAGACTATGACACTACATTCAAGATGTGGAAAACCCTATTAGAAATCTATGGAGGAGATCAGAATGTCTAGAGAGAGAAAAGAGAAAGTCTAAGAGGAAAGTTTGATGACATGAAGATGGAGGAAGGTGAGAATGTTGCTCAGTATGCTACAAGAATAAAATAAGTGGTGAGTGAAATAAGGAGTCTAGGTGGTCAACTGGAAGAAGAAACATCCATTAGAAAATACTTGAGAACTCTATTTCCTATCTATGCCATAAGAGTTTCAGCTATTCAAGAGCTGAGGTGTGTACAAGGGAACACACTAACTTTAGAAAGAATAGTTCGAAGACTGGCTACATTTGAGCTATCTAATTTTGACAACTACAGACCTAAGAACATTGAATCTACTTTCAAGGTAAAAATGACAATAAAAGATACTAAGGAGGACACATCAAACAAAAGAAGAAGAAAAGGAAAGCATGCATCTAGTGATAGTAGCATAGATGAGGAAGATGTGGAATAGTTAGAAGCACTACTAGCCAAGAGATTTCATAGAGATAAAGGTAAACTTCATATCATATGTTTTAATTGCAATGAATTAGGTCATATAGTTGCAAGATGCTCACAGAAGAAAAAATTCAACAAAGGAAGCAAGTTCAGGAACAAAAGAGAAGATGATAGCAAAGATTATAAGGAGAAAGGCAAGAGATGCTACATTGTTGAAGAAGATTCTGATGAAAATGATGATGAAGTAGTCTATGTAGCCATGAAGGATGAATCAGATGAAGATGAAGATGAAGAAACAACATTGGTTACCTATGTGAACAAGAATAACAAGTGGATCATAGATAATGGATGCTCACATCACATGATAGGAGATAAAAGTAAGTTTATTACCTTTACTCAATATAATGGAAACAGTGTTAAATTTGGCAATGATGCCCCATGTCAAATCAAAGGAAAAGGCTCTATCAAACTTATAGAGAAAATTTCATGTGAAAATACATGCTATGTTGAAGGATTGAACTACAACTTGTTGAGTGTATCTCAGTTAGGCAATGTAGGTTGCAAAGTGGAATTTGGAAACAAAATAGCCAAGATCTATGATATTGATGGAAATCTGATGGGAAAAGGTAAACAAACTAGGAGTAATTTGTTTTACCTTGACATGGAAGAAGAAACATGTCTTATTGTTAGACTTGATGATGTGTGGTTGTGGCATAAAAGGTTGTGTCATGTTAATTTTGATAATCTGATCAGCATTAGCAGAAAGAACAAAGTTAGAGGACTGCCCAAGTTAAAGAAACCTGAAAACACAATGTTTAAACAATGTCAACTAGGGAAGATGACTAAATCTAGTTGCAAAAGCAAAGCATACACCTCAAATGAAGTTCTAGCGTTAGTTCATACAGATTTATGTGGTCCAATAGAAGTAAAAAGCTACCTAGGAGACAGATACATAATGTTATTTGTAGATGATTATTCCAGAATGATGACTGCTATGTTCTTAAAAGAAAAATCTGATGCATTTCAAATGTTCAAGTGGTATTTGGCTAGAGTTGAGAAGGAAATAGGAAAGAACCTGAAATGCCTAATTTCAGATAGAGGAGGTGAGTTCACATCAAGAGAATTTGAAGTTTTTTGCACTGACAAAGGTATCAAAAGGAAAATGTCAGCACCAAGAACTCCACCATAGAATGATATTGTTGAAAGGAGAAATAGGTCAATGATTGACTATGCCAGAACCTTGATGATGGAGAAATATGTTGCACTTAAGTACTAAAGGGAAGCTATAAGTACCGCAATCTACACCCTAAATAGAGTTCAAGTCAAGAAAGGTACAAATGCAACACCTTTTGAATTATGGTATGGTCATTTACCTAATGTTAAACATTTCAAAGTGTTTGGTTGTAAATGCTATATTCTAAAGGATACTAGATATGGAAAGTTTGATGCAAAAAGTAATGAAGGTATATTTCTTGGATACTCCACTAGAAGTAAAGCATATAAGTGTTTGAATACTAACACTAACAAAGTTATGGAGAGTGAAAATGTAAATTTTGATGAGCATGCAAAAGTTTAGATTGATGAGTCAAAGAAAATAGAGGACTATAGATCCTTTGTATACTTTTATGAAGGAATGACAGCTAAAGACAATGTTGCAAATCAAGTTGGGAATTAGCAACAAACTTTAGTATCTACCGAGTCTCAACCAGTGAATGTTGAATTGCATTCAAAGGCTAAGATGTAGACTATGGAACATGCACACTCTGATTCTAAAAATAGTATACATGAAAGGAATGATGAATTACCTAATGAAGAAGAACAAAATGACTCTGAAGCTGAAGGATCAAACATGGAAAGAAGGACTGAACCCAGATTAGCTAAGTATGTAAGAAGACATCACCCTATAGATCAAATCATTGGTGATAAGGATGTTGGACCAATGACAAGGAATAAAATCAAGAATGAATCATGTCTACTAAGAAAGTTTGAACCTAAAATAGTCAAAGATGCACTACAAGATGATGACTGGTATAAGGCCATGAAAGAAGAGATAGGTCAGATTGAGAAGAACAAAACTTGGTCTCTAGTTCCTAGATCAGCTGATAAGAATGTAATTGGTACCAAATGGTTGTTCAAAAAAAAACTTGATGAGAATGGTGAAATAACAAGAAACAAAGTCAGATTAGTTTGCAAAGGCTATGCATAAGAAGAAGGATTGGATTATGGAGAGACATTTGCTCCTATTACAAGAATAGAAGGAGTAAGAACATTACTTGCATATGCTACATATAAAGGTTTCAAAGTCTATCAGATGGACATGAAGTCAACTTTTCTGAATGGTATATTAGAGGAGGAAGTCTATATAGAACAACCAAAGGGATTTTTTGATGAAAAGAACAAGGACATGGTCTGCAAGCTACATAAATCACTTTATGGATTGAAGCAAGCACCCAGAGCATGGTATGAAAGGTTACACAAATACCTTGTGAAGATAGGATTTGAAAGAAAAGATGACAACAAAAACTTGTACATCAAAGCTGAAGAAGGTAAAGACATTTTGATTTTAGAAATCTTTGTTGATGACATAATATTTGGGGGAAAAGATGTTCTATGCAAAGATTTTGCTGACCAAATGAAGCATGAATTTGAGATGTCAATGTTTGGAGAAATCAAATTCTTTGTTGGATTACAAGTACATCAGTTGAAGCATGGCATATTTGTGACCCAATCTAAATACATCAAGGAAGTACTCAAAACATTTGGGCTAGAAGACTCAAAACTAGTCAGCACACCAATGGCAATAGGTCATAAACTATCAAAGAATGATTAATCTGCTAAAGTAAATTAGACATTATATAGGTCAATGATTGGAAAATTGCAATATGTTGTACATAGTAGACTAGATATTGCATTAGCTATTGGAATAGTGGCTAGATTTTCTACCAATCCAAGAGAATACCACTTAATGGTAGTAAAGAGAATATTGAGATACTTGAAAGGAACTGATGACTTTGGTTTGTGCTAAAAAAGGAATGAGAAATTTGAATTGAGAGCTTATACTAATGTAGACTGGGGAGGTAACATTGATGATAGAAAAAGCACCAGTGGAGGAGCACTTTTTTAGGAAAGAGATTGATCACATGGACAAGTAAAAAGAAAAGCTGAATATGTGGTAGCTGCTATAAATTGCACTAATATTGTGTGGATTAAACACTTATTGCAAGGTATGAAGGAAGAGTCAATTGAGCCAGTGACACTTTATTGTGATAATACAAGTGCTATCAATATATCAAAGAACCCAATTATGCATGCTAAAACTAAACACATTGCAATCAAGTATCATTATGTAAGAGAACTGGTGGAAGACAAACAAGTGAAGATGGAATATGTCAGCTGAAAGGAACAGATTGTTGATATCTTCACAAAAGTACTACCTAAAGATGCTTTTGAGTATCTTAGAGGTAAGTTAGGGGTGATACCCCTAGCTAAAGCTACTTGAACCAAAAAGAAAGTATGCCCTACATCAAATAAGAAAAATGTTGAAAATTTTACACATTGATGCAGAGGATGTTTACTTTGGGATTCATGCTTAAAGTAATAGAAGTAATAGAGGCAGAGAATGACTAAATCTGCAAAGAGCTACATCTACATATTAAAGATGCTAATATGTCTTTAGCATTGTTGTCAAAGAGGGAGAAGTGAACAACTGATCAACAAGATTGTTAAAGAAAAAGGATCAAATAAGTAGAGGGAGATTTGAGAGGTTGACCATAATAGCAAAAGAGGAATAATATAGAGGAAGAAAGATAAAGATAAAGGATATAGTAGCAAAGAGGGAGAAGTGAAATAAAGATGTGATTTTACAACTTACTTTTTGGCATTTGATTTGTTGTTTTAACCTAGTAAGCTTTTGGTGGAATAGTTTAGTCTAATGGCTGATCAGTTTGGTTTGCCATCAATGCCAAAGAGGGAGATTGTTGGAAATCTGATTGAAAAGCTCATTGCTATTAAAGATCAAAGAGGGAGATTGTTGTAAATGATTGTTTTCAATCATTGTTTTGCCATTGATGTCAAACTTGCTATTTGTAGGGATGATATTTGCTTAAAATATTCATGCACTATCACTTAGTTGATTGATGAAGAGGATTTGATCAATAAGATGCAGCAAGAGCACCTAAAGGAAGGGTTGAGTTATGATATTGTAATAAAGTGCAAGAATTAATTAAGACAATGGTCAAGTAATGTATTGATGAAAAACTCAAAGATATAAAGGTTGGTCACACTTAGATAAATTGGAGGAAGAAGTTGTAACAAGTTTGACTGAAAAGCTTTAACTAAGATCATTAGTGGGTTCCGAGAAAGTTTATTAAAGCCAAGAAAATTCTTAGTTGATGTCGAGTGATCTTCAAGTGTCGAGTAAAAGATTAGGTGTAGAGCATCAAAAAAAAATTTAGTATGTGTTGAGTAATCTTCAGTTATCGAGCATTAAGAAAACATAGTTAATGTTGAGTAACATAGTATGTGTCGAGCACCAGTATTTCAATAGTGTCGAGCTATTGCATTATTTCAAATGATGAAGATTTGTCAAATCTGAGCTAACATAGTGGTTGCATTGAATTTTGTGAACAATTTGGAAGATAAGGATGATGACTTGTTGGTATAGAATCTTATGTAAACCATTTTTGGGTGAACTCTAATGAATTATTCAAGAAGTTTCTAAAGGAAATAGAATACAGAATAGATACAATGTATCGTACCTAATCCATGGGAATTGAAATTGAAAAATGGAAGAATTGAATGGGAAAAGGAACTCCAAGACTTCTATTTAAGAAGTCGTAGACCAAGAAGTAGAGAGGTGTTGATCTTGTTGCTACAAAAGTGCCAAAATCTACAAAGTGATTGAAAGGGTGTCAAGAAGGAGTCATCTAGGAGAAGGAAGAGCATAGATGCTCTGCTTCTACAAGTGATCATGAAGAGATGATTGCACTGGTACATTGAGTATGGAGACTCAAAAAGACAAAGCTTGAAAGAAAAGGCAAGCAGTTTAGAGTTGCAAAGATAGAAGGGCAGGCAAGGATATGAGCTGAGAAGTGATCTGATATTTTCAAGATAAGTTGTATGTTGTAGTCAGGTCAAGATTTTCTAATACTCTCTAGCTATTGTATTAGATTTGAAAATCCTATGGACTTAGGTTTGCCTAACAACCATTGTAAATCCTTTAATAGGGTGGCATTCCAAGTGAATGTTCTAAAGTCCTTTTACTAGGTCCACTTCTAACAAGGTGGTTAAATCTTTTAATGACCTCACATTTAACAGTGTATGTTGTAAGCCTTTAACAGGATAGACCTTTCACTGGGAATCACTTCAAAAGGGTGAGAATTGAGTAGCATGTTACTGGCAATTTTTCCCAAATTAGGTTTCCATGTAAATCACTATGTTATGTGTTAATTTCTTGTGTGTTGTACTTGTATGTTAATTTATAGTAACTTTCTAATTAGACAAGTTAAAGTTTGGAAGAGTGAATGCTTGGATTAGTTCACTGTATCAAGAGAAAAGTTTGAATAGGACATCTAGACCTTGAATAACTAATTCAACCCCCCCCCCCCCCCCCCCTCCCTCCCTCTTAGTTATTCTAAAGAAATCCTAACAATTTAGAAGAGGTTATTGAGAAGAATACAAGAGTTGTGTGGAATAAGAGAGGAATAACTATTGATACCATCATAGATTCATTGATAGAATTTGCAGTATACCAATCCAACAAATTAAAAAGTATGCCCTATATCATAGTAGATGTTGGTTACAAGATTGTAAAGAAATATCACACATATGAAGCTACATAGCTATAATTACAACAATTGGTTGAAATCCTAGGAGCAATAAGAAAGACAAAGGGTTCTTAGTGCAAATTTGGTTCCATTGTGATATGTATCTTGTTTTATATTCAAAACACTTTTCCTACATTTGGCATGGTTGCATGGATGACAAATAGGTGAGTTCATTGAACAATTGGGTGACAACTTTGAGTCTATAATGACAACATACTTTGAGTACTTTAAGCAATCAATGAAGAAAAGATTGAGAATTCAAATATCACTAGTGGAAAATCATTATGATGATGTTTTTTTCTTAGTAGACGTTGATTATACTTTTGTTCAAGAAAAACCTCCAAGGGTGAGATGGCTAAGGCCATTAGGATATGAAGCCAATGTAGATGAGGCCTCTGTAGCTATTACAACTTTACTTGCAGAAGAAATAAATAAAAATACTACTACATTTGGAAACTACAAAATGGAAAAATCTAAAATCACCATGGAACTCAAGATTTTCTTTGTCATAAAGAAGAAGAAGAAGTTGATGAAGAACACAAAAGAAAAATTTGGGGAAGGTTTTGAGTAGGAATAGGATGAGGATGAAATGGATGAAGAGGAAGAAGTCAAGGAAGCACCTACTCCCAGAGAACAAAATAAGAGAAAGGCTAAGGCCCAACCCATGAAAAAATCCAAGAAAATTGCAAAACCAAGCCAACCCAAACCCACTACACCTACTACAAGGGCTAGTGCATATGTCACTGAACAAAAGGAAAAGGGGAAAGCTAAACCAGTAGAGCAAGAATGAGGAGTGAAAAAAAGATCAAGGAGGAGATACATTGCACAAGCTGAATCAGATGAAGAAAGAAATGAATCAGATGACAATACCCAATTCAAATTGGCAAGTCATAACCAATTATCTAATTTAGAAAATCCATGTGAAAATGTTAAGAATAGTGCAGATTTATCAAAAATTTCACATGTTCATTTTGATAGTCTTGGTAAAGTTAAGAAGAATCAAGTGGAGGAGGCTATATATGCCATGATGGAAAATTTTAGGAAAGCCCCACTTTAGATTGCTAACTCTATGCCCAAAAGTTTATATGAAAGAGTTGAGCAAAAATGGCATTATTGTTTAAACCAAGAAAGACAAATAAGGGAAACATCATGTGCACAAGTTATGCATGAAATTAGTAGGGTACAAATTACTAAAGCTATGAAGAAATATGTAGTGAGATTTGTACCAAAATTTAGAGCCTTCAGCATACTGCATAAATAATATTGAAGATGTTGTGAAGAAGTCTACACAAATGTGGAAAGTAACATGTGGACTAGCAACAGTAAAGGTAGGAGAACAAGAACCCAATGAGGTGAAAGATGATGAATAAGATGATGACAATAAAGACACTATTGAGGGAGATACAAAGATGAAAGTAGATAAATAAGCAACAACTAAGGTAGAGTAGCAAGAAGAATAGAATGTACAAGATACACAACTGCCAGATGTCAACCCTTAACATGTAACAAGTGTAAATACCAAAACAATAATAGTGAAGGAATTTTTTCATCACACTACTCAGAACATCAATCCCCTTACAAAGGAATATTTGACAAAGATACTTGATCAATCTACATTGCAAGCCAAACTATGTGATAATCCTATATTGGTGAGTGTAGATGAGATACAGAAAATAGTGACTGATACTACTAGGAAAGAGGTGAATACACAAGAACCACCTACTATCACCCCTCAAGTTACTAATGCACAACCTTAGATAAAGTACCTAAAACTACATCAAAAAAGGTTGATATAGTTGGAAAGGATATAGTGGAAACCCAAGCCACTATAGAAACACATAGTGAAATAGGTTAGATAGACTTATCTCCACATCTAGCACAAGTACAAGGTGCATCAAAAGACATTGCGGAAGAAAAGAAAAAACTTGAAGAGAATGAATTGACACCAAAGGTGAAGGAGAAAGTAGAAATTCAAGCCTTGGTATGTTTAATATAATTAGGCAACCCTTCCAGTCAGACTCTTTAGAAGTTGAGCACAGATGCAACACCATTGTAAATCTCAGTGTCGAGTTTGAGCTCATCAAAGGTTGAAGTGATACAATATGGAGATGTAAGCCTTGATGAAGAGATTATTTTACCAAAATATGATTATGATAAAATAACAATTGATTAGATGGGCATATTGCAAGAAGCCCTAGCAACAAAGAAAAGATAAGAACTACCCAAAAAGGAGCATAGGCAAAAGCAAGCATTACTGGAAATCAAAGACATCTTTTTGGATGCATTTAGTTTGCCCACTCTAGATGAAACCAAGCCTCTCATTGAACAACTAAAAACTATAATGGAAAAGGTTAGTGATGCAAACTTTGATACAAATGCTAAATTACTCAAATGGTTTGAAAAGAAATTTCAAAGAAAACTAAATGAGAAAATATTAGGTGATATAGAACTTACACAAGTTGCATTGGCAACTAAGTATGAGAGTGTGAAGAATATTTGGGGATATTTTATCACTTTACACAAAATTGTGCAATCCAACACTCTTCACACAAGAGATAAGAAGTCACATTTTTAGTTTGGAAAGACAGATTAATGTATCAGGTGCAAAACTACCTATGACACTAGCTCAAAGTGAGAAGCACTTCAAAAGTTTGCTACAAACCCAGAGTCAATTAGCGGCATTGTCAATAGATAAAGCCAATATAAGGGAAAAATAGATTACCATCTAAACAAAATTGACCCCCCACATGGACATTTTGCACAAGGAGTTAGGCTATGTTGAAACACTTATGAAGAAAGACCCCAATCTTTCAAACATTAGATGGCCTAGTGCACCTTGCTGTCAAGCTCACCATCCAAATTAAGTCTTTGGATGTGGTATGTGAAAATTGGGATGCAGCTCTCAAGATTATACTTGAGGTCAAGAAATCCTTTTTGGACAAACACACTATTAGTGTATAGCCCATTTGACATAAGTGTCAAAAAGGGGGAGATATAGAATTTGGAGGAGATAGAGAGCAAAGGAGGAGAATAAGAGCACATGGCAGCAAGCACAAATAGCATGAAGTCAAAGAGTATCAGTTGAGACATTTACTCAGTAGGAGTATAGAATTTTGACTATAGAATAGACCTATCAAGTTAGGGGGGAGTTATTAGATTTTGAGGTATAAGTTGTTACAAAATTTTGAAACTTTGAAGTTTTGTACATAAGTTGAATAAGAGATATGTTATGCTCATAAGAATAAGGACATAAATGCATGACCAAGTGTTTTTGACACTAATTTGAAAGGGGGAGATTGTTGATCTCAGATTGGTTTTGACTAATGAGTGTCTACACACTTAAGTCATTTACTTAGTTCATGCCAAACAAATAGTACATGCTAAGCACAATAGTACATACCTAGTCCACAGTGAGTACTAAGCCACTCATGTATCGAGTCACTCAAGTGCCAAGCAGACAGTGTATGCTGAGTGATTTAGGAGTCAAGTAAACATAAAATGTTGAGTGATACAGAAGCCAAGTCATACTATAGAGAATAGTATATGCTGAGCATCAAAGACTTCTGATGTCGAGTAAGATAGTTTTGTTATTGTTGTTTGTAATGGCACAAACAACTATGTAAATCATTTTTGAGCTGACTTAAGATTGAATTACAATATTTTAGAGATAAGAATGAATCTTACGTTGGATTCCTAATGCATTACATGCAGCCAATTAGGTAAAGGGAAGGGTTAAGCAGCAAAATGGATGAATCATAGTCATTGATTCACACCTAACCCTAACTTACCTAAGTCTTAGTAAGGAGGAAAAACCATAAACTTTCTAAGGAGTACGATGAAGTGAAGAGAGAAGTTTGCATGCTCAAATAGAGCATTCATGGTGACTAAGGAATTGTGAAGTGAGATTACATTGTAGAATCAGTTAAAGGAGAATAGAGTTAAGGAAAAGCACATAGTAGCAAGACATCTAATCAAGAAGGATCAAGAATGCATTAGTTTAGAGGTGGTCTATCATTAGAAAATCAAATGCTAACCACAAGATCAATGTTGAGTCATTCTATAGGTGAATCAGTTAAATATCTTAATAGAGTAGTCCTAATAGGTTGTATAGAAATACTTTAGTAGGGTGCTTACTTAACTGTGAGTTAAAGTCCTTTAACAAGGCACACTTTTAACAAGGTGTTGAAATCCTTTAATAGGGTGAGACCTAATAGTCTTTGTAAGCTTTTAACAAGGTAGACCTTTCATAGGGTAGATCATGCCTCATGATCAAACATTGTAACCTTCATTGGATACACATTATTACTGCAATAGTGAAGATTTTTAGGTGTCATCCCCACCCTAGTTTTACCTTCTCATTGGAGGGTTTCTGGGTAATCATATCTAGTGTCATATATGTGAGTGTTTACTTGTTTACATCTTTTAGATGTACATTCTTTACAAAGTATTTCAATTTACTTATTAAATGTATGAGATGGATGTGTGGTGAATGTTTTAAGGATCAAAGTTTAAACTATTGATTGACACCCCCCCCCCCCCACCCTCGTGCCAAAGAAGTTTATCTTACCTATTGTAATTGCGACATGGGGTTGATCTTTCATCAACTTCAACATGCTATCAAAGCTCTAGATCTTCATGCCCTTGTTCTATTTATGATAGATTTAGCTTGGATTTCAAATTTCTTCTTTTTCTTTCAAAAGGTTTCATTTTTTAGAGGATTTTTGTATTGGATTTGGAGGTTGCCTTTTTGATACACTTTGAGCCCAAATGGACCTCACTGTTAAGCTCAGAGCACACAAAAAACCCAATTTTCATATAAAATTTATCCAACTTGGACACAGTTAGAATCTAAGGAAAAACCAATTTGCTCCCAGATTGGGCACATTTCTCAAGGTGAAAATTTTATGCTTTTTTGACATGAAAATCAAGATTTTTTTGGCACAAAAAATAAGGTTTTTTGCCACAAAAATTAAGATTTTTTTGGACAGAAATCAAGATTTTTTGGCACAAAAGTCAAGAAAGTTTCTGGTATGGAACAAGCATGCTTCCAAGGTAATTTGGTATAGAAAAAACATGCTTCTTGACATAATTTTGGTACAAAACTTGCACAGTTCCCAAGATAGTTTTGGTATGAAATAGACACACTTCTTAAGGTAATTTGACATTGTTGGGCATGCTTCCAAAGGCATTTTGGCATGGATCAAAAGGAGTTGAATTTTTATTTTGCCCTTCCACCTCTTTTTGGACCTACCTATGGTTTTTTTCTCGTAACTTGCTCATCTAGACTCCATTTTTTGCAAACAAGATATTGTCAAAAAGCTAATTTTGAGCCCACTTTATTTAGATTTTTTATGTTGTTTGGTTGTCATTTAATGCATTTGAAGTTAGAGGTTCTATTTTTCACTCTAAGAGACATATCTTGAGACTTTTTTTTTTCCAAATTCTTCTCCAATCACATTCTATTTGGTTTTTTATTTCTTTTCATTTTGGTATCTCTTGTATCAAGCTTATGTTTCTTTTGACTTTTGTTGACATCCTTTTGTATTATTTTTGCAAATAGATTGAGATAAAGTGCCACTCTATTGCATTTTGGGATTTTGTACATCTTTATGTTTTGTTGTACTTGTACTACATTTTAAAGTTCCTTGAAGTGTTTCACATTGGCCATATTCACAATCTTCTTTTGTCAAGTGAGTTTTCCTTCCATGGCATTAGCATTGTGATGTGTCGATGACATGTTCCATTATAGGTGTTTGTACT
This sequence comes from Cupressus sempervirens, assembly GCA_028749045.1. Classification (NCBI taxonomy): domain Eukaryota; kingdom Viridiplantae; phylum Streptophyta; class Pinopsida; order Cupressales; family Cupressaceae; genus Cupressus; species Cupressus sempervirens. The sequence continues at coordinate 563,602,267 of CM053788.1, read as the reverse complement.
TCTTTTACACTCAATGTTCCTAGTTTTCTTTTTGTAGGAGGTATTGCATTTAGTTTCAATGTTCATGTCTTACCTCTCACCTTTTTAGGGGGAATATGTTAGTTCTATTCTTTATTGGTTCAATGGAGTGAGCTATGTATTTAGTATTTGATCCTATGTACTAGGTAATTGTAGTAGTTAGATACCTATGCTGGACTAATCATCAGTCATCCCCTTTGAGATTCGTGACATGGCTTAATAGCCTCCTATGTTCCATAAGTCAAGTGGTTGTATCAAGCATTAACAAGTTGATCTTTTAGTGCAATGGTAACTCTAGCTTGTAACAAGTGGTATCAAAGCTTGGTCACAGGTTTAAATCCCCTAGGGTAACACTAAGGGGGGAATTGTTGGACTAATCGTCAGCCTTCCCCTTTAGGATTCATGACATGGCTTAACTACCTCTTGTGTTATATAATTCTAGTGGTTGTATCAAACATTAATAGGTGGATGTTTTGGTGCAACGGCAACTCTAGCTTGTAACAACCTATGCATTTTAGTGAGATGGATCATTTACCATATAGACATTCTTTCATTCCTATTTTTGGAGGCCATGAAGATAACTTCCATATTCGATTGATCATCTCTTTAGACTTACTCTTCTCTACCTTATCATGTTCTATACAATGGAGATTCTTTAGATCAATAGTTTGGTAGGGTTTATAGCTTCATACTTTAGTGGTGCTCTTCATGATCATCTTATGTTCATATCTTCTAGGACATTCCTAGTTTGGAGTCTTCTTCAGTCCTTCACTAGTTCATTTTAGCATTATTTCCATCTATTTTTGGAGTAGCATTTTTTCCATGCGGTTTTCTCTATTTCTCCTCTTTCTAGATATTTGGTTGTGCTTGGGTATCTCATCAGGCCTTGTTGTCAAGACCCAAATTTACTTTTAGTCGTAGTTTCTAAGTTTTTAGATACTCCCTAAGTTTATCTTGGGGGGAGTGTTAGAGTAATAAAGTTTTTCATATTAATTAAATCATATTGATTTAATTATTGTGTTACTTATTATCTCTAGTTTAATTAAGCTAAAATTTGGGCATATAATTATTAACTTTTTTATTTAAATTATTATCATGCAACCTAGGTTTTACCTATTAGGGTTTTGATCTTCTTTTATAAGGATTGGTCTCTTTGTAATTATTCATTCACTTTTGATAATAGCAATCTCTCTTTTTACTCATCAAGAATGTCTCATCTATGGACCTGGGAATTCTAGCCTCCATAGCTTTTTCTTCTCTTTTTTTGTGATAGGTGTTTGCATGTAGGTGATTCTTGGAAGTTGTGGGGTTGATCTTTCATCAACTTCAACAATAACTTTCCAACTATAAAACATTTTTGAAATCTGAAAGATGTGTCACTTTCTATGTTTTACCTAATACAAAAAAAAACTGGTAATGTTTTAAATTAGTTAAGGTTGTTGGACACAAGACTTTTTTTCTCTGATAACATTGTAGTAGAAAATTCATAATTAATTATTTTCTTAGAATAAAAATACCCAAAAATATGCATCACATTCAGACATGAGTCTACTTCTAATATCTGGAATCTTGTAAAAAGTATTTTTATCTTATTATGATTAAGGTGGTTAGACATACAACTACTTATTTATATCCTGAAATGTTAGTAACACTATATTAAAATATGGTTTTTTGACCAATCACATTATATTTTTTTCATATAAGACCTAGTAGTTTACAAACTATGTTCAATTTCCTAGAGAATTTATTCATACAAATTTTAATATAAACTTTATAACTAGTTCAAATTGCACATCAAGTTGCCATAAACCCAATTTACTGATTTTATACTGCCACTTAAGGGTATGTTTTGGCCATTGTGATCCTTCACATACCCAATAGAGGATATAGGAGTATTGAGGGAATGCCTTAATTATTTTTGTGTATAGGATGTGAGACCTGTGCTCCTAGATGACTATCCTACTATTGATATGGGTCCATATGTATAAGTAGAGTAGAGGAGGAAATGAGAAATGTTTTGGACAAGGGTCTTATTTATAGGCTTGATGAACACCTTGGGGAGGTGGCATCTATGTGGTATCCTCATAGGTGCTATAAGGGAGACACATGGGCTAACCACAAGCCATGAAATTTTTTTAAAAGAACCTTTAAGGTTTGAGGGGCTCAAGTTGTGCTCACACATGTGTGAGCAACCTTGGAGAAAGGAGTGGGGGACAAAGGTGTAAGAGTACCTTTTGGAGAAGTTAATGAAAGAGGGGCCCCTTGGGATTGAGTTTCCCTCACATGTTTAAGCAACCTTATAGGAGCTAAAAGGGGATTAAAAGGGTACTTAGCCTAAATAAGTGGGATTAACTAATGGGTAGGCTTAGAAGGATGAGAGTGATGGGTGGTAGACTACACTTCAGATAGGATTTAGGATTTAATTAAATATTGGATTTAGAAATTTAATCATGTGGCAGGATTTTTAATAAATAATAATTATTTTAAAAATAGGGATTTATGGAGTAATTTGTATTAAATGAATTTAATACATTAGGGGGGTGTATTTGATTCAAACTTGAATACCTTAGGAAAATGAAAATATTTAATTAAATAGGTAGATGTATATGAAAAAAATAATTAATTAATTATAATTTCAAGTAAAATATTTTTAAAAATTATATAGAATTCGGGATGATTTTGAGTGTCTACATTTTGTCCATGTTTGATGCAATGTCATAAATGAATTGTATTAAAGAAAAGAAAATATAGGTTTCCCCAAATAGGAGAGAATTCCTAAGAGTTGTATCAGAGTGACAATAGAGGATGAGGGTTCCCCCTCAAGAAAATAGGGGAAAGGACCAATTTTGGACAATTTTCTTTAAAAAAAACCACCAAGAGCAAAAAGGATGAGAAAAACAAGATTGGAACATTTTCTTAACTTGTGGGTTATACAGGAATGAATGTGATAATAATTTCATGTCCTGGAAAAACATGGACAATGAATCTAAATGCTTCCTAAATACATGATACCATGGGATTCAATTGTGTTCATATTGGAGAGAATACCCTAGTTTAATTTTGCAAAAGGATTTATGCATCAGGGGCTAAAGGAGAATAGATGGTGAGGTTCCTTTATGTGGACTAGACTCTCAAACATAATAGATATTCTAGGAACATAGATGTGGAATTCATAGCCACAATGGAATCAATGACATGTATGCACTAGAGAGGTCTGAACACACCCAAACTTTTCAGGGATCTTGGTGGAAAGTGTGTTAACCTATTACCCCCAGTGAGAAACACATAACCATAACTAAGAAACTAACATGGGTGCATTAAGGAATCAATAAAATAGATCATACATGTAATGCCCCACTCAAAGATCCTTGGAACAAGGATTCAATAAAAACCAATATTAAAAAAAAATTAAACAAGTATGGATGCACATGACATACATTATACGAGGATCACAAAGATTGCAATGGAAGACTAAATAAACATCCAAACACTAACAGATCTCCAAATGCCACTACTAAGGACACATATGATTTCAAATTTGAAACATTAAAAAATCAAAATGTAATTCCAATGTATTCAAGAACACCATAGAGGGTAGCCAAAACACCTCCCAAAAACTTCTGGTCAAACTAAAAAGTTCTTGTTGTCTGCCCAGAAAAGTTTTTCCAAGACCCAAGCAATACTTTAATTCAGCACTGTGTGATACTATCCAGTATTGTATGACCTTTTTAAAGAAGATGTGCGATACTTTCAAGGTCTAGACAATAATTCTCCTGAAGCCATGTAATACTTCACAAGTATCATATGACCTTTCTTCAATGGGTGTGTGATATGTTCCAGTTTCACATGGCATTTCTCCTTAAGATGTGCGATACATTCCATTATCGCACAATATTTCTTCTTTGGCTGTGTGATACTTTATAAATGTCACCCAGTGCTAGAACATGATCACCTAGAACAATCAAGAATGCTTCAACAAGAATTTGAAAAGGTAAAAGAAGAGATAGAACCTCCACACAGGGGAGTATTGGATTCATATATCGAGGTATAGGCACTCAAAAACTAAACTACAAGACTAAAACTATATTTAACCATCTAACATAATAGTGAAGGGAAAGAACTAAAAGCAACATCACAATATACTAAAATAATAAGCTAAGTGTGTGGTTCCTCCCAACCATAATAGAATTAGGAAACCTCAAAGGTGCTAGCCATCCCCCACACATAACATCTCAAACTACCAACTAGATAGTTGGAGTTGTCTTATAAGGATGTCACTACTAAAGCATAATAACATCATAAGAATAGGAAATCTAACATGCTAAATGAAAAGCAATAGATACTCCAACTAAGCAGATAACATCATCTAATAATATGCTAAACATCATAATAAAGAAATGTGTCAATACTAACATCATCTAAACATGATATACAAGCATTTCAATGAAAGCATAAATCACAAGGAAGCATACTCCATAACCCAAAGTACCAAGTGAAAACATCCAACAATGGTTGCACTGGGATAATCAACCATCTCTATACACTGGTCCTTAGCAGTGGTGAAGGTAGATATGCCTCCCAACCATGTGAAAACCATAGGTCCACTCCCATTGTACTAATGGAGATAATGATCTAGCCACAAACACACATAAAGAAAATGTCCAAGGCTAACAATCATGCCAGACAGTAAAGATGACTGAAACCAAGATCATGAGACAATGCAAGAATGGAAGGTCTTGGTTAGACGCTCTATGGGTCACTATGTAGGGACTTGATGGAGAGTGAGTTGCTTGGCATCAAGTAGCCCAAGCTAGAATCAGGTGCGGAACGAATCCCTCAAGAAACCATCACATCAGTGTAGAAAGAATCCCTTAGGAAACCATCACACCCACATGGAATGAATCCCTCAAGAAACCATCACGTCATGCCTTTGAAAAACTTGTGTAGGCATTCATTTATCTAAATTCAGTTTTATTACCCATTAATTTATATAATTATCACTTATTTAAAAACTTATTCAAGCCAACTAGTAAAATAGTCACCATGGTTGCGAGAGAAGCCCCTCTATTGTTTACCCTACATACCCATGCTCATCACATGATGAGTGCTCGTAGCCATGCATATTCCCAACCCAGCTCCAAATTAACATACTCCACTAAAATAAAAATGGGAGATCAAGCCTTGTAACTCACCCAAAAAATGCATGCACACATGCTTGTGTGTGGTGTATGACCATCACAAAAGTCATACACAAGAGCTGGATGAGAACACAAGTAGAAAATGATAGTCGATCAAATACAACCTCAAGAGAATAGATGTAGCATGCATCCCAATGAAACATAAAAGTACAACAATGATCTAACTAGCATCCTACGTATGGTCCAGGTCCATGGCCAATATCATGTGAAGAAAACCTAAGAAAAATGGGTGGCATGCAAATCAAAGTTAAAACCTCAAAACTCAAAAACTTTGAAATTAAAATCCATTTGGTCTTTGGGAAAAAAAGCTACAAAAATCTAATAAAATTTAGGTTCGAACACCATATGCAAAAATGGCCAACATAATGATGCGAAACCTCAAACCCTCATCTTGAAAAATAGGGAAAACAATCATACCTATCCAACTAGGAAGAACTAGCAATCAAAAATGAAGGGGAACACTAGTTCTCAGCCTCCTAACATACAACTACCAAAAACAAAAGTAGAAATAGAGTTGAAATACAAAAATGGGAGAGTCATACATGATAGCCAAAAGGGAAGAAATAGGAAATAGAAAAATAAAATAAATAATCCATAGAAGCTACCAAAAGCCACGGCAAAACAAGGTCTCCCTAAGTTGGATCCAATGAGACTAACCTCATGAAGATCCCATGCTTGTAGCTCTCACAATGAATAGAAATGTAGTCCTCTAGAAGAGGATTTTGGAAAAAGCTATCAAATTCTTAATTTCCAAAAGTGAGAAGTGAGGAATTAATTTCCTCTTTGGATACTTATTCACTTTTCAAGTGAATAATTGATTAGGATGAATAACTAGAAAGACTAGCAAAACTCTGAATCAACCCAAATGAAAATAGGTTATTCCAAGTAATTGGAACTCATCTATGGTAAAGCTTCTAGAAATTAAAAATCAATTGCAAATAAAGCTTGAAAATCAAAAATCACATAATTTCCTAAACAACTTTCATGACAAATGTGAACCTCTAAATGCACAGACACATTCACTAGTCTAGTCACATAATGAAAATGAGTTCGAATTTAATCAAATCACCAGAAGCTTTAATTTAAACATTTAAATAAGATATGTCGACCATACAGGGACAACATTGGTGAATATGAATAGTCAAATCACTAACTCCATGTGCCAATGTCAGGGATATAAATCTTGCACACTAAAATACATGATCAAGTGCAATTGCATATAATAACATATCAAAAATAATAAATGCATTAAATAACCTATTTTAACCATTTATTCAATTATACTAAAATAATCCATTTACATCACTCACATTCACATAAAGCATAAGAAAGCGAGATTGAAGTAAATCACCATGGCCTCAAATCCAACATATAACCAAATCCAAGATATGTCCAAAAACTAGACAATCAAATATCATCATAAAACATATTGTCATCTCAAAATACCATCATCATGCAAATATGATCAACTAGACAGCATAGTAATCTAACATCTATGAAACTGAAATCAAAGTATAACATCCGACCCTCAGGTCATCTTGAAAGTAACATAACATGAGTATCTAATATCTCTCAAAACAAAATATAACAAGGTTTAGACTACAAACATGAGAGGCACTACAATGCCACATAAAATATGTGTAGCAAATTTGAGTCATTCAAGTGGGACCAAGATATTGAAGATCAAGGCAAATGTGAGGAGGTGGTCACTAACACAAAGATAAAATCAACAAAAAGACAACCAAACCAAGTAGTTATTCAATCAATATTTCTTACCATGAACTTTATTCCAATGGTGAAATTAGATATCTTGACTTAGGAAGGAATCATTATAAAGGGTGAAGATTGATAATTTGATTGAATTTTGTTGATTGCTAGCAATCGCGATGAAAGGAACAAAGTTTTCAAATCATTTAGTCTTAGTTCAAATTTTTTTAAGTTTTGTTTCATTTTCTCATATGATAGAATACAACTAATATAGTGCATCAAATATAGTAAATTTGAAACTGATTATGATACAAATGAGAAAATGTCCAAGGTATTTTACATTATTTTGATGCTCTTTCTATGCTCAAAAAATGGTTGAAGTCAATTTAATGAGATTATATGATGGGTAGAATAATTTGGATAATTTATGATTAAATTATGGATGAAGGAATAACTTGATTGAATTGGGAGAATAATTTTAATAAGGTTGGGTTAGAAGAAAAAAAAATTGATAGGATTAAAATTCATTTGTATGAAATAATTGGAAGAAGGGAATTTGATTAGATGAGAGGATAAATGATTTGATTAAATTGATGAAAGATAGAATAGATTATAACTAAAGATAAGGGAGAACCAAGGAATTGTAGATGGACAAGAAGTGGGGATATTTTTATGGATTGATGAAAGAGGGGTGAAATAAATGGTGAAAGAATATGAGGGACCAAAGTATGTGGTACAGGAAAATATAGAGCCAAGGACCATGTTTCAAAGGAGTTAAAATGCCCCATACAAAGGATAGAAAAAATGAAAGGAAAGATGGTGGGAAAATATGCATGAGAATGGAAAGGTGGTACAAAAGCTATTGTATGGAGGAGGCAGAGGCTTGTGCCTTTCCAAAGCATGTATGAATATTATTATGTTTTTTTATTCTTTTGTGCTACTAGCTTTTATCACAATAAAATGTATGAAAGTATAAGGGATAACAATAAGAGATTTGAGTGTTAGATGGAGAGAAACTATGTGATGGTGTATGAGAAAGTAGAGAAGGGAGTGGGTGGGAATTTTGGTTTGAATTCCTCAAGAAAGAATGTGACTAAACCATCTGGTTCTAAAGTGCAATCAAAGGTAGGAGATGATTCCCCTATTGAGACTAGTGATCCTAATGATGGTGGGTCTTTAGAGGACTCAAGGAGGGGGGCCCAAGCAGAATAAAAAGTGGTCGAGCTTGTTTAGGATCCATCCAATTGGAAAATTTATCTCCCCGTTGGTCAAGCACACCTCTTCGAAGGATAAAGGTATGTATTCCATTGAAATCCTAGATCAAATCATTAACAAGAATATTTCTTCTATGAACTCAACTTTGGTTGGAAGGTTTTGAGGGGCCAAACCCAACATTGAAGTTTTTAGGGCTTTTGTGAGTAATAAATGGAAGTTGAAAGGCCCAGTTGATATTATGGTGATGCCCAAAGGGTGTCTTTCTTTCAGATTTTCTTATGATGAAGATAAGTGAGATATCCTTTGTAGTAGTCCTTGGGTTTTGGGGAAGCACGCTCTGATTTTACAGAGATGAACTCAAAATTTCTACTCTTTGGATGCATCTACTATTCAAACCTTGGTCTGGGTTAGCTTGACTAGCCTCCCACTTGAGTTTTGGGTGGAGGATGTGTTTCAAGGTATTGCAAACACCTTTGAGGAGCTTCTTTCTATAGATCTTGTGACTGTTTCTTGAAGAAGATTGAACTTTTCTAGATTCTGTGTTGGGGTCTACCAAGGCACTGATATGTTGATTCTATTTTTCTTAAATCTAAGTTGGGCATATGGAATCAACACATTGAGTATGAATCTATTCCCTTCGCTTATTTTCATTGTAAAAAAATTGGACACTAGGCTAAAAAATGTCCTTTTTTGAAGGGAGAACCTAAGAAGGTCAAGAAAGTGTGGATGAGAAAGGCATAGAACAACAATCTAGACTCTAAAAAGAGAGGAGGTGTTTCTTTGGTTGAGGATGTTCCCCTACTAGCATAGAACAATCGTACTAAGATTTCACAAGGTTAAAATGGGTCTTTGGGTGTAAATTCTTCATCCTCAAGTGCAGATGCTTCTCATCTCAGTTTGGGAATAGATAAGGAGAAGGGGATGGGAAAGGAGGCTAGAGTATAGGAAATTTGGTAAATCATTTGGGTGTGGATGCTTCTCATCTTGGTTTGGGAATAGATAAGGAGAAGGGGATGGAGATTGAACTGAAGCATAGGAAAATTTGGTAAATCCTAACAGTAATTTTCTTGTCAAGGTTCAAGGTAGGGAAGTGTCTTTCCCCATGATTGGGATTGATAGTGCAAGTGGGCTGACCCAAAAGGATCTATCTATTTCTACGATGTCTATTCCTTCAGCTCAGGATTCTACTTTGGAGGGAAACATTGTAAGTGGTGAAGTGGAGGATATTATTACTATCTCACAAGAAGAGGAAGAGTTTTGGGAGGAGGAGGCATCAGGTGCTGAGTTCCCAATTGGTAAAACATCTAAAGCCAAGAAAAAAGGAGGAGCCAATCATAGAAAGGAAGTGGAGATTGTGGCAACCAACACCAAGAATAAGAAAGGAGGCATCTCTAGAGCTTATTATTATATAGTCTCAAAAAAGGGGTACTCTAAAAATAAGAAGGATAGAGATTGTTTTCTTTCTTCAACTCCTGGGAAGATCCTCAAGAATGGGGACGTTAGTTCTTCCCCTTCCCCAATGGGGAGACCTTCCAACAAGCAAAAAGGAACTACTGAGGCTAATAGAAGTATTTTATATGATAGTTAGATGACTATCCTTGAATCAAAAAAAAATCATAAAAGATGAAGATTATCTCATGGAATATCTGAGGGTTAAATAATCCTCACAAACATGACATTTTGAAAAATATGATTAGGGATAATAGGCCAGATATTTTTGTTATTCAAGAAACAAAGATGTTGAAGGAAAAAGTATAAGGTCCTCCAATTTTTAGGGGTGGGAAGATCATCAAAAATGATTATGAGGGAGCTTTAGGAGGTATGGCTATTTTTTGGAATAATAAGTGGATTCAAGGAGATCTTATTTCTCATAATAGAAACATGATGAATGTTAGATTTTCTAACTTTAAGGATGGCTTTTCCTAGGTTCTTACTAATGTTTATGCCTCCAATACCAAGTGGGAGAGAAAGGCTCTTTAGGAAGATATTACCAATTAGAGAAAGCTTTTTTCTGATAAGAGTTGGATAGTTATGGGGGATTTCAATATTCCTTTAAAAGAAGCTGAAAAATGGGGAGGCAGTCAGACAAATTTGGATAATAGATTACATTTAAAAGACTTTATTGATAATCATCTTCTTCATGATCTTGATTTTCATGGGGTTGAGTAAACCTAGACTAATAGAAGAATTGGAAAGGATCTTATATAGGTTAGATTAGACTAAGCACTTATTAGTAGTGACTGGCTCCTAAAATACAAATGTTCTCTTAGTGCACAAGTTCGATTGGGATCAAACCATTATTCTATTTTCTTAGTGACTAATATGCTTAACTATAAGAAAAACTTCTCATTTAAATTTGAAAAAATGTGGACTCTTTACCTGGACCTAAAGAATCTCATAAAGGAGTGTTGGGGTATAACGATGGGAGGTACAACTATGTTCAAAGTTGCAGCTAAATTGAAAAATGTCAAGAAAAACATAAAAAAAAAGGAATGAAGAAACCTTTGGAAATATTTTTGAAAATAAAAGGAAGATTATGGAGGAACTAAAAGAAATACATGATAGAATTTAGGTTGATGGATATGAGGCTATCTCTAGGGAAGAGGAAAGTGTTAAACTGGTGGAGATTCATCACATCATTACCAAGGAGGAGATGTATTGGAGGCAGTAATCTAGAAAAAAAAATTTGAAGGAAGGAGATCGGAATACTAAGTTTTTTCATTTGACTACTTTGAAGCATAAGATGAGTAACATAATTTCTAGACTCAATACGGTAGAGGGACACACTAAAAATGAGGAAACTATTAAAAGGGAGGTAGTGGAGTTTTTTACTAATTTACTTCAAGGCGACCCCAATTTGGATGTGGCTAAGAAAAATTTGTTTCTTGATTGCATTCCTAATTACATATTTGAAGATTAGAATAAATATTTTACCTCCATTCCTTCTTATGAAGAGATTTCTATGGTTGTCTTCTCTTTTGATGGAGATAAAGCCCCAAGGCCTGATGGGTTCCCTTTCTTTTTTTTTCACAATTACTGGAATATCATTGGTTTTGATGTCTATAATGGGGTTAAGGAGTTCTTTGGATCTAAAAATATTCTAAAAGAAGTGAATCGTACCTTCATTTATCTTATCCCAAAGAAGCCAAGAGTGGATAGTTTGGATCAGTTCTAGCATATTAGTGTTTGTAATTCATTTTATAAGGTTATTTCTAAAGTGTTGACCCTTAGAATTTTGCCTTTTCTTCCTTCTCTTATTTTTAGATAGAAAAATGGGTTTGTTCCAAGTAGATAGATTTTGGATTCCATCATTACAGTTCATGAAAATATTCATTCTCTTTCGGTGTCTAAGAAAGAAGGGTTTCTTCTTAAGTTGGACCTTTCTAAAGCATATGATAGGGTGGATTAGACTTTCCTTCTTTGAGGTCTTGAAGCATTTTGGTTTAATATGAGATTCAGGGATCTAATCTTTATGTTGGTTTCTTCTGCCTCTTTTTTAGTACTTGTTAATGGATCTCCTACCCCTTTCTTCAAGGCATCCAGAGGTCTCAAACAAGGGGACCCAATCTCTCTTATTCTCTTTATTCTCTTGGTTGAATGCTTGGGGAGATTTGTGGAAAATATGGTGAGGAGGGAGGACTTTGTGGGCCTAAATCCATCCTGTACTGCTATGATTTGCTCTCATCAACAATTTGTTGATGACTCTATTGTGATGGGAGAGGCCTTGGTTAGAAATGCAAGGAATATTAAATTAGCCTTGGAGGATTATGGGCAAGCCTTAGGACAAGTTATTAACTGGAACGAAAGTGTGATTTATTTCATTAATTTCAATGAGGTAAGGAAAAATAAAATCAAAAGGATTATTGGTTGTGAAATTGGTTCTCTTCCTAGCTCTTATTTGGGGCTACCTTTGTGTGTGGACCCCTTGAAATGTTTTTGGAGTTCACTGATCAATAAAATTCATATGAAAATTGTTGGATGGAAAGGTTCCCTTCTTAGTTAGGTTGGAAAGATTATTGTTTTGAAATCCATCCTTCAAAGTGTTTCACTTTATGCTTTGAGTATATTCAAAATTCCTTGAAATTTTGCTCTTGCTATTGAAAAAATTTAGAACCTCTTCTTATGGATAGGAATAGAGAGTTAAAAAGGTTACATCTGATTGCTTGGGAGAAAGTTTGCATGCCCCTTAATAAGGGAGGACTTGGATTGAGAAGAGTTACAACTATGAATGAATTCTTATTGGATAAATTATTATGGAGATGGTATAAGGAGGAAGGGGAATGGAGGAACATTTGGGTTGACAAATATAATAGGGAGAATAATAATTTTAATTAATTCCCTCATAATGATTTGGTGCGAAGGGGGATCCATGATGTAGAAAAATGTTCAGAAATATAAACACATAATAAAGAAAGGGGTTAGATGGAAGGTGGACAATGGAAGGGCAATTCTTTTTTGAGAAGACACTTGGATCTTGGATCACCCACTTTCTGTGGAACCAAGATGGAACAGCTATATGGAGCAATGTAAGAATCTTATTGGTATTTTGTGGTGGATTATTGGAAGAATGATATGTGGTTGGACCTCAAAAGGGTGAATGAAAACTTGGTTGACCTTAACAAGTGTCTGAATGTTGTCTTTTTGAATAAAAAAGATAATGATATAATATGGAAGTTTGACTCTAGTGGAATGTTCTCTGTCCCCTCAGCCTATGCTAATTCTTTTGTTGTAGACCATGAACCATGTTGGGCTAAGGATTGGGTGAAAGGTATGACACCTAAAATCAATATTTTCTTTTGGATTCTTTTGCAAGATAAGATCTTGACTATTGACAATTTAGTGAAGAAAGGATTCATTATTATTAATAGGTGTGTTATGTGCAAGAATGATTGTGAATTAGTCAACCATATTACTTTGCATTACTCTTTTATTGAAAGACTCTAGGATAAGGTGTGTGACCTATTGAATATGGTCTAGGTCTTTCCAACCACTATCCAAATGTTTTTCACTAGTTGGATTCCCCCTTCCAAGAATGTTTTGATCTTAAGACTCTGGTATTTTATTCTTCCTTACCTTTGTTGGGGGATATGGAAGGAGCATAATTATAGGATCTTTAGAGATGTGGAATCTAGTTCTAATAAAATCTTTTATAAAGTTAAGGCTTTAATTATAGAAAACATTAAAGCCAATGGTTTTGGCCAGCAACCTCAAAATGAGTGGGAAGATAGAGTGATCCAAAATTGGAACCTTAGAAGCTTGTGTAAAGACTAGCAAGGCCCTAATATAAGGGATAATGCTAGATGGGATAGCCCATTGGAGAATTGGTACAAGATAAATTTTGATGGGGCCTCTAAAGGGAACTCGGGTATTGCTAGTTGTGGTATAGTTATTAGGAATTCTTTTGGCAAGAAAGTGAGATGTATGGCTATACCTATTGGTATTCAAACTAATCATGTGGTTGAAGCTTGTTTCACCCTTCATGGTCTTATCTATGCTAAGAATTTGAATTTGAGGAAGGTTTGGGTGGAAGGAGACTCGCCTACTATCATCAATTGTCTTAATTAAATTACCAAGCCTTCATGGACTATTAGCAATATTATTTTTCAGGCTATTAACATTATCAATTCTTTTGATAAATCTATTTTTACCTATAACTTTAGGGAATCAAATAGTGTTTTTGATTGGGCAGCCAACATGACCTATTTAAGTGATCATAAAGTTAATTGGGATTATAATTATCCTTCACCTATGGAAGGTTGCCAAGTTATCAATTACGATAAAGTGAGGTGTAGGCAGAGATGTTTTAATGATGATTATGTTAGAGATTTGTAATTATGATTTGATTATACTTGGGAAATGGTGGGTGATGATTTTTAGAACTCTCATCTTTATTACACACGGATTGTGGGTTGGTAATACCATTCTATACTTTGACTATGGAATTCATATTGCTAATAGTCTACATAGGGATTTTTAGAGAAAGCTTTTCCATGACATTAAAGGAAAGAAAATGGGAGGGAAAAGGAAGAGAGTGGAACCCACAAGCTACAAGAAGCGGAAGAAGAAAGAGGAAGTATGGGACATATTGACAAGTGGGAATTTCATGGGCTACATGGAAAGGCTCAAAGGAAATAATCTTGTCATTGCACAAAAATTTATCAAAACATGGAGGAACAGCTATATCCTTGTCAGAAATTAGAGAATGGAGGTAACTAAAGAGGTGATTGTGGAAGCAATGAGGATGGATATGGAAGGCATCAACTTCTATCTGGATAGGAAGTTGTCTAATAGGGCTATTAATGAATTTTCAAATTCAACAAAAGAGCAAAATCGACTAGTAAAAATTGGCAACTCCTATTTCAATCCTACCTATATCTCTCGACCTTGGAGATTTGTATTATTTGTTATCATGGAATACCTTACTCTGGATGGCCAATTCATAAAGCTTTATACTTACTACTTTATGTTAGCTAACCACTTTAGGCATGGTATAAGGATCAATTCCCCCTTTTATTTGAGGTAGTCATTAGGTTTCTCTATCCAAGCAATTCAAAATGATCCAAATGGGAAACATGTGTGTCATGAGGGACTTATGGTTCATATTCTGAATGTTTTAAAATCCAAAAAGGCTAAAATACCTAGGGGAAGTCTAAAGGGGGTGGAGTATGAAATGGAGGGTAGCATTTCAAAGAAAGGCTATGATAAGGACACTAAGGATGAAGCAAAGGGGAGAAATAGGAGTTTGAAAGGGGGTATTAAGAAAAGCTCTCAAAAGAAGAAGAGGAAAGTTGAGGTGAGTGACTCTGACTGTGGTAGTGACTTGGGTGAGGAAAAGATGAGAGGTTCCTAGAAGAAGGGGAGCGGTTGAAAGGGGCTAGATATTAAGGGTCACAATGATGATAGAGTGTCAACCCCATTAGATGATGAAATTATTGCTCATAGAATGGAGCAAAAGAGAAAATCGATGAGGTCTCAGGAGGAAGGGGTTGAGAATTATATGAAGAAGGTAGCTCTGGAAAAAGAGGATTTTGGGGATCAAGGGAAAAATATGGATTTCAAAAAGGAGGGTGAGGCTAACATTATTAAAGGACCCTTAGGAATCCTTGGGACCATTCAGCAAGATGTTTGAAATTTGGAACAACAAATGCAATTTATTGCTAAGGAAGTGGAGTAGGTTAGTAAATTGGCTAGAGGGAAGTACACTTTAGGTCAACATATTGACAGGTTTTAAGAGGTTATTGGAAATGTTGAAGATGTTAAAGACCTTATGAAAAAGATTCTACAGATTGAAGCCAAAAATAGGATGTTGGAGAAAGCTAATATTGATAATTTAAAGAAGGTGACAAGCCTGGAGGCCAGGGTGAATAATATGGAAAAGATGATAAAGAAAATGATTGATAATAATAGTAGTGCTTTAAAGACTATGGTAGATAATGTGAGCAGTCTCCTCAGTAAGCATGAGCAAGATAAAGGATAGGATTCCCCTACTATTGGTGAGAACTAGGGACCTATTAAATGCACTTAGGCTCACTCTAAGAAGAATTAGGAGAAGAACAAGATGGAAGAGGTGAAGTCCACTACAAAGAATATGTACATTTTGGCAGACCAAGTTGCTGACTTGCTGAAGGCTATGTAGCTATTCGGGTGCTATTTTTTTGATGTTCTTTGTTGTCTTTTCAGCATTGTTTCCGATTGGCTTCCTATTTTCCTATTTTTCTATGCTCTTTCTAGAGGCTTGTGTTTTAGTGATCTATGTTTTTAGACTTAGATGATAGCTTTATGCTTTTTTCTCTAGACTTGGTTACTTTGTAAAAGGTTTCAGGTCCTTTAAAACCTATTTTTACTTAATCAAAACAATAAGAGAGTTGAGATGGAGGGTATGAATATAATATGGAGCAATGAAATGAAGGATATGGAACATGTAGTGGAGGAAATTTAGGGGATAATCAAGACTAAGGACATATGAAAGGAGGATGGAATTATGTAGGATTATGGATGTAGCATGGAGGAAATGTGAATGACAAGAAATATGGTATGCAAGATATGGATAGGATGTCAAGATCAAATGTGTGAAAGGATGATGGAAGTATGTAGTAATGTGTGGATAATGAGAATATAACATGTGAGGATATGGATTGATGGAAGAAGAAAAAGGATAGTAAAGATAAAAGATGGAAAAGGTTGATGAACTTAAATAGGATGATGGATAGTGGAAGGGGATATGGGATATGAAAGATATGTAATGTGGCATAGGACTGGGTCAATCTTACCCCCAATTTTAGAGTACAATTGGATGAGGACAAGTGAATGGCTAGATATATGAATTCATAAGACAATGGATATGTGATAGGAAAATGGAGGGAGAAATCAAGCATCCATTTACATGGATGGTATCGCTAGATTTTTATTTTTTTCTTTGTTAGTGATTTTTTTCTATTTTCTTATAGATGTTGGTAGGAGGATGAAATGACTTGGTGGATGGAGGACAAGGACTTATGATTTTTTTGCTTTAAGGGGGTGGAATGGTGGGAAATGAATGGTTGTTGATGGATAGGAGTTTAGAAAACTTGTGAATGAGTAGATGAAGGAGGTGGAAAGATCCTCATTGGCACACACCTTGAAGAGTGATGCAAAGGAGGAAATTTTGGAAAAGATGGAGGAGAAAGTTTAAATTTTGGGATATAAGGACCTAAAATAGATAAAGGAAAAAGTTTAATTTAGGATAGTTGATTTGGGTACATAAAGACCCAAAATGAATTTGGAAAATATAATCTTGAAAGATTTGTGACTAAAGGAAACCTTTGTATTAGCAAAATTGGATGCCCTTTTGGATTTTTCCTTGAGATTAATTACTTCATTAAGGAGCTTGTTAATCCATGTGATTTTTTAAATCTTCATTCTGAGCCTTTGTAGTCTTTTTGATTTTAACTTTCTTTTGGATCATATTTTTTCTTTTCTTAAGCATGTCTTTTAGAGGGGACATGTTGATCCTTATATTTTTCTAGATTTTTAGCATTATTCACTTTATCTTTTACGTCAAAATTACTTTAATTGTCCATGGTATGGGTGCATGAGGATAAATGGTATGGAGAGATGGTGGATGAAATTAGTAAACATTGGAATGAATTAAAGGATGTGTGCCTTTATTGATCTTTATGAAGAATTTGAGGCGATGAAGTGGGAAACTTGGATATAGTGGATGAATGTATGTAAGGACCCAAAATGGATGGAGATGAGGAAGTAATTAGATCATGGATATAAGGGCCCAAAATGGATTTTGAATATGGGTGATGTGAATATTTAGATTTGGATGGAAGAATTATGGATTTCAAAGGAGTGGAAGGTGTACCAACATATTCAAATATTATTTATTAAATGGGATAATATTTTCAACATGAGATGTGAGTCCATGTATATGGGGTTCATGAATGGATTGGATAGGTGTGATGGGATCTTATGGTGGCTTAGGGACATGATGAGGATTATAGGGATAATAGGATCTTGAGATGCATCAAGATTGTGAAATCCAAATGAAGGGGTACTTTGATCTTGATTTATAATAGGATTATGTGGTGGAATGGGAGGAATTGTTGGATCATATAATGGAGTGGAGGGAATGGAATCATGAGATGGAGGAGGATTAGTGGATGGGGTGAAAGGAACAAATTCATGAAGTGGAGGATTGATGAATGTTCACTCTTGAGATGGAAGGGAATCAATAATGGATGTGGTGGAAGGAATATCTTGATTTTTATTAGGAAAGGGGTCATGATATGGATTAAGAGGGATAAATGAATCTTGAGGGATAAAGGAATTCTTGGATCTAGAGGAGAAAAGGAATCCATGGTGACATGCTTTGGAACAAAATTTTGACATGATAATCAATGTATGACTTTGGGTGATTGGACCAATTTATTTTGAATTTTGGATTTATACAACCTTTCTATAACTTTGTCTCATTTAAAGTCATATTTATATGGAGATGATGTAGAATTTGGAGGATTAGGATTGTGTAGGGGATTGGGATGATGGTTTTAGACATTGAGATGAAAGTGTGGGGGATTGCATGGAGGATTTTGGTTGTATTGAATATGGGGATTATGAACTTGGAAAAATGAGTGGGGTGCACATATGTTTTGAAAGGTGTATGATTGGTTTTGACCCCCATTTGGTAGGCTAAGTACACAATTTTTGAGTTCCTCAAATTATTAGGAAATGACATTTATGCTTGAGGAATAATGTGGGATATGAATGGAATCACATGTTGATGAAAGATAATGAGGTGGATTCCCCTTGTCAAAGGTAGAAGAATAATAAGGAATATAATATATTGGATGAGGATTGAACATGAAATTTTGAGGGTTTGTTTGGTATATCCATTTAATTGGATGTATGACTCCATGTTTCCTTTGAATATCCTCAACAATTTTGTTAATATGATTATGATTCATGGAGCTTAGATGAGGGGTAATGAAAGGTTTGATGATGGATGAAGTATGAACTTAGGACTAGGAGAAAGTTTCCAATTTTTTTCAGATTTGGATTGGATATGGATTTGATTTGATTTGGTTGAAAGTTTAAGAAAACCTTGATGTAGGTAAAGGCCTTATGATATTGCAAACAAATTAGATGTTGGATTTGGATGACAACATCATGTTCCACTTGGAGATAAACAAACAATCCCAAGTTGGAATAGCATACAAAAGAGATGACTCAATACTTAGTGATGGACAAATGATTCCAAGTGAAAGAGTTTAAATATAAAATTCTTGCTAAGGATAAAGGTCTAATATCATACTTTAGATCAATATTTCAAGCTAAATATTTTATTGAATCTTAATGAAGGATAAAGATTATTGATGATTTTCATTTGTTTAATCTTGACTATGATTTTATGTGGGTCAATCAAGATAACTAGGATTAAAATCTAGGGATTATTATGGTGCCCCTAAGTCCAAAGTAGAAATTTTATGATTACTTGAATTAGAAGAGGAATAGAAGAAATTTTAAAGATAGATTATGGATGAAGATGTAAATGGATTGAATTAGGAATTGGTTAGAAAGAAATGAATATGCTAAGGGATTGGATTAGAATGATGATTAATGAAAAGATTGGAAAGGATAAATTATGAGATTGGATTAGGTAATTAGAGATTGATATGGATTATGAAATATGATTAGGATGAAGATTAGGACTTTGATTGAACGATTAGAAGGATGAAGGAATGACTAGGATTATTTGAGGTGATTGATATTTTGAGGAATTATTTGAATTATTATGGGAGTTCTTAAGATAAGAGATGTATGATGATGATGAAAAGGATGGATAGAAGAAGTGATGTGGAAATGATGTGGAAAACTTGACTAAGAGGACTTAAAGCAATAAGTTATTTTTGTTATTTTTGAAATAGTTTGATTTTTTTGGGTTTTGAACTTCTATGATTTTTTTAACTTTTATGTATTATAATGCTTTTGTATATTTTTTAATATGAAATGCAAAGTGAAAAATGAAATATAGACAAGAAAAGTTTCTAAGGTTTTATTTGGATGTTATTTCCACTTTTGGCTGAAAATGGGGAAGGTTTTAAACAATCAAGCATATCAAACATACCAAAAAACCTATCAAATTCAAATAGGATATCCAATATCAACTAAGGGATTTCCTTTCTATACATAAGGTACATGAGGCCCAAATGCGTAGATGAAATAGAATAATCCCACACAATTGAGAGGAGATGATAACCCAAATCTCCACCTTCACTTCTCAAAGGTATAAAGTTCTTTGGGGCTTAGCCAAGAGTGACAAGATTATACTTCCAAGAGAGGTGTCTTTAGATTCACCTCCCACTATTTATACTCCACTAGAACATACGAGTTGAGGTCATCCCTTGAGGTGATAAAATCCCCAAGAAGGCCTCCTTCAAAAAAGAAAAAAAAGACCACTTAGTTCTTATGGGCTCAAGAAAACCCAAAGGCGCGAGAGGAGAGAATAAATAAGTCACCTTAGGGTATAAAAGAAACTTATTCATTCCAAATTAAATCATTAAATTTTTATATCTATTCTTGAAGACACTCGTGATTAGCATGAAAGGTTCTTTCCAACTTGATAAAGCATGTGTTCTTGAAAATAAACTACCAAAGCTTTGAATAAGGAGGGAATAAGAAAAAATTTCTTTAGATCATTAAATATTGAGCATTTTAATTTTAAGCACCAATTCCAAACTTTTTTTTTGTAATGATCTTTTTACCTTATATATTCAAGATTTGATGAGATTCATTTTAGACCCAAATTGATATGTGTACCACAACATTGTTCTTTGATCTATAAGCATTCAAGAGTGTATTTTTTATTAAGTCCTAAACATGCATTCCATTAAAGTGTGTTAATTCCTAAAGGCATTCAAGAATGGAAAAATATTCATTTATCCTTAAGTGCATTCAAGAGGTTGTCCAAATCACAAGTTTATTAGAAAAATTCATTCAAAGACAACTAATTAATCATGCATGTTCATTTTATTTTCAAAATCTAAGGTCTTCCAAATCTACTTTGTGTAATAAAACTTATCAATAATCTATGTGAATAAAGTAACCAATTCAATAGAGCAAATCAAAATGCAGTAAAACCATTGAATTTAAAGAAAATAAACATATGACAAAATGCAGTCACATACACCAAACTTTGGAGACAATAGAATGTGAAAAATGAAAAATGGAAAAGGTATAGAATTAAATGAAATACCTGATATTTATCATAATAGAACATAAATGACAGAATAGACTCAGAAATGCAAAAATATAGAGACACTAAAACATGCAGATGACACTCTAGAATAGCGCATATGACAGAGTGTAAATGCCAAACTATGTAAATCATAGACTAGGTCAATGTCTCTAATAAAATTCACTTTTGCAGAGGAAAGACACAAATGCCAAAATGCATAGACATTGAAAAGTGCAAATTATAATTCATCTATTCAGATGACACTACATGTAATGTAGATGATAGTGTATAATTTTTAGTATAATGTAATAAGTTTTATCTCAAATTTCAAATGGAAAAAGGGATGTCAGTCCCACCAGTCATGCCAAAGTATATATGTGAGTGAAAATATAGATTTTTCAAAGCATGCATAAACAATCAAATATTAGCTTTATTCATATAAAATGCAAGAAAATAACTAACAATCTTGAGTTTTAAAATGCAAAACAACCAAAAGATTAAGTCCCCACATAACCTCAAGATTAGCTCAATAGGTGCACATAAAGGGCTTTCTGGTGTGCTCAAAGTTATGGTATGTGGATGTTCTCTACTGAAACACAACTATTGAATCCACAACCTTAAAATCCAATGATATGATAACCTATGCTAAAAATGATCAAGAATTATTCAAGAGATGGCTATAGAAGCAACCGTTCTTGAGTGATCTCAATGGAGGTGAGTATGGATGCAAGATAATAAATCTAATAGTACAAGCTACTATGAAAATTCAAGATCTAAGACTAAAATGAAAACAACTACCAAAGGGTTATCTCTAAGAAATTAGATCTCTAAAAACTCTAAACTCAAACAAATATGATAACAATGCAATGGAGAGAGATGAGAAATTATTGAGACAAGTATCTTATTTATAGATTGGAGGTAGACCTTAGGGAGGTGGCATCATGTGGCATCCACATAGGTGCTACAAGGGAGACATTATTGAAAATTAGGCTAAGAGGTGAGTATAGAAATACTTTGATGTTGTCATTCATGGCAACATATATGTTGTATTTAGTGAGAAAATTCTAGCAAACACCTTTTTTATTTGTGAGGTTCACAAAGAACATATGGGCACAATTTCATTTAAGGAAAGATAGTACAAGGTGTAAAGATCCTACATCATATAGTGCATGTCATAATGAGTTGTATAGACAGAGATATTAGTGTTAACAATTTATAGTCTTATACAGAAAGAACATAATAGAGGCAAGTAAATGGTAATTTGTGTTAATAAATTATTATTTTTTACCAAAATAATTACTTAAATAATTAGGGAAGACATCCTAGATGTCAACCCTAAGTGGGAAAAATTCATTTTTTTATTTTGGGATGCATGTGAAGACTTGAATGCCAATAGGACAAGCCATAAGGGTATAAAGGGAAAAAAAAATTATATGCAAAGTTATAAATTATTATGTGATGATTATGTGATGTCTTTGGACATTGAAATGTAATTTTTATATGATGCAAACTTTATGTTAGAAAGGAGAAAGTACACTATATGTGAAGTTGTGTACAAAGAGCTACAAAGGACAAATTAGATATTGAAGATATTAACATTGTCAAAAGGCTTTTATATCTATATGTTTTATGTACAATATATATCATTGTATAGGCATGTTTGAGTAGTGGGCTCATCTTTCTACTTTTGTAATCCTAATACCAAATCCTAATAGGGTTAAGGCTTCTAACAAGTCCTAGTTTTATAAAAAAGGACAAAGACACTATACTGATGTAATAGACTCCTAATAGGGTCAATATCTTTCACAAGATACTTTTGAATAGTGGATCATTTTTTGGGTACTATCCACATTATATTTTTCCCTTGGACAATATTTCCGTACTTAACAAATAATGGTGTTATGAGTTATTCTGTGTTACTTCTGTGTTTACTTTTTAGTTTGATTACATGTGCATTTTTTAAGATTGTTAAAGATGTCCATAGTTGGGAAAAAAATTGTGGAATATTGATTCACCCACCTCACCCCCCCCCACCCAAAGTATTTCCTATTTCTAATAGACACATGGGCTAAAATAGAAGCCATGAAAAAGTTAACAAAGAGCCTTTAAGGTTTGAGTGGCTCAAGGTGTGCTCACACACGTGTCAAAAACCTTGGGGAAAAGGAGTTAGGGAAAAAGGTGTAAAAGTACCTTTTGGAGAAGTTAATGAAAGAGGGGCTCCTTGGGATTGAGTTTCTCACACATGTCTTAGCAACCCATTAGGGGCTAAAATGGGATTAAAAGGGTACTTAGGCTAAATAATTTGGATTAAATAGTGGGTAGGATTAGAAGGATGAGAGTGGTGGGTGGTAGACTAGGCTTTAGGTAGGATTTAGGATTAAATTAAATAGGATTTGATTTAATAGTGGATTTAGAAATTTAATCATATAGAGGGGTTTTAAATAAGTAAGATTTATTTTTAAAAGGGGGGATTTATGGAGCATTTTGTATTAAATGAATTTAATACATTAGGGGGATGTATTTGAATTAAACTTGAATACCTTAAGGGATGAACATATTAATTAAATAGATAGATAAATATGAAAAAATAATAATAAATTATCAATTATAGTGTCAAAAGAAATATTAAATTAATTAATATAGGGTTTGGGATGATTTTAAGCATCTACACCATTATCTCTCATACTAGATAGGCCACTATGATCTCATATGACACAAGCTTAGATTGAGATGCCCCCACCCTAGACTAGACAAGTGAAGAATGGAGAATCTAGTTGTTCACCAACACTAACCCATCTCTAAGACACAAATCTTCCATTCCAACTGAGAGATCTAGGCATGAAAATGATGTGAAATGCTAAATAATTGATGTATACTTGTGAATGATATGTAATATATAATTGTAATGAAATATCCTATGTATACAATGAGTATAGAGGAGTGGAGATCATTTATGAGGGATGCCTTAACAGACATGTCCATAGCAACGATGATTCCTTCCACTTCCCAAATCTATTGTTTGAGGAGATGAGAGCCTAGTAAAAACTTAGAAATCTTCATGCCTAAAGTGATGGAGCTATAGTTGATGATAGGGATGCTCAAGTATCAATGTAAATCTCATAGCCAGTCAAAGAGTGCTTCTAGGAGCCATACATCAATTAGAAATTCTTTTAGAATAACTGAGAGGGGGGTGAATCAATTATTCAAGGTCTAAATGTCCAATTCAAACTTTTCATCAAGTAAAGTGTGCCCCTCAAACTATTTATTCATCAAAGCTTAAACATTTCTATTCAGCAAGTTACTATAAATCAGCATGCAAACATAACACATGAAAAGATCAACACATAACACAATGATTTACGTGGAAACCTAATTTGGGAAAAACCACCAGTAACATGCTACTCAATTCTCACTCTTCTAAAGTGATGCCCTATGAAAGGCTTGCCTTGTTAAAGGCTACAACACACTATTAAATGTGACCTGGTTAAAGAATTTAGCCACCCTGTTAGAAGTGGGTCTGGTTAGAGGACTTTAGAACATTCACTTGGAATGTCACTCTATTAAAGGATTTACAAATGGCTATTAAACCAACCTAAGTCCATAGGATTTTCTCTTACCCTAACTAATACAATTACTAGAGAGTAACAATAAGGGGTTTTGACCTGATTATAGCATACAACTTAACTTGTAGATTTCAGCTCATAACATTGCCTTGCTTTGAATCTTTGTAGCTCTGATAGCTTGCCCACCTTTCAAGCTTTGTCTCCTTGATTCTACATGCTCAATGTACTAGTAAAATCATCTCTCTTTGACCACTAATCGAAGAAGAGTCTCTATACTCTGTTCTTCCTTCTCTTAGATGCCTTCTCTTTGACACTCTCCAACCACTTCACAATTTGGCACACTAGCAACTCTGACTTCTTGGTCTATGACTCCTTAAATAGAAGTCTAGAATTTCTTTTCCTACTCGATTCTTCCCCCTTTTAATTTTAGTTTGAATGGATTACGTAGGATTCATTGAATCTAACCCACACTTTGTTTCTTCTAGAAACATCATGAAGAATCCTCTTGAATTCATTCAAAAAATGGTTTACATAGAATTTTGTGCCACCAGCTCATCATCCTTATCCTCCAATTAGTTCAAAAAATTCAAGGTAACAACTCTGTTAGCTTAGATCTAGCAAATCATTGACATTTCCAATAATGCAGCAGTTCGACACTATTGAAATCTTGGTGCTAGGCACATACTGTGTTACTCGGCACCAACTATGTTTTACTAATGCTTGGCACCTACAATGGATTCACTCAATATCCACTCAGTTTTCTATTTGTTTGGCTCCTTCTATATCACTCAGCACTTGAACTTCACTCAGCACTTGAAGTTCACTCAGCAGACACTAGATTTTGCATTTACTCCACTCCAACTAAGAATTTTCTCAACTTAAACTAGCTTGCTCGGCACTCACTAATGAACTTAGTTTAAGCTTTACAGTCAACCTTGTTACAACTTATTCCTCCAAAGTTTCTAAGTGTGACCAACATCTATATCTTCAAGTATGTTATCAATACTTCATTTAACCATTGTCGTAACTGGTCCTTTCACTTCATTACAAAACCATAACTCAACCTTTCCCTTAGGTGTTCTTGTTACATCTTGTTGATTAAATCCTCTTCATCAATCAACTAAGTGATAGTACTTGGATCTTATAAGAAATTTTCATTCCTACAAATAGTAGGTTTGACATCAATGACAAAACAATGATTGAAAACATTCTTTATCAACCAACTTCCTTCCTTGCAACAATCTCCCTCTCTGATTTTCAACAATGATCCTTTCAATTAGATTTCCAACAATCTCCCTCTTTGGCATTGATGGAAAACCAAACTGATCAATCATTAGACCAAAAATAAATTGTATAATCATCATTTGTCACATCTCTCTCTTAGCTATTGTATCTATTTTCTTTCCTTTTTGACCAATCATTCTCTCCCTCTATATGCATTGCTCATCTTCTACTATTCTGGTATCTAACTACCTCTTTCTCTATCCATAAATCTGTTAGCTTCTTCATCTTCTCCCTCAACTATTTTCATTTTGTGCATTTTCTCTGTCAATCTTCATTTTTTTTCATCTTCTATCTTCTCATCAGTTGTTGATCAATTGATCAATATCTTCTCATCAGTTGTTGATCAGTTTTTTGCTATTTCTCCCTCTTTGACAGTAATGCCAAAGAAATATTATCTTAGTGTCTTATCATGCAAGTGTAGCATTTGTAGGTTCTTTCAATTTCTCCCTTTGTCACCTTGCTTGTGACTAATTTGGAACCTTTTTACTTTGATTACTTCAAGCAAAATCCTAAAGTAAGGATCCTCTACATCAATTCTCAATATTTCAACAATTAACTTATTTGATGCAAAGCAATCTTTTCTTATGCTTCAAGTAGCCTTGGCTAACTTACCTTTGAGATATTCAAAAGCATCTTTAGGTAAAGCTTTTGTAAAGATGTCATCATTTTATTCCTTTGAACTGACATATTCCATTTTCACTTGCTTGTCTTCCACCAATTCTCTCACATAGTGATACTTAATTGTAATATTTATTTTTTGGCATGCATCTTAGGATTCTTTGATATGTTGATGGCACTTGTATTATCACAATAAAGTATCATAGGCTCATTTACCTCTTCCTTCATTCCTTGCAATAGATGTTTGATCCATACAATATTGGTGCAATTGATAGCACTTGTAACATATTCAGCTTCTACTATGGACTGTGAGGTACAACTTTACTTTTTGCTGGTCCATGTAATCAACCTTCTACCTAAGAAGAGTGCTCCTCTACTAGTGTTTTTTCTACCATCAATGTTACCTCCCCGATCTACATCAGTGTAGGCTCTTAGCTCAAACTTTTCACTACTCTTGTAGTATAAACCAAGGTCATCAGTTCCTTTTAGATACCTTAGTATTCTCTTTACTGCCATCAAATGATTTTCTCTTAGATTTGTAGAAAATATAATCACTATTCCAATAGCTAATGCAATGTCTTGTCTACTATGCACAACATACTACAACTTTCTAATCATTGATCTATATAGTGTATGATTCACTTCAGCAGACTCATCATTCTTGGATAACTTATGTCATGTTACCATTGGTGTGCTAACTAGTTTTGAGTCTTCTAATCCAAATGTCTTGAGTATCTCCTTGATGTATTTTGATTGGGTCACAAATATTCCATGCTTTAATTGATGTACTTGATATCCAACAAAGAATTTGATTTCTCCAAAAATTGGCATCTCAAACTCATGTTTCATTTGATTAGCAAAATCTTTGCATAGAACATATTTTCCTCCAAATATTATATCATCAACAAAGATTTTAGATATCAAAATATATTTACCTTTTTCTGCTTTGATATACAAGTTTTTGTTGTCATCTATTCTCTCAAATCCTATCTTCACAAGATATTTGTCCAATCTCTCATATCATGCTCTAGGTGTTTGCTTCAAACCATAGAGTGCTTTATGCATTTTGCAAACTATATCGTTGTTGTTTTCATCAAAAAATCCCCATGGTTGTTCTATGTATACTTCCTCTTCTAGTATACCATTTAGAAAAGTAGACTTCATATCCATTTGGTAGACTTTGAATCCTTTGTAGGCAACATATGCAAATAATGTTCTTACTCCTTCCATTCTTGCAATAGGGGAAAATGTTTCCCCATAATCTAGTCCTTCTTCTTATGCATAGCCTTTGCAAACTAGTCTGGCTTTATTTCTTGTTATCTCACCATTCTCATCAATTTTATTCCTAAAGACCAATTTAGTACCAATTACATTCTTATCAACTAGTCTAGGAACTAGGGTCCAGGTTTTATTCTTCTCAATATGGTCTATCTCCTCTTCCATAGCTTTATACCAGTCATCATCTTGTAGTGCATCTTTCACTATTTTAGGCTCAACCTTGCTCAAAAGACATGATTCATTTCTTAGTCTATTCCTTGTCATTAGTTTGGCATCCTTGTCACCAATGATTTGTTCAGTAGGGTGATGTCTTCTCACATACTTGGCTAATCTTGGTTCTATCCTTCTTTCTATGTTTGGTCTTTCAGCTTTAGAATCATTTTGCTCTTCTCCATCTAGTATTTCATCATCTCTTTCATGTATACTATTTTTCAGAGTCAAAATGTGCATTATCTTCATTCTACAATTTTTCTTCTGAATGCAACTCGGCATTCATTGGTTGTGACTAGGCTAATACTAAAATTTGTTGTTAATTTCCAACTTCATTGTCAACATTATCTTCAACAGAAATTCCTTCATAGGAGTATACAAAGGATCTATAATCTTCTGATTGCTTAGTTTCATCAACCTAAACTTTTGCATGCTCATCAAAATTTACATTTGCACTCTCCACAATCTTGTTAGTGTTAGTATTCAAACACTTATATGTTTTTCTTCTAGTGGGGTATCCAAGGAATATGCCTTCATCACTCTTTACATCAAACTTGCTATTTCTAGTATATTTAAGAATATAGCATTTACAACCAAATACTTTGAAATTTTTTATATTAGGTGAGTGACCATACCATAATTTAAAAGGTGTTGCATTTGTTCCCTTTTTGACTTGGACTCTATTTAGGGTGTAAATAGCAGTACTAATAGGTTCTCTCCAATATTTTAGAGTAACATTTTTCTCCATCATCAATGTTTTGCCACAGTCTATCCCTGATCTATTCCTTCTTTTAGCAATGTCATTCTGAGGTAGAGTTCTTGGTGCTTATGTTTTCCTTTTGATAACTTTTTCATTCTAGAATATCTCAAATTCCTTTGATGTAAACTCTGCTCCTCTATCTGACCTTAGGCACTTCAACACTCTTTCCTGTTTCCTTCTCAACTCTGGCCAAATACCACTTAAACATTTGAAATGCATCATATTTTTGCTTCACAAACCTGGCAGTCATCATCCTGGAGTAGTCATCCACAAATAACATTGTGTATCTATCTCCTAGTAGTGTTGTACTTCTAGTGGACCACATAAGTCTATATGGACTAGCTCCAGTGCTTCCTTGGAAGTGTATGTTTTGCTTTTGAAACTAGATTTAATCATCTTTCCTAGTTGACATTGTTTGTACATTTTGTTTTCAAGTTTCTTCAACTTAGGCAAACCTCTGACTTTCTTCTTTTTGTTGATACTAATCAGATTGTCAAAGCTAACATGACACAATCTTTTATGCCATAGCCACACATCATCAACTCTAGCAACAAGACAAGTTGCATCCTCCATATCTAGATTAAAAAAATTACTCCTTGTTCGTTCACCCTTTCCTATCAGATTTCCATCGGTGTCATAGATTTTGGCAGTTTTGTTTCCAAATTCTACTTTGCAACCTACATTGCCTAACTATGATACACTCAACAAATTGTAGTTCAATACTTCAACATAATATGCATTACCACATTAAATTTTCTCTATAAGTTTAATTGAAACTTTTCCCTTGATTTGACATGGAGCATCATTTCCAAATCTAACACCATTTCCATCATATTGAGTAAAGGTAATAAACTTACTTTTGTCTCTTGTCATGTGATGTGATCATCCACTATCTATGATCCATTTGTCATTCTTGTTTACACATATTACTAGTGTTGTTGCTTCATCTTCATCTGATTCATCCTTTATAGCCACATAGACTATGTCATCATCATTCTCATTAGAATCTTCTTCAACAATGTAACATCTTCAGCCTTTGTCCTTGTAATCTTTACTATCATCTTCTCTCTTATTCTTGTACGTGTTTCCTTCTTTGTAGTTCTTCTTTTGTGTACACCTTGCAGAAATATGACCTACTTCATTGCAATTGAAACAAATGATAGGCAGCTTACCTTTGAATTTTCCTTTGCCTCTATAGAATCTTCTAGTCAGTAGTGCCTCTAACTATTCCACATCTTCCTCATCTATCTTCTTGTCACTAGATGCATGTTTTCCTTTTCTACTCTTCTTCTTTGATTTCACCTCCTCAGTGTCTTTCAATATCAACTTGGCCTTGAAATTAGATTCAAGATTCTTAGGTCTATAGTTATCAAAGTTGGACAATCCAAATGTAGTAAGTCTTCCCACTATTCCTTCAAAGGTTAGTGTGTTTCCTTGTACACATCTTATCTCTTGAATGGTTGAAACTCTAATAGCACAGATAGGGAGTAGGGTTATCAAGTATTTTCTATTGACAGTATCTTCTTCCAATTGACCACCCAAACTTCTTATTGCACTTACCACTTCTTTCATTCTAGAGCCATATTGAGTGGCATTTTCACCTTCCTCCATTTTCATGTCATCAAATTTTCCTCTGAGGCTTTCTCTTTTTTCTCTTTGAACATTATGATCTCCTCCATAGATATCTATTAGGGCTTTCTACATTTTGAATGTAGTGTCACATCCTTTGATCTCATCAAATTTAGCATAGCTAAGTACAAAGGCAATCTCCAACATTGCTTGATTATGCTCCTTTCTTTTGCTCAAATCATTTGCAGTAAGAGGTCCAGTTGGGTCTATATGTTCTGCTCCAATTGAGGTTTTTGCATTATCACCTATTGATCTAAGGTGCAATTTCATCACACTTTTCCATGCAATGAAGTTATCTTTGTTGAGCTTGGGAACTTCTCTCTTAGACATCTTGATCTTCTTGATTCTAGTACCTTTAAACTAAATCAAAAAATGGCTCTAATAGAAATTGTTAGAAATGCTTTTAGAATAACTAAGAGGGGGGTGAATTAGTTATTCAAGGTCTAAATTTCCAATTCAAACTTTTCATCAAGTAAAGTGTGCCCATCAAACTATTTATTCATCCAAGCTTAAACATTTCTATTCAGCAAGTTACTATAAATTAGCATGCAAACATAGGACATGAAAATATCAACACATAACATAGTAATTTATTTGGAAACCCAATTTGGGAAAAACTACCAGTAACATGCTACTTAATTCTCACTCTTCTGAAGTGATGCCCTATGAAAGGCCTGCCCTATTAAAGGCTACAACACACTATTAAATGTGACCTGGTTAAAGGATTTAACCACCCTGTTAGAAGTGGGTCTGGTTAGAGGACTTTAGAACATTCACTTGGAATGTCACCCTATTAAAGGATTTACAAATGGCTATTAAACCAACCTAAGTCCATAGGATTTTCTCTTACCCTAATTGATACAATTGCTAGAGAGTAACAATAAGGGGTTTTGACCTACTTACAGCATACAACTTAACTTACATATTTCAAATTGCCATTCAGCTCATAACATTGCCTTGCTTTCAATCTCTATAGCTCTAATAGCTTGCTGCTCTTTCAACCTTTGTCTCCTTGAGTCTCCATTCTCAATGTATCAATACAATCATCTCTCTCTGACCACTAATCAAAGAAAATTCTCTGTACTCTATTCTTCCTTCCCCTAGATGCCTTCTCTTTGACACCCTTCAACCACTTCACAATTTGGCACACCAATAGCTCTGACTTGTTGGTTTGTGACTCCTTAAATAGAAGTTTGGAATTGCTTTTCCCACTCAATTCTTCCCTCTTTTAATTTTAGTTTGAATGGATTAGGTAGGATTCATTGAATCTAACCCACACTTTTTTTCTTCTAGAAACATCATGAATAATCCTCTTGAATTCATTCAAAAATGGTTTACATAGAATTCTATGCCACCAGCTCATCATCCTTATCCTCCAACTAGTTCACAAAATTCAAAGTAACAACTCTATCAGCTCAAATCTAGCAAATCTTTGACATTTCCAATAATGCAACAACTCGACACTATTGAAATCCTAGTACTTTGCACATACTATGTTACTCGGCACCAACTACATTTTACTAATACTTGGCACCTACTGTGGATTCACTCAGCATCTACTAAGTTTTCTATTTTCTCACCTCCTTCTATATCACTCAACACTTGAACTTCACTCAGCACACACTAGATTTTCCATTTACTTAGCTCCAACTGAGAATTTGCTCAGCTTAAACTAGCTTGCTTGGCACTCACTAATGAATGTAGTTTAAGCTTTGCAGTCAACCTTGTTACAACTTATTCCTCGAAAGTTTCTAAGGGTGACCAACATCTATATCTTCAAGTATGTTATCAATACATCATTTAACCATCGTCTTAACTGATCCTTGCACTTCATTACAAAACCATAACTCAACCTTTCCTTTAGGTTTTCTTGTTACATCTTGTTGATTAAATCCTCTTCATCAATCAACTAAGTGATAGTACTTGGATCTTATAATAAATTGTCATTCCTACAAATAGCAGGTTTGACATCAATGACAAAAAAATGATTGAAAACATTCTTAATCAACCAACTTCCTTCCTTGCAACAATCTCCCTCTTTGATTTTCAACAATGATCTTTTCAATTAGATTTCCAACAACATCTATATCTACTACACAAAGAGAATCTCCATCATCTCACCCTGGGTCACATAGATCTAGATCACATCATCCTATGGATGAGGCTTTATACACCATTTTTCTATAGAGAACATTTTATACTTACCACCTACTTTGTATACCAAAACATTTTTATGATGATGATATACATATGATGGGCATTACGATCTCTTTCCATGTTTAGTGTATTTGTATAATTAATTATAGAAAATAAAGAAATATGAAAATGCTATGGTAATAGAAAGAAAATATACTTGACATTTGAAATCACATTGCAGACAAGATAAATATACTATTGAAAAGGAAGCACATAGGACAAAACTAAATGATTAATCAAAATAGAGATGTAAATGCATGATATTAATGGGTTCCTTAAAAGGTACACAATTAATATTTGCAATTCTATACACCCCACATCCATATACTTTTATAATAATATAAGGACTTAATTAGTTAGGACCAAACTTCCCTTTTTCACCTAGTAAGGCATTTACATTCCTCTAGTTCTTGTAAAGAACTAAATCACATATCGAAAAGGAAAATTCAATAACTATACCATTATACCTTTTATTTATAGTTTTGTGATAAGCTATGATATATTCTAAGAAATTGATCCATTGTTTATATAACATTTAAAGCTCTTGCTAGTGTTTCTCTTGAAAAGTGCCTTTTCCAATTATACCATTTAAATTAACTCTTAGAGAAGGAATATATGATTCTAAAGGCGTAACCACATCTACTCCATACACCAAATCATAATGGGATGTTCCAGTTGTGATTGGAACACTATTTCTATAGGCCCATAAATCATAGACTAACTGAGTTTTCTAATCTTTATAAAGTTTGTCAACTATCTTCTAAAGGATCTATTTGATAACCTTATTAATAGCTTCACCTTGGCCATCAAATTGAAGAAAGTAAGGGATAGAAAAATGATGATGAATATGATATTTCTCCAACAAATATTTTACTTATTTTCTTTTGAATTGAGCTCGAATTTATAAAATAATCACCATAGGGATACTAAATTGAGTGATGATATTTTGAGGAATAAAATCACAAATCACATACATGGTAGTTAAACCAAGAGGAATGGATTTGGCCCACTTAGTAAAGTAATCTATATCCATCAGAATGTATATTTGTCCTTAAGAGGAAGGAGGAGAAATATTACCAATAAGATCAAAACCCCACACACTAATTGTCCATGGTGGAACTTAAGATTGCAAGGAATACACAGGAACATGAATGAGATTATTATGATGTTGACACTCCTGAAACTTTTTTAACAAAGGAAAATGTTTCTTGTTCCATGGTTTTCCAATAGTATCCCATTTAAAGAATCTTGTTAACTATTGACTTCCCACCAAAATGCCCCCCATATGATCCAGCATGGGCTTCTTGCAAAGCCATATGGATTTAATTTTTTTAAGGCATATAAGAAAAAGGACATCAGAAGATTTCTTGTAAATAACATCAACAAGAATGATATAATGATTTGCAACCTTTCAAATTCTACTTCTATAATCACTAGTGCTAACTAATGAAATGAAACATCCTTGAGATAATGATAAATATATTTTTGTCACTCACCAAGATGCAATTTAACACAAGAAACATCTAATGTGGTGTCTTGTAAGATCACAAGAATTGAAAAAGTTTGAATAGTGAATTGAAAATTTAGCACACCTTCCTCTAAAGTAATAAGAGATGTTGCACTAGTCATAGCATCAACATGCCAGCTATCTTTTTGAGGTAAGGTTTGAATGGAGAAAGAAGAAAAATTACAAGAAAACCTATATCAAGATCCCAATACTTCATCAATTTATTCTTGGACTGAAACGTGCCAAAAATCTAATGCATAATAGTTTATGAATCACCAAAGATTCTTGTATCTCAATTTGTAAAGACAAATCCACCTTCAATCCTATGATGAGGGCTTCATAATCAGCTATGTTATTAGTGCAATATAAATTATGCTTATAGGAGAAGGGAATAGGATTCTTAGATGGAGGTATCAATATGACACCTATACCAGATCCAGTTTGATATCTAGACCCCACCAAAGTAAAATTCCTATGATTTATCTATCTCAATAGGAAAACTAAACTCATTGAGGAATTGGGAATTCAATTAGATCTAATGTAGAGAGAGAGAGAGAGA
The DNA here is from genome assembly GCA_028749045.1 of Cupressus sempervirens. NCBI lineage: Eukaryota > Viridiplantae > Streptophyta > Pinopsida > Cupressales > Cupressaceae > Cupressus > Cupressus sempervirens. The sequence continues at coordinate 563,567,804 of CM053788.1, read as the reverse complement.
GAGAGAGAGAGAGAGAGAGAGAGAGAGAGAGAGAGAGAGAGAGAGAGAGAGAGAGAGAGAGAGAGAGAGAGAGAGAGAGAGAGAGAGAGAGAGAGAGAGAGAGAGATGGAAATTAGGGGTGACACATGCTAAAGAGAGAAGGAGAAAGGGTAACAAATGGTCATTCAAGGCTTTCCCTTTAATAGATTTATGAGAAATAAATTTTAAGTTTAACTCTATTAGGACCATAACACATCTAGCAAGACATCCTAAAAAGTCAATTTTTGACAAAAGATGTTTTGAAGGATCAAACTTCACATTAACATTAACTTTTTCATTGAGAAGATAATGCATGAGTTTTTGACAAGAAATTTAACTAAAGTAAGCCATTGTTTTTCAATTATAGTATAATGTGTCTCATACTCAATTAATGTGTGAATTAAATAATAAAATGGATGCTCTCTACCATCTTGATCATGTTGAGCTAAGACAATACTCAAAGCCTTAGAAGAGGAGGATGTATAAAGAAAGAGTAACTTATTTGGTTAAGCCTAGTGTAAACTAGGAGGATTGGTGGTATAAGTTTTAAATTGTTCAAACAAAAGATTATAGTCTTCATTCCAAAAGAAATTAGAATATTTCTTAAGAAAATAATTAAAAGGGGTAGTCTGATCTACTAGATGAGAAACAAATCTATGAATATCTTGTATATTTCTCTCTATGCTATGAAGTTGTGAGATATTATGAGGAGGCGTATTAAAATTAGAGCCAATTTTCTCTATATTTACCTCAATACCTTTATTAGAGATGATGAATCCTAGGAATTCTCCACTATCAACCTTAAAGGCACATTTTTTTTTCGATTCAAATGCATATTATATTTTCAAATCCTTTCAAATATATTCGTAAGAGTAGGAACATGTTCACTATATTTCACAAATTTAGCTAGAATTTCATCCACATAATCTTCAAGAATCTTATGAATGTAACTATAAATATCAATAGCATATCCCATTGATAAGTGGTGTTTTCATTTCTAAGTCCAAAAGGAAACATCATGCAAGAAAAGATTTTGTGTGGAGTAATGAAATAGGTTTTGTATTAATCATAAGAGGGAATGAAAATCAAATTGTATCCTAAGAACCCATCCATGAAATATAGTAATATGTTCCCTATAGTCTAAATTACTATCATGTTGATGCTAGGCAAGGGAAAATCACTCTTCAAGGAGGCCTTATTCAAGTAACAAAAATAAATGAACATCCTTATCTTATTATATCCCTTAGAGACAACCACAAAGTTAGAGATCTAAGGAGAACAACCTATAGGATGTATCAAATCAACATTCAATAGTTTCTCTATTACTACCTTGATAGCAAGAGCAATGTTAGGATTCATTTTACAAATATTTTGTTTCACATGCTTAACATTCAATGTGAGAAATATATTTTGAGTAACAATGTTAAGATCAATGTCAAGCATCTCTAAATACATCTAAGAAAAATATCAAACAATTCAAGAATAAGTTCAGTTATTTTCTTTTGGTCATCCTCATCCAAACATATCCCAATCTTAATAACCCTTTCAAGATTGTTAGGATCAACTTACATGCCTATCATTTTCATGATCAAGAGATTAATCTTTTGTGATTCATCCATGGGAGGGAGTGGATCGATATACAGTTTAGATTCATCTTCCTCTCCAAAATATATATATAGTATCCAAACCATAAGGTTTAATCTTATTATGATGAAAAGAGGGTAAATCCTCGTATGCTCCCAAAAAATCAGTAGAGGAAAACCTATCTAAAGATGATTTTTGATCAAATTTGAAAAGATATGGGTTTTGTAACTTCAAAGGACCACTAAAAATATGATTCACCTTCAGAAAAAAAGAAGTATTCTTATAAGGGTTAAATCACAAAACATATATTTGTTCACAACCATCATTTTGTATAGGGACTTGTATTCCTTGTTTAAATTTTCTATATCCTTGACTATTGAATCCATGGTTGGTGAGTAAAAGATATCCAGGACCATAATGATCATCCATATCAAAGAGAGTTTAAGGAGCTTCGTATGTCACTATGTCATAAAAATAAAGTTTAATAGTTTCAATGGTTTCATTAGATGAAGTAGAAAAAAGGTTATTATTAAACTCTCTTGAAAGAGGAATCAAAGAAACCTTTTCAAATTTAGGTGGTTCATGTTTTCTCATGAAAGAATGATTATAAACATAAAAATCACCAATAGAATTAGGAAAAAAGTCTAAAGTACCCCAATCATCCTCAAATAAAGAATAAGAAGAGGGTTCACCACTAATTTGATTTTTGATTTTAGGTTTAATCTCTAGTTTTTCCTCCCTAGATTATTATACTTAGAAGATTCATCATTTAAATATCTATTAGATTTTTCATCCACATGAAGAGTATACATCACATTGTTAAAGATGAGCTTGACTTTATGATGAATAGTAGAGGGAATAACATGCATGTTATGTAACCATGGTCTTCCCAAAAGAAGGTTGTAATTGAGCAGTCTAAGCATCACATGAATCTAAGTATCCAATATAACTAGACCAAATTTTATAGGTAAAGTTATTATTCCCAAAGTCTTCTTAGCAATTTTATCAAATCCACTAATAGGTACATTATGAGATTTTGTAATGGGCATATCATCTTTGATAGATTTTAACATGTCTAAGCTACATAGATTCAACCTTGATCCATTGTCAAATCAATTTATATGAATGAGTTTCTCATTGATAAGAATAGTAACCATAAGAGATCCATATTTTTTGAATCTCCTTATAAGTTAGATCATCTTTAGTAAAAAATAATTTGAGGAGGAGTAGATATAGCATGCATACACTCCAAGAAAGAATTATTATTGTCTTGTTTAGGAGGTGGCATAGGAAGAGTAGAAAATGCCTTTTATAAAGATTCATGATAAGTAAGAGATGTTTGAAGAAGTTTCCATAAGCAGATCTTAGTGGGAGTAGTGTATAACTTCTTAACTAGGTCATACTCATTTTCCAAGGACCCAAGCAAATAGGGTTCTCAAGGAATTATCATTTGTGAAGCAGTTGAAGTTGTAACTATAATAGTAGGTTGAGGATTATTTCATGTTCAATAAACATGACTAATTGAGGTGTAAATAGGTTTCCCTTAAAAAACTATATAAGGATTATTATCTTGAGGAAATCCCTTAAGAGTGATAACATGTTGTTGAGGAGGACATCCTTTAAGAGAGACAAGAGGTTGGGGATATTGCATAGGTTTAATATTACAAAAAGTATCACATAAATGAAGCAATGATAAAAACCTATTGTATAGGTTTTTCTTAAAAGATATAGTGGAAGACATTGGAGGAACAAATTTTCAATTAAGATCTCATTCTTTTCATCCAACCCTTCACTAATAAATAGCTTTAGGGGTTCACTAATGAACACAACATCAAAATATTCATGAATAAATCATACATCTTGAAAGAAAAACAAAATTACTCAAAATGAAATGAAATAAAAATACAAAACCTAATAATGAAATATTTTTTATTTTATTTTGTGTGTGTGTGTGTGTGTGTGTGTGTGTGTGTGTGTGTGTGTGTGTGTGTGTGTGTGTGTGTGAGAGAGAGAGAGAGAGAGAGAGAGAGATCTAATTACCAAGATCAAACAAGAAGAGGTAAAGTTAGTCTAGGAAGAGGTTGAGTTCAACATGTTCCCTAGGAGGTCAAATTCTTGGGTCTCAGTGTTCTATCTTGAGGGATTACAAAGGTTCTAGGTGTAATGTATCTCAAAGTTTGATAATATGAAACTAGATCCAAGATATGAGGCCTAGAAAGAGGAGGATGCTTATAAATTAGATCCTACCTCATCCAACATGTGTGAGAGAAAGAGAAATCAAGGAGGGCTTAGTAGGTCCTATCTCAATTTCACCTAGGAGAAAATAGAGAAAAGAGGGAAAGTGTGTTCTCAAGTTGTAATCGTGAAATGTAAAGATGCTAAAAAGGAGCTAATAGGTCATAAATTGAATTGCATCCAATTTAAGGTAGTACACAAGCCTTTAATTTATTGGTCAAGGAAAATTTATCTTATTGAGTACTGACCAAATGCATTTCATTTTCTCTTTCCAAACTAGTATCAAATTTTAACTTGGAAATGCTACATTCTACATCTAACAAGAGGCCCTTCCCTAGAGAAACATTCAACATTTCTTACAACTCCTTATTTTAATTGTTTAATTTTTTTACCATGACTAATACTCAACTTTAGCTTGTCTAAAAAATATAGTATTAACATTTAGGTTTGCATTCTATCTTGGAGTAACATCTTGTAAATGGTAAATCATGAACTAACCAAGAATATCATGAGGATTATTAATAGATATGGGCCTTTTCCCTAGTGGATATAAGAATAAAATAGCCATGTGGTGTCATTTGGTTTGAATTTGGACCTATAACACAATTTATATACCCTTCATTGTGTAGTCTATAAGTCACTGTCATACTCCTTGGGTTATCAAATTCTATAAATACTAAGATGTCCATGCTAGGGAGTAATAAACATCTAACATCTCTCAATAATTTTCTTCTATTCTCGAGTTTCATGAATTGCAATTTCTTCCTAACTTCATCCCATAAGGCATATGTTTCCTCTTCCTTCTTGTTGAGATCAATCACATCAATTTTCTGAAGCAATACCCTATCCTTTGGTTTACACTCAACCATTGAAAGTTCAAGAGATTTTTCAAATTCACCATTAGATTCAAATTTTTGAGAAGCCTTATTCCTCACATCTTCAATAAAATATTCTACAATTTCTATGGTTTCATCGGTTTTATTAGTCATGGTTTGATAAGGCTCAAGTTGATCATATTACGTAACTTCTTCTCTTTCTTTTGGTTGATCAACTTCACTACTAACCTCCTATGGAATATTCATGGTAATTTAGTGGTGACATTTGGCCATGTGGATTAGCCATAGTTGGGCCTCCAATTCTAATTAATAAAAGGGAAATATTAGGTGGGAAAATTAAAGAGATGAGAAAATAAGAAGAGAGAAAAAGCACTTTAGGGGGGTTTACTATATTTTTAGACTATAAGAAACTTGTCACTCCTTGGTAATGAAGCTATTTTTTTCCTCAAAAGGAATTTACAAGCTTTTTTCAACTATATTGATAGGGATTGAGTTGTGGATTAACGAATTTGACCTTTTTCTACAAGAAATTCATTTCTTTATAACTTTAATTTCCTTTTGTGCAATGTAATATAGAGAATAAACATGTTATTACTAGAGTTATTAATGGTTTTTAGTTGAATTTGGCATGATTATCCTTCTATTATTTTGGTATTTTTTATTTTAGTCATTCTCTTAGCCATATTTTTACATTTTTAAAATATTTTGTAAAACTTGTTTCCTCTCAAACCTACTCATCAAAAATAGGACTTATATTAATACCTACACTATTCCTCTTGGGAATAATAACCTTTCTACCCTACAATATGTTAAAGTAACATGGATTACTTTATGTAAATTTACTAACATGGCCATTATAATTGATGTCTTCCAAATGTAGATATGAAGGCTCATAAATATGAGAGGAGGAGACATGTCTCATGAAGTGACATGTCTCTATAGTTTATCATCTTTATTTAATTTATTAATTATATAAATAACCATATATAATAATATTTATCTAATGATGATTTTTCATCATCAATGTATCTCATGATCAAATCAATCTGACTGTAACTACAAACTTAACACTCCCTCCTTGTTATGGAGGATTGATATAGAACACATCATACTCTTGAGTATATGAAGAGATATCATCTCAGTATGATATTTGTACAATGAAAAATTTTAAGGATATCAATATAAATCCATCAAATTATATATTATATTTCAATATAATCCAAAGTATGATTCAATAAGAAATCAATCATATGATATTCATCATATGTATATTCTTTTGGTATGTGCATTGGCATCAAATCCTTGATGCCTACCAAAATAATATGTTATATCCTAAATAGATATGATTTATCTAATTTTCGATACTCTAGGACCACAATTTGATATAGTATATCATCTAACAAAAAATCATAATGTCATGGTCTCTATCAATACAAGTATCATGATCTTTGGCACTCTAGGACATCAACTTAATGAAGTTTGATCATGACACAGTCGTTATCACAACTTTTGGCACTCTGGGGAAATAACTTAATAAATTTTGTCATGATAATAGGTATACCATTTATAATATCACCACCTTAAAATGGTTACCTTCTATATGATATGTTCATTATCATGATTTCTAGCACTCTAGGACAACAACTTAATGAAGTTTGTCATGATAATAGGTCTACCATTTATAAAATTGTCACCTTACAATGGTTAATTTCTATTTATATATGTCAATGAAATGCCATCACCTTTCATTACATATCATATTTAAAATAATAACCACCATGAACCAAGTAAGAGAATGGTACAAAGGCTTTCACCTTAATTTTCTCTCACGGAGAAAAATGCATTACAAGGAGTTTCACTTTGAACTTCTCCTCATAGAGAAGATATCATTTACAAAGGATTTCACTTCAAAATTATCCCTTAGAGTAATGATCCTGGGAAGTTAGGTCTAGTAGTTACTCCCTTAGAAGATCTCTTCCCCCAACAATTCTAGTCAAATGCACTCTAAATCTAATATCATTCTTCCAATTTTCTAGTGATAAGTCAATGCTTCCCCATGATTCACTCAAGAGACCTTAGCTGAGCACTATGTGACCAAAGAGAACATCGTAAAGATCAAAATAGGAGAGATAGTCCTAGACCTCTGACCCCTCAAAATCATGTAGTCATACACATGTATTTCTAGACTCCCTCTGAGTGTCAATCTTATAGATCATATGTTTCTTTCAAAGAAGTGTCATACTCCCTCTTAATGTAGAAGGATACTCATAATATCAATTATCATCGAGGCTATTTTCTTCAAGAGCCTCACTTTATCTAGCTTGATCACAACTTATTTTAAGCTACTGGCATAAGCTACCTAATGTGCCATTCTTCTTTTCTTGCAAGATCAACTTTAGATACAACGAAAAATATCAAGGCAAAATAACTCTTATAGTATATGTAAAGTTATAAATAAGAGAGATAATATAGTGAGAAGATAAATGTAATATTCAAGGTTAATGAATACTTATCTATACATCCTTCATACAATTTTCTCAATGAAGTTCCATATGCATCAAAAACTATCTCCATATAAGAATTTGTCAAATAATGGGAATAAAAAATTGGTTATTATTTCCCCCTTCACTGTAAAATTTCCACTTATTCCATTTTATAGAGTTTCCAATCCCTATCAACCTCTATATCATTGTCTTTTAAACTTTAATATAATGAATGTACTTTCAATTCAACTTTCTTAGTGATGAATCTCATACAATAAAACTTGTAGGTTGAATATCAAATAATGACTAGTGAGTATATTCATACTTTCCTCCAAAGTGATCTATGCTCACACAAAAAAATTGATAGAAGGAAATTTGATGTTGAAACCTCCAAGCCTCTACATTGAGAAGATGTGATTATCTCCTATAAATTTGAGTATAAGGATATTTGATGTACCATGTACCATAGAAAAAGCTCTTTGTATGATATGTTTCTCTTTATATATACATATCCTATCCATTTCTAAAGGTTTATCATCACAATAGAATTCATTAGTGTCCTTTGTGATAGTCTATTGAAATTATTGACAACATGACACACTTTTAATGTTTCCTTAGTTTAATTATTTCCATGTCCTTTGTATTTTCTCATGTTTGATGATTTATGGGGAACACAATATGTCTATCCTATTTTGTAACATGTGATTTTATATCCTTTCATTGTAGGTTCATGGTGTAAACCACTTCCTTGTGATGTACACAAGGGTGGGACCATTAAAATTCACATAGTCAAAAGGCATATTCATGAATCATAGTCCTCTTCATTACTAAAATTTATTGATAATTGGAGAATCCCTCTCAACATGGTTTACTCCCTCTAAAACAATATGATCAAGATCATTGAAAGTTAACTGAATCATATCCTCTATCTTTCCCTCTTTTTCAAGGTTCCTTGAAATGTTAGTCTCTATCTAAATCTCAATCTCCCTATTTTTCCTACAAGAACATTCTCAGAGGAAAATATTCAAGGCAAATAATTCTTATGTATAATAAAAAATATAGAGAACATAGTGAATAGGAAATTGTAATTCTCAAAGAAAATTAATACTTATCAGCATCCTTGATTTTCCCCATCATTGCTAATGTGGTATATAACATTGAATTTCTTTCACCCTTCTTAAAATATATTATATTGATCTCATAAAATATCAATCGTTTCTTAAATAAATATTATTTATTGTACTTCAAGAAATTTACAATGTTCTACCCATGTGCATTCACATAGGAATAGGAATAGTCTCTACACTTATTCTTGATTGATTTCTTTCAATAAGAAATCATATTGATTACTTATAACATATATCAATTAACTCCATTTAACTTTCATAATTTTTTTGAAAATAATAATATGAAAACTCAAATTATTTCATATATATATATATATATATATATATATATATATATACCTTAATTTACATCTCCATTTGCACAATAATGTAAGGAAAGATTTGAATGTACATTACCTTAATTCACCATATTATAAGTGGGGGTTCTGATGTTCATAAGATTATGAGGAGCACTAACCTTATATTTACAAAAGATTGAATCGTTCTTACTTTGGTAGGATATATCCCATGCACATCTTCGTGTCTCAATATATCATTCATGTGGTTGGCAACATACACATCTCTTGCAATTTCCATAAACACAATCTTTGACTACTTAGGTCAAAATATTTTCACCCATTAAAAACTTAATCAACTACTATGTATTTTATGTGTCATCATCAAGAGAAATCTTCATTTCACAATGCTTAAAACCCATTCAAAGAAATTCATGGAATATGTTTATGACCGTGGGATGTTCCTATGGTAGCAAGATTGTACTTGACATCTAACACATTTTCTCATGAGGAAAGTCTTGAGAAATTAAGGCTTTAAGATGAGTCTGACATATATATGCTCGTAGTTCATCTGATGGATATCATAAATTTGATGGTATTATAATTTTTGAGAAATGAAGAATACCAACATGCATTTAGCAAATATGACCTCAATCAATTTCAATACTTCTTCTCTCTACACATTTTCTATCCATCAAAAGAATTTGATGATCCCTCCATTGTGATTGTTGATACTTTTAATTTCTCTGACTTTCCACTACTATGTATAATAAGAAAGAAGTGGGTATATCATTCACAATTACTTGAATTTCAATCAATGGAAATGTGATCCATTATATATGCAAATTTTGTATCTACTTCTCCCAATTTTATATTATCGATGCACCTTGGTGGGATTAGTGATGTCATTGTTGATCTCCATGTTTGATTGCTTCTATGTATGTGGTGATGTGTGATGTCATAAATTTAATGTTTCTAATATCTCTTTTCATAGTGAGAACTTTCTTCATGAGGCATATTCAATGCTTGTTGGATACTAATTTTTTTGATTACATATCTATTGATTTTAATTGGTCAATATGATCTTTGTGTTGGCATCCATGAGATCTAGCCACAACCTCTTATTTACTATGACAATATTTTAATTCCTTCTTTTTGTCAATGTTCCCCATGTCTATGTTAGGCATATTTCTCAATACTAAAGATGGCCAAACTTAAAAGATTGTCTGGATAATACAACCACAATTGTCAAGCCTTTAAGTGAGAACATCCACTATTAGAAAACCTACTAATTCATCATACATAAATTTTGGTAATGACACACATTTGTCCATTACTATCTTGTATCTACCAAAAATTGTGTATAACATGTCTAATGAACAATGTCTTTGTTTGCATCCTTTTACAACTAGTGCAATATACATGAAACAATTTTCTAGACATAGCCCATGCTTGGACCAAGAAAAAATATTTAGCATGTGATACCTATTTTTTTTCACACTAGTCCTTGTATTCATTGGACCATCCAATGAAAACTATTCATTTGTAATATTTTAATTTTTTGCTCTATAGATCCAACTAATAAAAGGTCACTTCTTATCTCTAATGGCTCCTATATTTTGTTCATTGTGTCATTTCTACATTTTCTTGACTATGTTGTCACCTTAAATATTAATTCAATTTTGATTTATCATTTAGTCCTTTTATTATTGTTGGCTCCTAATTTAACGGAGATTTCAACTACCAAGTAGCAAAGACAAGATTGCATCCAATGGCAGCAATCTCCTATGATGGACACAATTTGTCTAGAACTCAGGCCAACTATAAAGTTGAACTCCTTCTTCTTTAGGCTCCGCAAAACCTAGGTGGGTAGACCTCAGATTCATTCATATGGTACTAGCTACCAAAACATAAATATGAATCTATATCAAGAAGATTAAAACCCCAAATCTTATATGCTTATGCAAATGAAAAAGGTATGAAATAGCTAGTAACATGACCTATGAGATTGACAAGCTAAGTGTGGGTTATCCTTTTCATCTCTACAACATGAAAGGGAAATGGATTTTGATTAATTGATTGATATCAAGAAAACCCAAACATGAAACAACAATATACTTGCAAATCCTAAGAATGATCAGTGCCCTATCCATTGGGTATTCTACAAATCACAACATACATCAGGTATTTGTGATCTATCCATTTACTTTTTAAATCATACATCTATGTTTAATCTAAACCTTATACTCATCAAATATCCTTCTCATGAAATTCACAACCTTGTCAAGATGTATCAAGCATTTGCATGATTCTTTGAACCAAAGGAAAAACACATCAAAACATACAATCCAAAATGAATTGCAATTGGATCTATAATCTTTGATCACAAACCACAAAAGGTTACAAATAACAAAGATAGGATACAAGACTTAGAATCAAACTAAGTAACTTGTTCTTTATATTCATTTCTTTGAAACAAGTACATTCCAGATGCATGAAAAACTCATAAAACACCAAATAGATCAGAACTATACGCTATACTTCATTACTATTGTTCATATAGAGAAAATTTGTTGAAAGAATGGTGGAATCATAGATATGGAACTTGTCCAAGATTTTGGAACCAAACCTGTACAATGAGAGAAGAAAGAAAGATATAGAAGAGGAAGGAACCTTGGTGTATATGAGAAATGTTAGTATGCTAATAGAAACCAAATTTAAATAAAGCTTTTACAAACTAAACAAAATTCATAAACTTCAAGATAGACTAAGATGAGCTCTAAATTGAGAATATGAGCCACTAATGGGCTCTCTCAATGAGAAGGTCTCTTGTTGAGTGGCTTTGTCTAAATAGATAGGATGTATGCTCAAGCTTATGCTTCAAAAAGGGCTTAAAATAGAGTTGGAATTTGGGTCTGAGTGTATGTTTTTGATGTAAAATGGCTTCTTAAAATGGCATTATGACTTTACTTCATGGATTGCATTGTTTTGCAAAGGGGAAGGATCCAATTTATAGGCAAGAGGCTTGAGGGATTGAGGGCTAAGGTGCAAGGATGGGGAAAAGCTCATGGAGGGCTCAGATTGCATGAGAGGAGAGCACATGGATTGTGCTTCCTTACAGCCAATCAGGGAGTGACACATGTCACAGGGTGAGAGGATGGAGGAAAGGGGAAGGATGAGTCAACAAAGGAGGCTCAAGGGATAAAATCTTCATAAAGACCCTCATAATGGCTTGTAAGAGCAATGAAAGGGCTTGGAAGAGTCATTTATGGCCTAGTGGGCTTCATAAAGTTTTATGGTTGGGATATTTTGAGGGAGATGAGAGGAATTTTGACTTGGGCTTGATTAGGAAGGTTTTAAGCTTGCTTAGGATTGTACAAATGATTAGAGGATGGATTAGGATGGTTTAGGATTAGCTTAGGGATAGGCAAGTGGATGGCATTTAATGAGGGTGGGTGAAGGAGGAGATATTTGTTAACTTTGGCTTGGGTTAGTAATTCTTAACCCATGTTTAGGGAATGTGACAAGGTTAGGAGGGGATTAGGATTAGGTTTAAAGACATCTTCTAGAAGAGTCTAGACTTTGGATGAGGATAAAGACTTTCTAGAATAGTCTAGAACTTCCTAGGATGAGGATGAAGACTTTCTAGAAGAGTCTAGAACTTCTTAGGATGAGGATGAAGACTTTCTAGAAGAGTCTAGAACTTTTTAGGATGAGGATAATTTAGATTTTTAGGAAATAAATAAAGTTTTATTTATTTCAAGGGTTTGGGTTGAGGAGATATTTATTAAAACTTTTTTAATAAACATGAGGATTAATATTTAATCTTAATTAAATATTTTGAGTTGGGATTAGGGGTAGGAAATGATGGGATTAGCCTTTAATCAAAATTAAAGAAGGATTAGAAGATTTTGGAAGAGGTTAGTGGTCTTAAGGAAATTGGCCAAGTTTTGGGCAAAAAATAATTTTTTAATTTATTTTGGGTTTTTTGGTCAATTTATTAAGGAAATCATGTTTAAATAAGATTTAAACATTTTTGGGAGGGATTCCTTAATTAAATATTTTTAATTAAGATAAAGGGATTTAATGGCATAAAAATTAATTAAATAATTAATTAATTAATAAATGATGATGTCATCAGAAATTTTTTCAAAAAATAAAAATACTTTATTTTCTAAAGGATTTAGGTGTCTACACCTGGATCTGATCTAGAATTGACACTTGTTCACTTGAATCTCCCTCTATTTTTGTTGTAAAACCTCTTTCTTCACTCTAGAACTAAAAAGTAGATCAAATCCCATCATTATGCCCAACAAACTCACAAATATATTTCAAGAATGATGAGAAAGGCTCCTTTCTGATAAACTACCATATCTGGTATCAAAATGCTATCAAAATCCACATTGAACTACTTTGGAGGAAAAGTAATATCACTACTAAGACCCTCTCCAAGTATCAGAACGGGTCTAGAAAGTAGACTTCAAGAGCTTTCCAATGATATACAATAGTCTTACATTTTCTTCTCACATATGCCCTAGACATCCATTTGAAGTTCTTGATTTAAACTACTCAATGTACCCTTTACTTCTTGCAAATATTTCTATTTACCAAAGTTTGAACTATATGATAAAATCCAACTTTATTTAAAATAAGGTTTGCACATTCAGAGAGGAAAAACAATTAAAAATTAATTTTCCCTTTATTCCCATTTTGGGTCAAACCTAAGTTGACTGACTTTATGGCATGTGGAACCCTCTAATTTGTTTGTCTTTGCATAGTCATGGCCACATCATCATCCCATTGGGTACCTCTGCCACCTAGGTGCTACATGTTGCAACCTAATTTGTTTATTGACTACCACCTCACCTTTGACATGTTGCCATGTGTTAGCCTCTTATTCATTTTTGCATTGTCACATTAGTTATCTGGTGAGCAACTTCTCATGGAGAAAATGTGACAGCCATTGATCTCTATCACATGGTGCAATCTGATTTGTCTATTTTAAATCTACCACATCAGCACCTTTGACATGTGTTGATCTCTTACATTCTAGCATACACAATCAATAATTTACCATGTCATCATCACATAGCGATGTCACGACATGTAGTACCTTGATCCACCTTAGCACCTCAATTTCTAAGTGACATCATCGCTCCTACCACATGGTGACATGCCACATTCTCAGATGTTGACTCATCATTTGCCACATTATCTATGATAATGTGATGTCACATCTTATCTAATTAGCTTGCCTTGGGATGTGTGTTATGTGTCACTTTTTCATTTTTCCATCTCGTCGATTCATTTATATTGGAGTACATGCCAGGTGCCAAATTTTGATTAGTTATTTTGGAGTCCACGTCATCTCTCTATGTTCGCATATGTTCATTCAAAATTTCTTTATTATCATCACATCATGACAGGGACCCACAAGCATGATCTCATGTCTCAAAAGGTAGATGTCTCTTAGACATTATGCATAGTTTGTGTGTTCATATGAAAATACTAGAAATAAATGTCATATTACTAATGTGGATAAATGATTTAACACAATGTGACTATATGGCCTTTGCCATGGAGAAAAAATTAACCCCAACAAATTTAAATGTCCTCTATGCATTTCTTGTAATCACATCCCAATGCCAAGTCATCATTTGACTAAGCTATGAGTTTGCTCCAATTTTGAAAGATGTGTCTTTTTACTTTTCCATTGTATCCTCAATTGCTAATCTACTTGTAAATTGGACAGTTTTAATGGTTAGCCACCACTTCTCTTCAACACAATGCACTCTCATGTTATATTTTATATTTGCAAATGAGATGGTACTTGGCAAAGGCAATCAGTTGTATTGTAAAAGATGTTATTGATTGGAAATATAGTGGAAATTATTTAAAGTGATTTATATGCTCTCCTCTATCACCAATGGTAGGATGGGCACCATTTATATTCTCCATTGGAAAAACTTCTACATCAAACAATAAGAAATAGCGGTCTTTCTTCAACCAACTTCATACTATAAATACAACTCCAAGTTTTTCTAATGAGTAGATCTAGCATAATGCACTCAATAATAAAGGCCTTTAGTGTGAATTCTCCTCCATTTTTTTCACTCCATCCATTAGATTTAGAGTCAAGGAATTTCCATTTGCTTGAAATTGTCTACAGGCTCTATTTAACTTTGCACCTTCAGTATATGCATATGTTTATGGACTATGACTCAATGCAATTAGGTACTATGATTCAATGTAATTAGGTACATCATCCCAATCCAATGACATATGTAATTTTCAAATTCTCTAGGATATGTTCAATTTCATGTACAAGAAAAGACTGGTTGGACTTTATCACTTCGATGCTTCCATGTTTCTCGAGCAAAGCTTCCTAATCCAAGTTGACTAATGGAACACTAACCCCCTTCTACCTACCATCTCAACTCCACATTCCACACAAGCCACCGTGTATATGAGAAATGTATTCTCATCTAATGGTTGGGAGTGGAAGATTGTTGTCAGCACTTCTCATTCACAAGATTTATTCTCATCTGGGCCATCAGATTTTGATTGACCTCTAATATCATGTAGAGAGGGGCATAGAAGTGAGATGTAGAAAGGATCAATGCATATTTCTTGATTCTCTAGCCTTTTTGATTAACTGTCCATTCTCGTGTCTTTTGGTAAGTCATCAAGATTAGCAATTCAATATCATGGTAAATGGTTTAAGATAATGTATTTTCTCTTCTTTCCTTATGAGGGAATTTAGACATTGAATTTTTTGACAAGTATGCAAGGATTTACAATACATTTAGCTTTCTCTTTATAGCTCACTACATATAACTTCTCAAAATGAATTTGAATCATTATAATCCTTTTATAACTTTGATATTATAAAATAGGGCATGGCTCTCATGTCTATCCTTAATGCTAACCTCAATTAAAGTCTTCTTTATAATTCAGAAAGGAAATATTGCGATATACTTCTAAGAAAATGGCATCATCTAAGAATGTAGAGTTCACCTTTTCTACTAGCAGTGGCCCCTAGATTTGTACATAATGTGAATTTTACGAAAAACATTTCCCAACTCATTATCTGGTCTGTTATAGTTCAAAAACTCTACTTTAATTATGACATGCCCGATCTACATGCTTGTGATTCAAAATCACCATTATTACTTACACCACTTATAAAAGTTCTAATATCTAAATTATCAAATTCATTCAAATCTCTTTTAATCATCTAGACTCCCCATTGTCTTATCAATCTAATGGGTTTAGCCAGACCCCAAAGTGGGTCTAGCTAAAAAAAATTCAAACTCAAACACTTGATTTCTCAAAATGATCCATGGAATTCATTTCAATAATTAGATTCATAATCAATCACTATTTGATCACCTTAAAACTCATTTTTCAACCTTTTACAAATTGTAACTTTTGTGCCACAAGACATATGAGTCAACCTTAAAAACTGTCAGAATCAAACAATCAGGCCCTGAAACCTTGTGTTTATATTATCTAGTATGTACTCTTTCAATCTACAAAATCTTGCCTCGTGTCAGTCATTTAGTCAAAAGATATTGAGTGACAAAGTTTCATCCTCCAAATTACCCTGCATTTAAAAATGTTAGGAACAGATAATTGCATTCGGTTTTGGTTTTAAAAACTAGTCAAATGGACACTTGGGGGCCTAAAATCTTGGTTATTAGTTTATTGCAATGTGGAGAATATAAATATGTGATTTAGGCTCATGATGAATAAGGAAAATTTGGAAAGCATTCAAAGTTGGCCTGTAGGAAATGAAATATTGAACAACATATCAAAATAATGATTTTGGCATATGGCATGGTCTTAGGAAAGCATGCAAATGGATTTGTCAAGATTTGAAAATTTGCACACTTGAAGCATCTTTATTCTAGAACATAGTGGTGAAATCCATTTGGTCTCATCTATCATAGTTTTAAAATTATAACATCTTGAATAGGGTTGCCAATCATTTTGCACATTCAGTTACAAGCAAAACTTTAGAAATTGCATTTGGAATTGCATTTGAAAACTAGTCAAATAGATTCGGCATGTGCTCAAACTTGGAACATAGCAAGTATCTTACCCCAGAATGCAATAGAAAAAAAAATCTTAATAGGGTCAACTAAGTCAAAATTGTGATTGGTCAAAGAGGGTTGCTCGAAATTCTGACCAATATGCATCAACATGACAACAATGACAAACCAAATTTGAGGGATTCAAAACTTGGTCAAAACATATCAAAATGATACAAAATCTAAAACATACATTCTATGATATGCATAGTAAACACTCCCAGAGTGGTGAGTCATGAAACTTAACTAGGTGCAAGATATTCAATTGCAAACTAGGCTTCATGTCGTTGTTTGACACTTGGGAAAAATGCAAATTTGAGAAAAGCTCAAAATGATGCTTTACAAAATGGTTTGAAATAAAAACTTATCATCATTGGAAACATGCATATACTAAATGAAAGGTCAACACATGAAATACATCATAGGACTCAAAATGATGGTCGAGTATATATGCATGAAAAGCTCTTGTACAGGCTTGATTAGACTTGGTTTTCAAAAGGGTACTCAAAATCAGTGCTTCAACTTTGTGTCCCACTAGTGGATCTTTCTAGGGATGCATGTCCCTTGTGGGTATGGAATGATTCAGATCTCTGGAAGAAGCAGACCACTCCAAAAGTTTCTCTTGAACAACTTTATTGAAAGAAAGAAATCTACCCTAAACTATACAAAAGATGGCCCTGGGCCATCAAAACTTCTTACCTTAGTCATAGACCTGATTTACATTTACATCTTCTTGAGGTAAGATGATAACATCATTCATATCACTTTCACCAATCATGTAAACATCTTTAATTGGCTCACTTGGCAAAACAAAATCAACCTCTTCAATTTTATAGTGCATGGAAAAACTAGAGTGAAAATCATCATAATGCCCACTATGAAAGAATGGATCAACATGCTCATGGAATTTAGTATTATACTAAAATTCATTTCCATCAAATGACTTATGCATGGTATTCAATAGAAATACAAAGGTTTCATATTCTACTTGATTCAAGGAGTTACACACATCATGGATCTGCAACACACCTTGTGTAACCAAATGTGAAGGGTGTATGAAATCTGATTTCTCCCCGTTTGCAATCTTGTTTGTCATACAATCAGATTTAACACGTTTTGGAACTCCTCAACATTCTTCAAACAATGGATTAGTCAAAAAATTATAAGAACTATCATAAAAGTGTTTACACATAGCATGTTGATTACTATCATTTTCTTTCACGAATAACTCCTTAGAGTGAACTTTGGATGCACCAAACTCATTGCCATGGGGTTTATCGGTAAAAGAGGAAATTTCAAAATCAGAATCACAACTTCCAGCCTTTTCCTTTTCAATATACAAACAATCAAAACTCATTGTAGCATCATCAACATGAGAATAATTTGAATTAGTACTAAATCTCCCCTTAGTAGTATTCTCCACATCAAATAAGTTGTCATTGTGTATTGGCATTTGAATTACTATCATATACATCTCCAAAACTTGACACAAAATATTCTGATTATGTATTTCCTTGAACATCAGATTTTGGAGAAAGGCAATCATCATGGAAAAAAATATAACAAGAGAAAGAAGAACATCCTTAAAAACATTTGCATACTTTTCAAAATCACCAGCCATTAGTATTGAAATTTCATCAATGTTCAATAAGACTTCATCACAAGTTTGTTCTCCTTGACTATTGATCATAATCTAGATGATTTGAAATGCTTATAAAATCAGTATCATAAGTAAAACAATCTAAAAAATTAGAAACCTTACCACAACATGTTTCCTCTTCTCTACACAATACATCAACATTAGGTACCTCACCATACTCATTTTTGTCACAAGAAGAGCTACCCCTACTGTTGCTAGAGTTTTCTTCACTCTTATACCTATTGTCGCATCATTCATTTTCAGTCATATATCAATCTTTCTCATGTTGACTACAATCATCTGATTCACTAAATATTGAATCCTTCTCTTCACAGCCAAAAGATAAATTATAATCATTGTTACATCCCAATTTTTGACCTAATTTGAAATATAGCCATTGACGTTCACATGAAGTCAGTTGGCTATTTATTTTTTTATAATCTAGCGAAATGGTAAGATAGTTAGTCATTATGATTTCAAGTGAAGATAACATGTTAGTTGATCATTAATCATGAATTCATACAATTAAGAAGATGGTAAACCATTGTGATTATTTAAATAATTTATTATGATAATATAATTTAACAATGGAGAATTTCCTTGTAGGGAGCATGTCAGTGGGGTGGAAGCATTGTCAAAAAAGAATTAGGTTGGAGCATCACCATCACTAAGTAAATGGGTTGAGAACCTAGCAACTTGAAACGGGATACATCTATGGGACCCACTTGAGCTATTTAAATAATCAAATTGAGAAAATAATTGGGTCAAAAATATAAAGTATCTCAAAGGATTTTAATTTATCTTTCATCATATTATTATTGTAAATATTTAAATACATGCATTTAAATATAAAAATGATTTGGCATCATTATAATTTAATAATTTAATAAAGTGATGTTTACATGTATATAAATATAGGATTATAATAATGCTCAGAACACAATAACACTTGAATTATAATATTCAAATTATAATCTTTCAACTTTATTCTTTCTTTTTACTATTCTTGCTTTTAGTCGATTAACATTTGGCATGATTAATTGATTTTATATTTGGCAATTCAAATTATTTTTCAATCTTTCCAACTTCTCTTCCAACCTTTTTAGTTTTATTATCTTTCAATTTGAATTTATGATGTATTTGAATAGTCATCTTGGAATTTGAATAGTTTATTATCTTGAAACTGATGGTAGCCGAGGAGTCTTGGAATTCTTTATAGTAAGTCATGTATCAACCTAGCAGTATGAATTTTCCTTCGTGTTTTGCTACAAATTCATTTAAGTCGTGAGACCCATTTTAGTCAAAACTTCCATTTTCATCTACTCTCGTTTCATTTTGTTTTTACTCCTAATCCATCTACACTTGTATATCAAATCTTAGAGTTAGCGGGTAAAGAAATTTGTTAGCAGGGAGGTTCCAGCCAAAGATAGAGGAGCCACGTCCATACTGACTAATATCTTAGTTCAGGTCATGTTTAAATGCCAACATATTTCATTGAAATTATTTCCTTATGGTGCATGTGGCTGACTATAGTTGGCTATGAGAAATAAGACATATGTGTTGTGATTCATAGTTCTTCTTTATTTGATTTCTATTAGGTACATATTGATAGAGCTGAAAATAATGCAAAAAGGGTTTTTATATTCCTAACATTTTTCTTTCTTATTCTAAATGTTCAAATCATAGCTAGCTATACATTAATAGGTTGAACTAGATTATAACACCTTGTTGTTGGTTTTTTGGCTTAATATAGAATTCATTGAAGATCTTCATTAAATAACCTTATGATAATTGTTAAACTTGAACGTATGAATGAAACAATACCAATGATCATGTTTTTATAATTGGAATACTTATTGAAACCACTAACATTGAGGAATTCATCGGCAAGAATTCTTGAATGGTGAAGAGGTGTAAAATAAATAGAATGGTCGTAATCTTTTTGGCCACAATTGTGATAAGCATACCAATCATTGAATCCTATGAATACAGTAGTTTACAACAAGTTTCAGCATTTAACATAATGATATCTAGTTTTCTATCTTGATTGAATTTACAAATTAACTTCTTAAATTCAGCCCAGTGCATGGCAAGAAAAGCCAAGAAAAACATAGTATGGATCCATAATCATTATGCCAAGTGATATTATAATTAAACAATCAAATTCTAAAATCTTTAAAGGACATAATCATGTAATCACAGATTGTGAGATGTTGGATGCTTGTAATCTTCTTGTATATTTGATAGAATCGGTTGTTCGAAGAATTTCGAACACCTGGGACTCACTCGACTGTGTAGCCAAGGAAATGGGTGATGAGGTGAGAGAAAGGAATCTACAATACATGAAATAGTAATTAGTTATGACATATCAATGTTTATCATTTTAATATGAATTATTTAATAGCTCATGCAAAATTCTATTTAATGTAATCTCTTGTTGTCAAGTCAAGGGGTATGGTTAGATACCAGGTTTCTCAGTAGATTATAGATGTTCCAAGTCCAATTCCAAGTAGGGAGGGCCTTTCTCGATAGAGATTGTGTGGGGATTAAGTTTAGGTCTGAGGTTGGGTGGTTAAGCCCCTGACAATGTTTCACCTCTCTCCATAAGTTACCAGACATGCATTGAACAAAGATAAGCTATGCATCCAATTGTTGTCAAAAAATAGGAATTATTACTTTTATGATGTATATGCAAGACGTTAAGTAATTAGAAGGAAAGGAATCAGAAGCCCTAATTGTTTCAGTGGTACCTAGAATCCAAAATGATATAGCAGTATCAAAAGCACTAGTTAAATCAGTGGTATTAGAAGTCCTATTGGATTCAGTGGTATCAGAAGCCCTATTTGAATTAGTGGTATTGGAAGCCCTAAGTGATACTGAGATAACTAAAAGCCCTAAATGAACCAATCGTAAACAATGCCCTAATTGATACAATGGTATGTGATGCCCTAATTTTAAATATAGTAATATTTAATCGTAATCATCATTGGATATTGAGATAGTGTTTTTAAGATTGTAGTCATCATGTGATATTGTTATAGTGGTATTTATGGACTAACCTAGGTGGTTGCAAAAGCATCCCTAGTTTTGATTTCAATCTCAAATTTCATGGTATGTGATTTTTAACTTCTATCATAATTTTCATTGATGGTGTTTTCAGCTCTTCATTAAGAAATTTTTGTTTAACTGATTTAATTGTCAATTTCTTTTAATAAGATCGAAACTTATTTAATTGACTTCCTATGAAGGTGAAGTGATAGTTGTATTTCTTGAGTATGTTAGTTGTTAATTTAGACCCAAAAAAATGGGATGTTACAATCATCTATGGATTTATCACATTCATTCTAATTTTTAGCACACTCACTGTCACTATTAAGAGATCCAATTTGATATCCATCCTTAAAAAAATACCTCTCCATAGGCCAATCAACTAAATCAGGCATGAAAACTTCTAGGAAGACAATGAGCCATGAGGATTCCTTAGATCTTAAAGAAACGTGAAGATTCATGAGAGCTAACTTAAACTTCATGTAGACTTGAAAATCAGTTAGGCCTTGTATACTTCCTATTGTATTTCTTATGAAGATAATGATATGATTACGGAGTTCTTTTTTCAACATAACAACTTCAAGCACACTTTCATGACTTGGTAAACAACCATTTTCAAATTTAAATTTTGAGTCCATTTTAAATATATAAAAAATTGTCTCTTTCCTTAGTGTTGAAATCACTGATTAGAGGCAACCATTTTTGTCACTTTATTTTCATGAAAAGAAAACACATGAAAATTAAAATACCTTTAAGTGTTGATGCTACAATTGGATCTACTGATTGGCACTAATGTAAACATGAACTTCTTCATGCCATACATAAAAACCATGTATAGTTGCTACCTCCTTAAAGAGGAAAAAGAAATCATTGTTGTGATTTCTTTTCTAACATTCCAATTCCATAAAATAGAAGATGCATACAACACTAAAATGTGTAAATCAAGAATGTATAACTTTCTTTTCCAAGAACTACTATCAAAAGTTTCAGATCTATCCAACAAGATGTTGAAAATCCTTTAAAACAATTACATGAAACCAATTTGCAACTGGTACAAAGATCTTTGAGAGTCACCACTCACAATTGTGAGATAAGATTTTTAAACATAGTTGATTACATGACAAATCTTTACTAGACTTCAACTTGAGGAAAACTTGCAATCCATCACACCACCTTTGAAGATTGACACACTTGGAAAAGAGAACAAATTTTATCATTCTTGACTCTGAATTATACAACACTTTGTACATAACTGAACTGATTGATGATAAGCATACTTTGGTTTTAGCACACAATTTTCATCCAACTTTTGAAGTATTGTTGTCATGAATAAAATAATACTAGGAGACATGAATCTTCAACAAGAAAATGGAACAAACATCACAACCTCACTGTTTTAGAAAACTTTTCATGTCTTTCTTCTTGTTGTATTGAATCTCTTTCCAAATTCTCAAGGTTCGTCTACTAAAAATATTGAATACTTCCCTAGAAGAATCACCATTTTGTTAGCTCCTAATTTAATAGAGATTTCAACTAAGAGGTACCAAGACAAGATTACATCTAAGGAAAACTATCTCCGATGATGGACACAATTTTTCTAGAACCTAGGCCAACTATAAGGTTGAGCTCCTTCTTCTTCAAGTTATGCAAAACCTAGTCAAGTAGACCTCAGATTTGTTCTTATGGTACAAGTTTCCAAAACATACATTTGAATATGTATCAAGCAGATTAAAATCCCAAATATTCTATGCTTATGCAAATGACAAAGGTATGAAATAGCTAGTAACATAACCTATGCGATTGACAAGCTAAGTGTGGGTTATCCTTTTCAACTCTACAACATGAAAGGGAAATGGTTTATGATTAATTGATTGATATCAAGAAAACCCAAATATGAAACAACAATATACTTGTAGATCCTAAGGATGATCAGTGCCCTATCCATTGGGTGTTTGACAAATCACAACATACATTAGGTATTGGTGATCTATACATTTACCTTGTAAATCAGACATCTATATTGAATATGAACCTCCTACTCATCAAATATGCTTCTCATGAAATTCACAACCCTGTCAAGATGTATCAATCATTTACATGATTCTTTGAACCAAAGGCAAAACACATCAAAACATACAACCCAAAATGAATTGCAATTGGATCTATAATCTTTGATTACAAACCACAAAAGGTTACAAACAATAGAGATAGGAGACAAGACTCATAATAAAACTAAGTAACTTTTTGTTAATATATTAATTATATAAATAACCATATATATGTATGTATCTTTGTGTTTGTGTGTGTGTGTGTGTGTGTGTGTGTGTGTGTGTGTGTGTGTGTGTGTGTGTGTGTGTGTGTGTCTGTGTCTGTGTGTGTGTGTATTCCTTATACTTTACAAAAGTATGGGGAATTTAAATACCCTTAAGACGACCGTTTTTTAGAAATTAATAGGAATTATAATCAGGACCTTCCAAACTAAGGATTTAGCATGCATTAACTGGCCATTGTGGTGATCCTAGAAGGCCAAGGGGTGGTTGCAATATACTTCATTATCACCAATATATCTCATGATCAAATCAATCTAACTGCAATTGCAAACTTAACACAATCTAGTCTAAAGATTTTGATTCTTCCATGCAAACCACTTCTAGAAATATTGTTTTTAAGGTCAACACTTTCTTCTATAGCTTGCATTCTTCACTTGAGGTTAACATACTTTTGGGATGAAGAATTCTAGTAGGGCCACAATCATGTTTAAGAGAACTATCATCATATTGCCTCTTAATTAATAGGAGCACCATTACAATTATGACTTGTAATATTTATTAAGGTGTATTGATATATAAACACTACATTTTGAATAATGTAGGGTAGTTAGTTAAAGGATCTTAATTTATTTATTTTTTAAATCCCTTTCCTTCCACACAATAGATATGACTATCGGTAACAATGTTTCTCATAGGTTGAAATGCTAAAGGTGCCAAGATTTTTACAACCCTAGAACCATTTTTTAATTAGGGACTTATGTTATACAAGGCTCTTTAAACTAACAATATCTACAATTTTAGGTCAAATAGGGTAAATTATCATCACCAAGGATAACTAGATCTTTAGTAGGATTTCTTGGAGGTTGAAACATCAAGGGATTACAAAAATCAAAATGAAATAGGTAGTAGAGACCAAGGCATTTTAAGATGAAGAATTTTGTTTTGATCTTAGGCATCGTGTTAAGGTTGAAAGATTTAGGGAAACATATAGTGGGTGTTTTTGTTTGATCAAACATATATAAACAAACAATATAGCATATATCAAAGATTGTTCCATGAAGGTTAACAAAAAAAGAAGGAAACTCATTATAATTAAGTGATTAAATATTGGTAAATGATATGAATAAACTCGCTTGTACCTACCTCTAGAGTCCAATATTTAATAAATATAACAATGAATCCTTCTTAGATTTTGTAAAATTGTCCTTTTTTAAAAATTGTTTTAAAACATGGGATATTCTATCATTTTCTTAAGAATGTTACCATGTGTTCATGGTCTATGGAATTAAGTCTGACCCGACAAAAGGGAAACTATGTTTGTTTAAGAGTCAATTTCAGAACACACATTTAGGTACCTCCAACTAGAAGTAGTGAAGATATCTAAGTATACATAAAGGAAAAGAATATTCTATTTATAGCAATGAGAAGACTAGATGTCAAAGACTCTTTGGTCCAGATATGAGTGTTTCAACCAAGGATACCAGTCCGGTGTGCAGATGTCTACATGACATGCTAGTCTTGTGAAAGTTGAAACAAAAAATACATAGAATGACAAACCCCAAATTTGTTCTTCCAGTAACTTGCAAAACTCAAAATTAGGGATCTAGTGGAAAATAATAGATGACAAAAAATATATATAATTAAGACAAATAGATATGAAATCACTGAATGGAGGCAATCATTATTGTCACTTAATTTTCATGAAAAAGAAAACACATGAAAATTAAAATACTTGTTGATGCTACAATTGGATCTGCTGATTGGCACTAATTTAAACATGAACTTCACACCATACATAGAAACCATGTAGAGTCACTACCTCATTAAAAGGGACAAAGAAATCACTGTTGTGATTTTCTTTCTAACATTCCATTTCCATAAAATAGCAGATGCATACAACACTAAAACTTGTAAATCGAGAACTTATAACTTTCTTTTCAAAGAACTACTATCAAAAGCTTCATATATGCCTAACAAGATGCTGAAAATCATTTAAAACATTTACATGAAACCAATTTGCAATTGGTATAGAGATCTTTGAGAGTCGCCACTCACAATTCTGAGACAAGATTTTGAAACATAGTTGATTACGTGACAAATCTTTACCAAACTTCAATTTGTGGAAAACTTGCAAACCATCAAACCACCTTTGAAGATTGACACACTTGGAAAAGAGCACAAATTTGATCATTCTTGACTCTGAATTTTACAATACTTCATACATAGCTAAATTGATTGATGATAAACTTATTTTGGTTGTAGCACACAATTTTCATCCAATTTTCAAAGTATTGTTGTAATGAATAAGACAATACTGGGAGACATGAATCTTCAGTAAGGAAATGGAACAAACATCACAACCTCACTGTTGTAGAAAACTTTTCATTCCTTTCTTCTTGTTGTATTGAATCTCTTTCCAGATTCTCAAGGTTTGTCTACTAGAGAGATTCAATACTTCCCCAGCAGAGTCACCATTTTGTTAGCTCCTAATGTAACAAAGATTTCAACTAACAGGTAGCCAAGACAAGATTGCATCTAAGGGCAGCTATCTCCGAGGATGAACACAATTTTTCTAGAACTCGGACCAATTATAAGGCTGAGCTCCTTCTTCTTCTTCGGGCTCTACAAAAACCTAGTCAGGTAGACCTCAAATTCGTTCACATGGTAGGAGTTGCCAAAGCATACATCTAAATCTGTATCAAGCATATTAAAACCTCAAATCTTATATGCTTATGTAAATGACAAAGGTATGAAATAGCTTGCAACATGACCTATGAGATTGACAAGCTAAATGTGGGTTATCCTTTTCAACTCTACAACATGAAAGGGAAATAGATTTTGATTAATTGATTGATATCTGCAAAACCCAAATATGAAACAACAATATATTTGTAGATCCTAAGAATGATCAATGCCCTATCCATTGGGTATTCCACAAATTACAACATACATCAGGTATTGGTGATCTATCCATTTGTTTTGTAAATCAAACATTCATGTTCAATCTGAACCTCATACTCATCAAATATCATTCTCATGAAATTCACAACCTGTCAAGATGTATCAAGCATTCACATGATTCTTTGAACCAAAGGAAAAACACATCAAAACATACAACCTAAAACAAATTGCAACTAGATCTATGATCTTTGATCACAAACCACAAAAGGTTACAAACAACAAAGATAGGAGACAAGACTCATAATCAAACTAAGTAATTTGTAATTAATATATTAATTATATAAATAACCATGTCTGTGTGTGCACGCACGCACACACAAATATATATATATATATATATATCGCCGATATATCTCATGATCAAATCTATCTTATTGCAACTGCAAACTTAACACAATCTAGTCAAAAGATTTTGATTCTTCCATGTAAACCACTTCTAGAAATATTATTTTTTAAGGTCGACACTTTCTTCTATAGCTTGCATTCTTCCCTTGAGGTTAACATACTTTTGGGATGAAGAATTCTAGCAGGGCTACAATCATGTTTAAGAGAATTGTCATCATATTGCCTCTTAATAAGAGCACCATTATAATTATGACTTGTAATATTTATTAAGGTGTATTGATGTATAAACACTACATTTTGAATAGTGTAGGGTAGTTAGTTAAAGAACCTTAATTTTTTATTATTTTAAATCCATTACCTCCCACACAAAAGATATGACTATCGATAACAATACTTCTCATAGGTTGAAATGTTAAAGGTGCCAAGATTTTTACAACCCTAGAACAATTTTTTTTCTAGGGACTTACGTTATACAAGGCTCTTTAAACTATCAATACCTACAATTTTAGGTCAAGTAGGGGAAATTATCATCAACAAGGATAACTAGATCTTTAGTAGGATTTGTTGGAGGTTGAAACATATAGGGTTTACAAAAATTGAAATGAAATAGGTAGTAGAGACCAAGGCATTTTGAGATGATGAATTTTGTTTTGATCTTAGGTATTGTGTTAAGGTTGAAAGATTTAGGGAAAAATATAGTGGATGTTTTTGTATGATCAAATATATATAAACAAACAATATAGCATATATTAAATATTGTTCCATGAAGCTTAGCCAAAAAAGAAAGAAACTCATTTTAATCCTATGTCTTAAGTGATTAAACATTGGGAAATGGTATGAATAAACTCGCTTGTACCTACCTCTAGAGTCCAATATTTAATAAAAATATCAATGGATCCTTCTTAGATTTTGTAAAATTCTGCTTTTTGAAAAATTGTTTTAAAACATGTGATATTGTATCCCTTTCTTAAGAATGTCACCATGTGTTCATGGTCTAGTGGATTAAATTTGGCCCTACAAAGAGGAAACTATGTTTGTTTATGAGTCAATTTCAGAACACACATTTAGATACCTCCAACTAGATGAAGTAGTGAAGATATCTAAGTCTACATAAGGAAAAGAATATTCTATTTATACCAATAAGAAGACTAGATGTCAAAGACTCTTTGGTCCAAATTTGAGTGTTTCAACCAACAATACCAGTACGATGTGCAAACGTCTGCATGACGTGCTAGTCTTGTGAAAGTTGAAACAAAAAATACTTAGAATGAAAAAACCCCAAATTTGTTCTTCTAGTAACTTAAAAAACTCAAAATTAGGGATCTAGTAGAAAATAATAGATGACAAAAATAAAGATAATTAAGACAAATAAAGAGGAGAAAACCTCTTAAGCATTTAAATGCTTCCAATAAATCTACACATACACGAGAGGAAAAATGTTTAGGTTTTTTTACAGACTTGACTCCCTATTTTGGTGTTTCCATCTCTACATTAGGCAAATAGATAGATAGATGGAAAAATATTTTTAAATGAATAAATGATAACATAATAGAAACAAACTTTTCTGAATGGAGGAAAAGCCCTATAGTGTGAGATATGCAAACAACAACATACCACATGTAATGAAAGAAAACTCATATTGCATGAGATAAATGATAGATAAGGATGAGATAAATTTTAAGATGCTCAAAAATATAAGAGAGATAGAAAGATATTACCAAATAGAATTGAAAAAGCTAAAAGAGCTATGTATATCATTGTAACAAATTGTTGTAGCAAGTGAGAAAGAAAGAAAGTGAAAGAGAAAGTTGTGAAAGCCAAGAAAATGCAAGAGATTTGGCATGCAAGAACAACGAGAGCTAGAATGAAGAAGAAAATGGATTTAACAGGGCGAAAGAAGAGGCTTTCAAGTTGTACTAGAAGATTTTGAGCCATTTCCACTAACCAAGGCAGGTGACAAGAATCACAATGACCATAATGACCATTTTAATCTTAACATTAAGATGTCATAAGACAAACACATGACAAGCGGACGCCCACATAGCACACTGCACATCACACTAAAAAATGATACGTGGCAAAGGAAACACGCAATTAATGCATAAATAGCTATAGAAACGGACTTTGAGCAAGTAACGTGACTCAGACCTAGCTTGGACTCGACAAGGGTAACTTGACTCGTGACCCAGCTCGGACACATCGGTGACTCGGCAAAGTGAAAAAATCTCAAAATTTTGAGATTTTTTAGGATTTAAAGAAAATTCCATGCACCCATTATTGAATAAAGCTTAAAGATACAATAACATCATTAAATAGAAGATAATTTGATCATAATGCACATACTTAAAAGTCAAACATACATCAATTACATAAGTACAATACTACAAAGGTAAATTGCTAAATACTATAGTACTAGTAATTAAAGTTTAAACAATAGCTAAAGGAAATATTGTAAAAGTAAAACATAGAATCATATATAAAATGATAAATCCATGCAACCCATCAAAATGTATATGTATTATGTATTATGAAATCCAACACATCAAGATTCAATGAATCAATAGTCATCATCAAATGTTTCAAATTCTGATCATATATTAAGTTAAACAAAAAGTTAAAACAAGACTATAGCTATGGCTCCTAGTCGGAGTCCTCATCATCATCCTCATCCTCATCCTCATCCTCATCCCCATCCCCAACTTCAACCTCAGGCTCAGTATAATCTATAAAATGCCTCTTAGTAAGGCATCTAAGGTAGGTTCTGGATGACTGATTAGCCATAGCATCATCCTGTGAGGTGCCTCTAGGATCAACTGTAGTCTCTGGCTATGCCAATGCCTGTGAGGTGCCACTAGGATCAACTATAGTCTCTAGCTCTGTCAATGCCTGTGAGGTGCCACTAGGAACAATTGGAGCTCTCTGGTCCAGCCACAGCCTCAGCCTGGCCCTCTCTATCTGCCTGGTCAACCCACTGTAGGTCCTCATCATCAAAGACATGATCAGTAGCCTCAGTGATCCACTCAGACTTTGGATCAGCCTCCTCTAGAGTAATCGGAGAGGTGTCACTATCCAAAATCTCCCTAGACCTAATGTGTAGGTTATAATGCACAAAGACTAACCTATTCATTTTCTCCACAAACAACCCGTTACGCCTCTTTGAGTGGATGTGCTCAAACATGCTCCAGTTGCGCTCACATCTAGAAGTGCTACTTCTCTAGCTCAAAATGCAGATGGCGATTTGCTAAAGGTTTTTTGTTGAAGGCCCAAACATTTGCCACCATCTATCTGAATTTTGAAAAAAGGAAAAGAAAAAAATATTAGTCTCATTTCAAAATTTGAACTTTAGATAGATTGTATAAGGCTTAAGCTGCAATTTTTACCTAGCTACAATTTTGTACGACCTTTGCAAAATTGACTTAAAAAAATAAGCCCTGATGCATTATTATAGGCATCCATCTCAAGCAATATATCTATGGCATTAGTGGTCATCTTCGATATCATAATGTATAGGCCACTAAGAACCTCCTCGTCTGCTTTGAAATCTTCACGAAAATAGTATGTCAGATTGAGGTAATAGGCTGCTGCATGGATGGGCTTATTAAGCTGATTTTGTCATCTCCTATCAATTATGCCCCACATAGGGCCATAGTTTTCCTCAACTCCTACATATTTGACCTTAATAGCCTCCTTGACCCTATCCATGCCTTCATAAATATAGCCCATAGAGGGCTTCTCGCCATCAGCAACTCGTAGGAGGGCTACAAGGGGCTCAGTGATCTACAAAATAATTAAACAAAAAACCAATTTAGTGAATGATGAAACTTTGCAAAGTTGCAGAATGAAAATAAAACAAAAATATGTATGAGATAAATTGATTTATAAAATTTTAAGACTTGAGCTTTTAAAATTTAAATTACCTCCACAATCTTCGAACATGGCTCCCAAAAACTTTTGTCATCATAAATGCATTTTGTTGCATCTATCCCTGCAGAGCTGGTGGCACAGGAGGAGGAACTCCATTCTGAACCAACAAACATGCACCTCAAAGTTAACTTTGAACTCAACAAGGATTTTAATGTGATAAAATTAGAACCAAATATTGTGATACTAGGATGAGCCAACTCCTTTCCCTTCGTGTATTGCCTCATAGTGCTGAGGACCAAGGCATGATTATAGATGAACTTACAAAAAAATTTGGCCTTGGTAACACATGATTTCACCCATACAAGCTTGCCAATACCCTCTAACATGAGGTCGATGCAATGGGCCAAACAGAGAGTCCAAAAGATTTTTGGGTGTCTCTCCATCAAGAATTTTCCTTCAACAATTTTAAATTAGTTAGTAAACAATAAAAATTGTTTATGTATTAAAAAACTTTTAATTTTCAAAATTTAATGAAAAACTAAAACACATTTTTAAGAAGTAGAACTTAGAAAGTTAGAAGATAAAATTTTACCTGCAACAACATAATTAGCTACATTATCAGTTACCACTTGGACAACATTCTCTTCCCCCACCTCCCTTATGACCTCCTCAATAGCCTCACATAAGAATTTTGCATTTTTCACATGTGAGAAAGCATCTATAGACCTCAAAAACATGGTGGATCGTGAAAGTGAAAATTAAACAAAATAATTATCATTCAAGAATCGATAGTCAATAATACAAATTTTTTGTTATTCAATAATACATTAAATTTTAGACTTCAAGAAATAGAGGATGATGAATTACCTCCGTTAGAAACAAGAAAATTTAGAAAGGTCTTATTCCTCCTATCTGTCCATCCATCTATGATAATGGTACACCCATTTTGGCTCCAAATCTTTTTATGGTCCTCCAACTCACGTTTCATCTCCTCCACCATATCTAGTAAGAGGGGGCCACTCAACTCATCTTCTGTGGGGGCTTTGAACTCCGCACCACAAATGGAAACTGCATCAATCATCCCCTACCAATAAGGAGTCCTGTTACATTTATACAAATATTTTAATTAGCATATTTCAAATTTCCAACATCAAGTTAAAAATATAAAATTGAATTTAAATTTTAAAATTAAAACTTAAAAGTTTAAAACGTAAAACAATCAAATATAAATGAAGTTGAAGTACTTGACTATTATAAATGGAATGTTGCAGAAAAACCAAAACTTGCAAATTTCTCTTATTCCAGCTTCATGTATCTCCCTGTTCCAGCCCAAGCTCTCAAGTGAGGGTTGTGCAATAGGAGTGGAATGCGATACAAAAAAATTGTCCATCCTAGATTTTCTGACTCTAGGACAAAAGGTAAAGCCAATACTACTAGAAGGGGCAGCAGCTGCAACACCACTAGTAGTGCAAGGAATAGATGTAGAAGAAGTACGAATGGCAAAAGCACTAGGACAATAGGGGGGAAGGTAATAACCTTCTCCAACACAACCTGTTGACTCGAAAACATTTTCAGATGAGCGTGGAAGGGAACTAGTACCAATCTAAGCTAACTCTTCTAATTGTTTTTTTTTTAAATTCCTTTTTTTGTTCATATTTTTCCAAAGCTACATAACAAAAACGCTGGGCAACGTCTATACAGCCACGAAAATGCACTTCCTTACGAAGGAGAGGACTTAGAATTTTTTTTGAAAAGTTAGAAAAAGCAATGTAAAAAAAGTGCATTTTCGTGGCTGTATAGCCACGGGCAAAACGCTAAGCCTCAACAGTTGCAGCTCTACAAAGCTCGATATCATGACCACGTATGCCAACAATATGGTATTTCAATCTATTTATGCCCCCACTATTAATGGTTTTGCAAAATAGGCATTTTATTTGAGTTCTAGTTCTACTCGGAAAGTCTATGGTGAACTTCCAACACTCATATTTTTATTGCCTTTAGAGAGCTTGGGTTTTTAACCTCCAGGAGCCATTATGAGTAAGGAAAATTGTAAAGGTTGCTGCAATAAGACATTTTAAGCCAAATATTACCATTTAAGCATTGTATTTTATAAAGATCTAAAAATTTTATTAAAAAAAAACTCATAAACGAACAAAAAAGATTCATCCAATAAATCCATAAGCATAAGGAAAAAAAGCATCAAAATCTAAAAAATCAACTCTTACCTCTTTCAAATGCTTTGGGAAGTGTTGAGAAGAGCTCCTATAAACTCTTTGATGATCTAAATGCAAGCTCCAATGTCACAAATGCAAGCTTTTCTCCTCTTCGTTTCAGCTGGTTGCAAAAGGACACTCTATTTCTCTTCTATCTCTCTCTCTCTTTCTTCTTCTCACAATAGAGTGTTATGGAAGCCCTTTTAGCGTTATAAGAGTGAGTAAGAAGAAGAAAAAAAAATAGAAGTATGAAAATTTTATTATTTTAAACCACCCGATTTCATGCTGCCACGGCCGGGTCAAGCTGCCCGAGTCAGGGGAGTCACCAACATAACTCGCGAGTCATGCCACTTGACTCACCGCTCGCGAGTCACAGGTCATTATGACTCGGTTGGGTGGTCGTGCCTCGCGGCGAGTCACGTTACTCTGATCTTTAGTGGAAAACAGCTAATGTAAGGCCCAAAATGAACTACAAAAGTATAGGAAAATTTACTAAGGGACTACAAAAGTGTAGAAAAAAAATTACAAAGGGGGCATAGCACATGCATTCTACCTCCAATTCAATTTTGTGAAACCAGGATGGAAACACCAGTTCTTCATGTAAAGATGGGCAAGAGCAATAGAGTGAAGCCACAAGGAGAAAATATGTATGACTTTCCCTTAAAAACCAGAAAAGAAACCCCAAGAGGATTCCTGCCTTTGTTTTTAGTTTTCACCAGAAAGAAATATAAAGCAAAAATTTAGGATCTGAAGATAGCTGCAACCAGTGAAAGCTAATGACATCCTATTTCAAACAATTTGCTTTCTTGAACTGCATCAATATATTAACTTCAATTAATTCTGCAACCAAGTAGCTGGTATCACACTAATGATTCTTCCAAAGTAGAGCAGAAAATGTTACTTGAGCGGTGGATGTTCATATAGTTGCCATGGTTCAGATATATCATATAAGTAAGAGGCTGGCACTCAAAAATGTAATATACCATAACTTACTGATATGAAAACGCTATCATTCATATTGATGTTAATAAATTCTGAGCATCACCAAAGTGGGTGGCACACTCAGCATATAATCTACCATAAGTTATTGGTAGGAAAGCATATCTACATTACTGATCTTGATTAGCATTATCACCAATAATTGGAACGAGAACATAATCCACCCATGAAATGATGGAGACGATTCACATCCCCTACAGTACTTTCATGCCTAATAATCTTGGAGATGAACTTCATGGCAGTGTCAATCACTACACACACAAAGATTCTTTCTGATCTGAAATTTGAATGGGCATTCCAGAGCGTATGCTCATAACTTTTTACTGTGAACACTGAGAATGTGTTCCTTTGTCTCTTCCTCAACATTACATAAAATAAACTTTGCATCAGGGATATATCCTGTAGATTCTATCTGTCTTTCTAAAATTGCTAGCATTTCCTAGACTTGGCCAGATTGAAGGTGCCTTATGTCTCCAACAACAAATGCATGTATCTTAATGTTTACCTTGAGAAGGGTGGATCCTGGAGTTTTTTTCAACCCTCTATCTTTCATAACTGTCCTCACCTTTGCAGCAGCATCCTACCTGCCAGCTACAGCATAAATGTTAAACAATAGTATATAATTTCCTGCATCTTCAGGGTCTAAATCAGAAAGATGTTCTGCAACGCTTCCGTCAAGTTCAACATTGCCAAGAATTATGAAGACATTGAGCAGGTTCCCTCACATACTAGCATTGGGTTTCACAGGCAAAGCTTCTACAAAATCTTGTGCCCCATTCAAATTACCTGCACAGCCAAGAAGGTCAACCATGCAGTCATAATGACATGGCCTGGGTGCAACATCGTGATCTGGAGTCATGGACTCAAAGAATGGCCAGCCTTAATCCACCAAACCTGCATAACTGCAAGCACACAACATGCTCGTGAATGTGATATAGTCAGGCTTTATACATGTCTGTTGCATATTTTGAAAAAGTGCAAGGACTTCTTCACCTTGTCCATATGTTCCGTATCCTGCAATCATCATACTCCATGTTATCAAATTTCTTTTGGGCATCTTGTCAAAACAATTGACGAGCAGCCCTTATCGTTCCACATTTAGCATACATGTCAATAAGTGCAGTTCCCACAGCAATGCCCAATTCAAATCCACTTCTCATTATGTAAGCATGGATGACTTTCCCCTTTTGCAGAGATGCTACTTGGGCACATGCCAGGCTTATTCCCGGGATTGTGATTGAATCAGACTTGCTATAAGCAACTCGCATTTGACAAAAGACTCTCAAGGCCTCATTGGGCATGCCCACTTTACGTATATCCTGCGATCATTGCATTCCATATAGCCAAATCACTTGTGGACATACCACCAAATATCTGGCTTGCAACCTCTACTGCTCCACACTTAGAATACATAGCTATAAGGGAGCATAAAACATTCGCATCTAAACCAAACATGTCTCTCACAATGTTCTCATGGATATCCTAACCTAGTTGCAGATCTCCTATGTCAGCAAATGCAGGAGGAACACTCCAGACAGTCACTCTGTTAGAGATCACATTAGATGCTTGCATTTCAT
The DNA here is from genome assembly GCA_028749045.1 of Cupressus sempervirens. Taxonomy (NCBI): domain Eukaryota; kingdom Viridiplantae; phylum Streptophyta; class Pinopsida; order Cupressales; family Cupressaceae; genus Cupressus; species Cupressus sempervirens. The sequence continues at coordinate 563,532,237 of CM053788.1, read as the reverse complement.
GAAAAAGATTCAAGGTTTCATTGGAGCACCCATTCTGTGAATATATCATTGCATTCCAGGAAACAACAGTTCTTTTACAGATTTTATCAAATATACTACAAGCAGTCTCTATGTACCCATAATTCGCATGTGTAGCTACAAGGGGATTCCCCACAGAAGCATCTTAATTGAAACCATTTCTGACAATACAATCAAGAATGTCTTTAACCTGTTGCAGATCCCCTAATAGAGCACTTGCGGTAGGACACTAACAATTGTGATGACTAATGACATTGGGCATAATTTTTTACTGTTGCATTCAAAAAGCTCCAAGGTCTCTTCTGCAAATCCATTCTGAGCATACCCAGCAATTATGGCATTCCATGAGGTAACCCCTGTTCTGGGTATTTGATCAAATAGTTCACATGCATCCTCTATGCTTCCCCACGTAAGCATTAGACTGCAAGCTGAACCTAACAGGTCACCGTGAATGTATCTGCCCTGTTGCGAATCTGACAACAGCACCTGCCTTGAGAACAACAAGAAACGTAAAGCGGTCTGGCCATACAACTTTATCTTGCATTTGATTATAAAGTCTTAAGATTTCCCCCACACTGTCCTGCTGCAAGTGTACCTTCCAATCATTACATTTCACAGAGAAGCACTTTTATGAGGCATTTTATCAAACATTTGATGTGTGTCCTGCATACTTCAAGATAATGCAAACATGGTAGTGAGTTTTAACCCGTAGGGACTGTTATCCTTGATAATTCCAGTAACAATGAAGTGGGCATGGAGAAGATTACCTTGTCTTATATTTCTTCTTATTTTATCAAAAAAGTCCTGCAAAAGACAAACATAGTGATTTGAGTTGAATAAACCGTGGCATGGGATTCCATCATGTTTCTGCTCTTTAAGTCACTGCATTTTTGGTTTCCCTAATTTATGTTTACAGCAAGTTGCACAAACTAAAGTTGATAATGTAGCTAGGAAAACACAAATCACAACATTGCATGCCATTTAAATGGTACTCGACTATTTCATTTTCCTTTTTCCTCATGTTAACCATAACATAGAGTAACACTCACAATGTGGGCATACCCCGTCTTGCCATTCAATGTGATGTCCATAGAATCGTGAGACTGAATCAGAGTGGCTGCTAAAAGTATTATACGATATGCACGTCTACCAAGGCCCAACAACAATTAGTGGCATTTCGGAGGATTTCAGTCAATTGAATGAAAATGTCTTCCAATTTCAAAACAAGGGCTTGAATTTTGCATTCTGGATCCTGTTCCTGTCGTATAACGCCTCCAGGTTTGAGTAAGCAAATAATTAGTCACGCAGATCCCATACACTTCTTTACTTTCTTCCCCTTTAACTGGTAGCAGCAGTAAATGAAATAACATTGATAGGTGAATTGATATGATCTATAAGAGCTAGCAGAAGTCATTTAACCTGATGTTTTAGCTTCTGGATTTTGCTTTTGATTTTGATTTTAAAAAAGCAAATCTTATATCTTCTACAATACAAGGAAAAATAATTAAAAAATCTTATAATGCATTAATTTGGGAGAACTCTTATAATATGTTGGGTTTCTCTTGTGCTTTCGGTAAAGCTTCTTGGTCCTCGAGGAGTATCTCCATAGCCTCTAATGCCAGCTTTTACAAAAGAAAAATCCAAAAGCTTCCTCCTTTTTTAAAGGTCGGACAAATTGAAAGATTCTTCCTTTTTTAAGGTTGGATAAATTGAAAATGAGGGGAACAAATGTTCCTCAACTAAGCTGCTAACCCTCAGCTACCAAATATTTTGACATAAAGATACTTTCATAGTAGGCGTCCAGGTCACATTCTCAAATTAAATTCAACTTAATAGCCTATTTTGTTGGCAATAATTGTTGTGGCTTTTCAGAATAGTCATGCATTCGGGTTAAGATTTTAAAGCACTAGAAATATAATACGTTGTTTTTGGGAGAACTCTCATCTGGTTGATTGTAAGAAGTGTCTTCTTCATTCAGCTTATATATAGATTTAGGAGTAAGAGCTTTGGGCATCCCTACCTACTGTCCACCAATGCAACTGAATACCCTAAAAGGATGTTAAGTCATGGAACTACAATGATCATTGCATAAGTTTATTTACCTCAAAGAAAATCTATATCAGTCAACTGTTTTCAAAAAATAGATTTTCATTTGACAAACAGAGGCACAAGTCTATTTTGCCTCAAATGATTGATATCAGTCAACATTTCAAACTATGTTGATGTTATTAAACAAAGAAGTTTCGGAGATATATTTTTATAAGAGAATAAAATGAAAAAAACCTAGAATAGGTTATTAATCTCCAACGCAGTGGCTTGTGAGAGAATTCAGATTAAGTTTCTGTCAATAAGAAGTATCCGGTTTTAAGTATAGCGCATGCAGCCTACCTCTAATTCACTTTTGTGAAATCAGGATAGAAACACCAGTTCTTCACATAAAGATGGGCTAGAGCACCAGGGTGAAGCCAGTGAAAAGGGGAAAGTATGCTTGACTTTCCTTTAAAACCAGAAACAAAACCCCAATAGAACTCCTGCCTTAGTTTATAGTTTTTTTCCAGAAAGAAAAAACAAATTAAGGATCTGAAGACAGCTCCAACCACTGGATGCTAATGACGTCTTCTTTTAAATAATTTGCTTTCTTGAACTGCGTCAGTATATTAACTTTAATTTACCCTGTAACCAAGCAGTTGGTATCACATTAATGATTCTTCCAAAGTAGAGCAGGGACTATTACTTGTGTGGTGGATGTTCATATAGTTGCCAGAGTTCAGATATAAGTAACAGGCTGGCATTCAAAAATGTAATATACCAGAACTTACTGATGTGAATATCTTTGATAATGATGTTGATTAGCTCTGAGCATCACCAATGTGAGTGGCATACTCATCTATCATAAGTTATTGGTAGGAAAGCATATCTACATTATTGATCTTGATTAGCATTATCACCAATAATCAGAACAGGAACATATTCCATCCTTGAAATGATGGAAACGATTCGCATCCCTTACAATAATTTCACGGCTAACAATCTTGGAGATGAACTTCGTGGCACTGTGACAATCACCGCACACACGAAGATTCTTTGTGATCTGAATGGGCATTCCAGAGCGTGTGCTCATAATCCCAAATGCAATCGCCAACTTTTCACTGTGAACACTCAGCATGTGTTCCTTTGTCTCTTCCTCGACATTATGTACAATAGACTTTGTATCAGGCACATATCCTGCCGATTCCATCTGTCTTTCTAAAATTGCTAGCATTTCATAGATTTGGTCAGATTGAGGGTGCCTTGTGTCTCCGACAACAAATGCATGTATCTTATTGTGTACCTCGATGAGGGTGGCTCCTGGAGTTTTTTTCAACCCTCTATCTTTCATAGCTGTCCTCACCTTTGCAGCATCATCCCGCCTGCCAGCCGCAGCATAAATGTTAAACAATACTATATAATTTCCTGCATCTTCAGGGTCTAAATCAAAAAGATGTTCTGCAACTTTTTCCCCAAGTTCAACATTGCCATGAATCCTGCAGGAACTTAGCAGGCTCCCCCACACACTAGCATTGGGTTTCACAGGCATAGCTTCTATAAAATCTTGTGCCTCATTCAAAAAGCCTGCACGGCCAAGAAGGTCAACCATGCAGCCATAATGGCATAGCCTAGGTGCAATACCATAATCTCGAGTCATGGACTCAAAGAACTGCCAACCTTCATCCACCAAACCTGCATAACTGCAAGCACACAACACACTCGTGAATGTGATATGGTCAGGCTCTATACCTGTTTGTTGCATATTTTGAAAAAGCGCAAGGGCTTCTTCACCTTGTCCATGTGTTCCATACCCTGCAATCATCGTACTCCATGTTATCAAATTTCTTTTGGGCATCTTGTCAAACAATTGACGAGCAACTCTTATCCTACCACATTTAGCATACATGTCAATGATTGCAGTTCCCACAGCAATGCCCAACTCAAATCCACTTCTCATTATGTAAGCATGGATGACTTTCCCCTGTTGCAAAGCTGCTACTTGAGCACATGCCGGGATTACTCCCAGCATTGTGATTGAATCAGAATTGATATTAGCAACTCGCATTTGACAAAAGACTCTCAAGGCCTCATGGGCATGCCCACTTTGGGCATATCCTGCAATCATTGCATTCCATATAGCCAAATCACTTGTGGACATACTATCAAATATCTGGCGTGCAACCTCTACTGATCCACACTTAGAATACATAGCTATAAGAGAGCATAAAACATTAGCATCTGAATCAAATCTGTCTTTCACAATGTTCTCATGGATATCCTTACCTAGTTGCAGGTATCCCATGTCAGCACATGCAGGAAGAACGCTCACGACGGTCACTCTGTTAGGGATCACATTAGATGCTTGCATTTCATGAAAAAGATTCAAGGCTTCATTGGAGTACCCATTATGTGTATATCCAGCAATCATTGCATTCCAGGAAACCACAGTTCTTTTACACATTTTGTCAAATATAATACGGGCAGTCTCTACGTCCCCACACTTCGCATACGTAGCTACGAGAGAGTTCCCAACAGAGACATCTGAATCGAAACCATTTCTGGCAACACAGTCATGAATGTCTTTAACCTGTTGCAGATCTCCTAAGTGAGCACATGCGGGAAGGACACTGACAATTGTGATGACATTGGGCATTATCTTTGACTGTTGCATTCTAGTAAAAAGCTCCAAGGCCTCTTCTGCAAATCCATTTTGAGCAAACCCTGCAATCATGACATTCCATGAGGTAATCTCTTTTTGGGGTATTTTATCAAACAGGTTGCGTGCATCCTCTATACTTCCACATTTTCCATACATATCTATGAGGGCAGTCCCCACGTGAGCGTTAGACTGCAGTCTGAACCTATCAATGTCACGGTGAATGTCTCTGCCCTGTTGCAAATCTGACAAAGCAGCACATGCCTTGAGAACGAACGGAAAGGTAAAGCGGTCTGGCTGTACGCCTGTATCTTGCATTTGGTAATAAAGTCTTAGAGTTTCCTCAGACTGTCCATTGCATGCATACCCTCTAATCATTACATTCCACAGAGAAACACTTCTTTGAGGCATTGTATCAAACACTTGACGTGCATTCTCCATACTTCCAGATAGTGCATACATGGTAGCTAGTTTTAATTCATAGAAACTGTTCTCCTTGATAATCCCACTAATGATGAAGTGGGCATGGAGTAGATTACCTTCTCGTACATTTCTTTTATCAATAAATTCCTGCAAAAGACAAGCATAGCGATTTGAGTTGTACAAACCATGGAATGGCACTCCATCGAATTTCTGCTCTTTAGGTTGCACGGAATACATATGAAGAAACAAGCACCGCATTTCTAGTTTCCCCAATTTATGTTTACAGCAAGTTGCACAACCTAAAGTTGGTAATGTAACTGGGAAAACAGAAGTTGCAGCATTCCATGCCATTTAATAGTACTCGGCTTTCTCTCTTTTCTTTTTCCTCGTGTTAACCATAACATAGAGACACACCCACAACGTGAGCGTATCTCGTCTTGCCGTTCAATGTGATGTCCATAGAATTGTAAAATTGAATTACAACGGCTGCTAACTGTACAATACTATATCCATGTCTGCCAAAACAATAATGGCGTTTCGGATAATTTTACAGTCAAGTGAATGAAAAGGTCTTCCAATTTCAAAACAAGGGCTTGAATTTTGCATTCTGCATTCCGTGCCTGTGGTACAACGCCAGCAGGGTTAACACTTACAGTCACTCAGATCCTGTACACTTCTTTACTTTCTTACCCTTTGGCGGCAGCAGGTGAAATAGCATTGGTAGGCGAGTTAACATGATCTATAAGAACTAGCAGAATCCATTTCACTCGATGTTTTAGCTTCTGCTATTTTGCTTTCTATATTTATTAAAAAACCCAAAAAAAAAAAAGCTTACATCTTCCACGGTAAAGGGCAAAAAATAATAATCTTATATCCACTACTTTGGTAATGCAATTTATGAAGTTTTTCTTTCCTCTCTTTTTGTAAAATAATTTAATTTAATTTTTAAGTGTAATACATATATTGAGAAAAAAAAAAAGATTTTCAATTTTTTTATTTAATTGATATAATGCAAAATGGATACATCTATAAGTAGTAAAAGAGTTGTGTATGCACAAATAAATAGAAATAATAATACTAGTTATTAAGTCGTGTAGCTTACCTCGTATATGAGCTATCTGAAGTGAAAGAAACTTGATATATCTATAATTTGAAAAATGTATATATAGTATATTAAAGAGACATATTTTACATGTATTATTTTGGGAAAATTATATTATTAGTTCTAAAGGAAGAAGAGAGAGAAATGTATAGCTTGTGTTCTACAAGAAGGATGCATTGGTGCTTTTGTGTCCTTGCCATGTGCCCTTCTACAGGTCGAGCATGTGGAATCTCTTTCTTTTGCTTGTCTTTTCCTCACCTGTGTCTGTTCGTTATTGCCTTTTCATGCTTGTATGTTGAGGGTGATTTTTCTCTAATCTTTCTTTATGATGATTGCCCTAACTTTTTATTCCTTTGTGATTTATGCTTTGGCTTTGCATGTGTGTATGTCAATCATTTAAATGAGTACATTTAAGATCGACTAGGGTAGACCTCAATCTGGTTTCTTTCTTGGATGGATGCTTCATCAACCCATGATGGGGTTGAAGGAAACACGAAAGTTAATAATGGCAAACCAAAGAGCAATAAGTTATAGCAAGATGAGGTTTTGAACAAACCGTTATATATAGCAGTGGTTGTAGAACAATTTGCATCTATTTTGGATTCAGCCAAATTCAAAGGGAACTTTTGTAAAGAAGGCAATGGAGGTAGTCAACTCGAAGAGCCCAACATCAATAGAGGTAGACTAGGAAGGGGAAATGGATCACCTTCAATCGATGCTAACCCTAGCAGCAACATGGAAGGTAAGGTCTTGGAGGAAAGTACGACCCTCACCTTGTCTCCAAATGTCGATATGGTTAAAGTTATTAGAGATGAACTGAATAGACTCAAGAATCTAGCAGTTTTTTTTGTGTGCATGGATATTAAATTTCTACTAGCTAGGAAATTTCTTGATGATTGGATTAACAATACTTGGGGTAAAAAAAAGGGCATTCTGGTCAGTTTTAGTTGGATGATTCAAAGAGGGTTTTATGTAATATTTTTTGAAAACCATGAAATGCAAGAGAAAGTTTTAAAAGGAGGAAATTGGTTTGTAGGGAAAACATTATTTAATATCATTCCTTGGTCTCACAAAAATATGGTTGATCACCTTCTCACTTGCGCTTCTCCCTTCTGGGTAAAGATGAAGAGTGTTAATCCTGAGTTTTGGCCTTTTATTCATTCAATATTAAAACCATTAGGGACTGTTTTGCAAGTCGAGGGCCCTAAGGTCACTCTTCCTCACCTCAATGCTAAAATATTAATTTCTTTTAATCCTGATGTCATTCTTTTCGAAAGAATTTTGGTCAATTTGGAAGCTGAGTCCTTTAGTTGGGACTTGGTTAAACTTGGAGATCTTAGAGCGTGTTTCCATTGTGAAGTTAAGGGACATAATAGAAAAGTTTGTCCTTCTCTTTAAAATATCGTGAAATATTTTTTTATTTTTATTTTTATCAGTAAACGGCCAAGGCCTTTAGATTATATTAATAAATTAGCGAAATTACAATTTTGAGTACCTTCATTCAAATAAGCACTGGTAGGAAAGAATGGAGAAGAAAACCTACAGTTTGGCCTGGGATGAAAGTCTTATACATAATACAAACATAAAAGGGGCATACCCCAGTTCATAAAATATTACAATGCTTGTAACTACTTTAACTATTTTATACTTTAGAACTTGTTACATTGATTTCTAGGGAACCCTTCATCCTTAATGCTTATAGAAACTTTTATCATAGACTGAATCCTCCACTCTTCTTATATAAAATCTAGATGTTCCAATCAAGGAAAAAATATTGAAGTTTTGCAATCACAACCACTACATACTTGTTTTGAGAGTTAGTACATTTTATGTAAAATTTTAACACTATATTACTTCAAGACTAGTTATCTTCTAGTAGATATTAAATTTAACTAGATAACAACATTAAAAGATAAAGAAGGGAGGTATGGTGAAATGCTCAATTCTTGCTAAATCCTAAAAAATACAGAAACAAATCTATAAATTTGAGATTTAAGTGAACTAAAATAAGTTAGGATGTAAATTGAAATGATTTCTACTAAAGGTTTGTCTATAATTTAAATTAGTATTGACTTCAATTTTTTTTTAAAGGCCTAATTGAAATGTGTGTTTGTTCTAGTTATGAATTTGTTTGATTAAATTTAGCAAACTTCTTGAATTAAAATAAAATGGTTGAGATATCAATTACCCTTAAAATCTAATTGTAGCTAAATAATATACTCTAGAACTGATCTACTCACCTAAAAACACTAGCAAACAAGCTCATGAATTTATGTAACAAGGACAAAAAAGAAAGAACAAAAGAAGAAAAAACCAAGGAAACAACAAAACCTACCTTTGAAGAGACAAAGCCCCCAAAAGGAATAGCTAAGAACTTCCACCTCTAAACAAAATCAAAAGGCTTTACGTGAATGGAACCTACCATACCACTAAGAAGAAAATACCAAACATAAAACCATACCTAAACAAAAACTAGAAGAAACGATAGCTAGAGTGAGACACCGTACCAGAATGTCCACCAAACCTAAAACCTTTGAAGCTACAATCATCGTAATTCAAGTAGTATTATAAACTTAGTTAAAGATGAATTCCTTTTAGATTTATAGTTACTACGAAGTAAACTAAAAATTAAAATTTTCAAAGCTCATTGCTCCATGAAAATTAAAAACACATGAGGGAGAGAGACAAAAAAAGAACAAAAGCATAAGTTGTTTATATAGCTAATAATTTTTGTACTTATCTATATGAAAGAGGAGATGACCACTATATATAAACGGAAACAAAAAGGAAGAACCAGCAAGATGCCTAGAAAAGTAACAAAAACATCATTACAATAAATAGTTAAAACCCTAAAGCTACAATAAAATAGTCTGGCAAAGACCAAAAATAGGAAACCTCTAGCAGAACTAGGCCTCCTCCACTTTCTTCTAGAAAACCATGATGATCTATACTTCTTTGTTCAATTCATCTACCTTAGACCCTAGAGAAAACACAAATGTCAATTGCTCTTTACTGGATTTTATCATATTAGGCAATATAAATTCCAATTTGTCAAGATCATCAAAAGACACTCTAGGCTCAATGTAGGCCTCAAACACCTAGAGAAAATGGGTTAACCACTCCTTACTTTGATCTACTACAATTTCCCTCCAACGAAGCAAGAATTGAATGCTAGCCTCCATTTTTAACCAAGCAGAGAAAAATTGGACGTTATCTTGAATATACAGAGAAGGTCTCCTAGCCACAATAGCAAGCCTGAGGCTACCCGGAGGATGAGCCATATAGACTTTTGGAGTGAGATTTTGATTTTCTGGTCTATACTGAGCACTGCTTCCTCTAGGTCAACTAACCAAGTTGGGTCAAAAACATCATGAGAAAATTGAATGATCTCTCCATTGCCTATGTTTTCCCTAGCTAGACATCCTATAAAGGAACCAATTACATATATATTGGCGTGCCAAGTGTAATTGTAGTTGAAAGCCTTCTCACCTATGACCTAGCTAATTACAAAGCATGAAAAATCATCAAGAGTATTAAGGATCCTATTCCAACATTCAAGCTTCACTAACCCCTTAAATGCCATGGTTCTGACCTCTAATGAATGAAACAATGAAATGGATGACTCTATCAAAACTCAAAGGGAGGCAAAAAGCAAGACAATACACATCACTCTATAGAGTTGAAGAGGCCCTTTTAAATAAACACCAGATCTATAGAAGAATCTAGAAATGCAATCAAAGAAAAGGGCTAAAACATATTTCTCATCAAATCATGACCTGACAATACAAAAGCTTAAATACTCATAATTACCATGTCATGGGTTATTAAAAGTTAAAGTACTTCGAAGTAAGGAGTCACCTAGATATGATAATACAATAATAAATAAAGAGCACTAATGATTATTTCAATATGAGACTGAGAGAGAGAGTCAATCAATAAAATAAAAGGGATAACATCACCCGATTAAAACTAGAAACTTATCATGAAGATTAGAGGATAAAATCCTCACCTTCGACTCCTTTATTTTCTAACTTATCTCCCTCTGTATTGCCTTCATGATATATATGTTGAAATCTTATTTCTTGAAATAACTCAATTAAACTGAGAATATCTTTGAGTTTAGAGTTCATCACCCAATTCAGAGTATGACAATTTATAATAGCATTAATAATAATTTGAGAATCTCCTTCTATAATTAGTTTTGTTCTCTTATTGTTTAAACTTAATTGTAATCCTTCTCGAAGGGCTTCTAATTCTGCTATGCTATTAGAGGCAATCCCTAGATGTTTCAATCTTTTGATGATCCACTCTCCTATTTCTGATCTAATAATACATCATATTCCTTCTTTTCCTGGATTATGTCTAGATGCTCCATCAAAATATAGTTTCATCCATCCTATTGGTGGAGCTTCCCATTTACAATTTTTCCTAGCTATTTGATCTTTTTTCCCATATATTAACGGGCGGTTGATAAGATGAGTCCAATTCTTTTTCATTTTCCCATCCCATTTAGAGAATGTCTCTTCAATTTTAACTATTTCGATTAGATAGTTATTCATAAATTCAGTAATACTTGTTTCAATCTTGCTTAAAAGGGGTTGCAGCCTGAGTTCTGTATTACTAAAGATGCACCTATTTCTTTCTTTCCAAATTTCCCACATTAGTATTACAGGAGATATATTCCAAAGATTTTCATATACACTAGCATTGTTCTTAGTAGGCCACCCTAATAGGTGACCTGATAAATCCTCAAGGAGAGGAGAAGACCACAAAATTTTATGTCAAAACCAATGGCAACATTCTTGAGCGAATGGGCAATTAAAGAGCAGATGCTCAGATGTCTCTGAATTTTCTTTGTAGAGACAACATCTAGACAATCCTTCAAATTGTTAGAAATAGGGATTACTGAGAGGGGGGGTGTGAATCAACAATCTGCAAACTTTATTCACCAACTAGATATTATTACTTACTTGAAACCATGCATAACAAATAAATAAAGTAATGTTGAACGGTAACAATAACAATGCACAAAGATAACTCATAACACCATATTTTGTTAACTAGGGAAATCCTGGCCAAAGGAAAACCCTAGTGGGGATGATACCCACTAGATAATATACTAATATATAAGTTCCTTGTTAGAGGATGGACCCTGTTAGGAGTCAATGAGAAAATTTAGTATAAGCAATCCCTATTAGGAGACTTTAAATCTTTGTTAGGAGATTCCAACCCTGTTAGGAGTTGTAGAACAATGTATGCAAGAAGAGCCCATAGCCCAAACATGCAATTTCAACTACAAGAAGATCTCACTGCTCAAACAAGTAATTTACTATTATCTTTCTTCCTTGATTGATCTTTGATCTTTAACTTGATCTCATATCACCAAATAGCTCATATAAAACTTCGCATGTATCACTTTCACAAAAGTTTGTTTATCACAATTTGCAGTTCATAATTACACAAACTTACAAGATAACACACTTCTTATCGTAAGAAGTCCTTTGCATAAATACCATGCCTTTACACAAATTATTGATGGGTCGACAAAGAACACAATTCACTTTTCCAAGTTAGAGTAAACATCTAGGATGTTAGCCCTAATTGGACAAGTAATTGTTTTGTAAACAAAACGATTCTTTCCTTCAATTCCATTGTCCTGCTTCATCAAAACATGATTATCTTGTTTCATACAGTCTGTACTAACTTCTGAGGTTATACACATTATCATCATGTATACAATCTCCATGTAACTTTGATAGTCATAATATGACATCAGCAACAAGTTATAAACAAAACAATATACTATTATTGTATGCACCCTAAAATGGTCACTTTGACTATGTGCCCCAGTTTCATAATTTATCTCAAGCTCAAATCAATATTTACATCACCATTTCCTTTGATCAAATTAAATTATTTGAATTATTTAATTAATCATTATTGTTCTACATCATTTTCCTTGATTACATTGGAGTTAATTTGTTTAATTAATTTTTAAATAAATAGTTGTGTTGGTGTTTTGAAATGCTACAGGTTTCAAATTACCCCGATGAGAACAAGACACATCTAGGGCCAGCTAAATCCCATCCTCAACATGTCATTTCAGAGACCAGGCCAACTATAAGGCTAGACCCTTCTTCTACTTCAGGCTCTACGAAACCTAGGCGGGTGGACCTTAGATTCAAATTATATGGTACCAGTGCTAAAACATATTCCTAAATCTATTAATAGCAGATTTAAAACCCCTAATCTCCTATACTTATGCAATAACAAAGATGTGTAGTAGCAAATTGCAATTCTATGGAATTCACAAGCTGAGTGAGGGCATCACATTTAGGTTCTTCAACATTAAAGGGAAATACAATTCATTAATGATGTTGATCTTAGCAAAACATGACATGAACAATATAACCCTATGATCCAATCAAAATGATTAGTGCCTTATCTATTGGGTAGTTGTACAAATCCCTAACACACATCCCTGAAAGTCATTGACATATGCCATACATAAGGACTTCCTAATCTATCTATCCACTTTGTGAATTAGATATCCTGCATCTTTTTGAATCTCATGCTCAACCTATCCCTTCATGAGATCTGCAATCCTATGATGATGAATCAAGCATTTACATAAATCTTTGAGTAGTAAGCAAAATAAATCAACATATACAACCAACAGATTGCAACTGAGTCTCATACTCTTTGTTTACAAAACACAAAAGATCACAAACAACATGAACAAGAGACAAGATATCAGAATGAAGACTAACTTGATGCTGAATTTTATTTATTTCTTTGAAAAAAATACAAGAGATACATGAAATTCAAATGCCAAACTACCTAACAGGTTAGAACCATCTATATTATCATTTCTTGTTGTTCATTACAAGAGAAATTGTTGAAGAATGGTATCTCAGTAGTGAGTAATTTTTCTCCCAAAATTGGAACCAATGGTCTCACAGTGAAAAATTGGAACCTTACTAGTATCACCGAGAAAACTACCCACAACAACAATGAGAAAGAAAGAGAATTATATAGGAGAAATGAATTCCTAGATCTATTTTGTATCTAACATGTGTCCACTTGGAAAACATATCCTTGAAGTTAAAAGAATCTCTCTAATCTCTCTCTATAACTGCATATCAAATCCCCATCATTTTGGCCTCCCAAAAGCATAAAGTGATTCAGATATTTGATGGAAATCATAACTGATTTTGATGCTAGACTTGAAACCAAGGCAAAGGAAAAAATTAGTTAAATGACCTCTAAAATGCAATGTAATCTTTTCAAAATTGTTCTTTCCACATTTAGGCTTCAACAAGCTTTTATATCTACCCTCTAACTAATTTTGATGCTTAATGGTGAAAACTACCTATCTTGCTGAGAATGCCTTGGAAAACATAAATCTACTTATAGCACAAACTAGTGAGCACCTGTGCAAAAATTGACTCCATATTTGAAAAGTTCATTTCATCCTAGTTCCAACGATATATTGAAGTGCCTATTTTGGTGAAAAAATCCCTTAGTTATGCCCCTTTGAAAATCTAGGCTCCTTTTATAGTCTTGCCAAGCAATATTGCAAAAATTTGACCTCTTTATAAAGTTTAAACTATAGGGTAAATTAAACTTTATTTAAAAAGGAACCTGCTTGTGATTCAAGGAAGATATAATAAAATATTAAAATTTATGCCTTTTTGAAATTTCTCTCATTTTTCTATCTGGGTCAAACTTGGTTGACTGCCCTTTTGACACGTGTCATATTGTGATTGGCTCACTTTTTGCTTTGTCATCCGACCCCTCCAACTGGGTGCCATGTGGCATTGTCTCATTGGTCCTTTGTTTTGCCACATCAACACGCCATGTCATCGGTCACTATGTTGCTATCCTAATCAATATTCTGCCACATCATCAGCAACATAACGACCTCGTGACACATGTCACTCTCTGCCATGTTAGCACCTCAAGAAGCATGCCACATTTGAAACCTCTTCCACGTGTCAGTTCCTGACTCATTCATCTTAACACCAGCTCACTGCCACGTGTCATCTTTTTATTGTGTCACCATGTCTCTATGTTAACCTCCCTACAACTTTCCTTTGGTGACATAACAACAATCGTCAGATGTGCCATGTGTCATAATCTAGTGACCTCTAATCTCGATCTGCCATGTCACTTAGCCATTTCATTAGTTTGATCATCGAATTTTACACTTCATCTAAAATATACTTTTCCAAGAAGTCGCTAACCAGAATTTCAACTTTTCGGGAGGTCACCATGTTGCTACTAGTGAGATCCTCCCATTTTCTAGTGGCGACATGGCGACCACCAAAATTTTCAACTTTCTCGGCGACTTTTCAACTTTTCTGACCATTTTTCGATGAACCTTTCTTTCTGAGAAAATTACTACATCGTCCACTAGCTGGCTAAGTGGGCCCCTCCGCATGCTACAGCTTTCAAAAGCCTTTTTCTTTTAAGACAACAACCATACTGTGTAGAATATTATTTAAACATTTAGAAAACCCCCAACATATGCAATGTGGGATAAAAGTCTTTAACAATATTTTGCTTTGTTCTTAGTTACGACTGAGACATGGAGTATTTCTTAGCTATGGGCATGCTCTGGTATCAGAAAGGCAGTTATTCTTTGTAATTCGCAGGTCCCTCTATCGTCACCTTCCTCTTACCTCTCCCATGACTTCTTCAAATTGCATTTCCTACATAAAACCTAGAGCTCCTACAAGTTGATAACAAATTGGGAGTCGTTGGAGTACTTTGCCACATTACATGTTGTGTATATCTTACTCCACTTGTAAGAAAACTCAAAAATTATAGTAGCAAACATGAAAAAAGCCATCCTATATCAGTTGAGCATTACCCAACTAGTTTTTCTGGTTGTCTCCATTCTCAGAGGTGGATGTCAAAGAATTTGAGAAATTCACTGAGTCTTTACTTAAATGATTTCCCACATTTGAACTTGTGGATGAAGAAGTGTTTGACCTGGGTGTCGTCTCTTTATCAGTCTCCATTGGTTGGACATCGGATTTCTTCCCTTCTAATTCCTCTAACTTGCTCATTCTTGCAAACATGTTGCCATAAAATTTGGCTTCTTTCTTGTTATATTATTTCTATTTTTCTTTGAGAGTCTTGTATTCCAGCTTGACATCCTTGTTGTTTGGATCAATTTCAAGTGTCTTCTTTATGTCATTCTCTACAAGCTCCAAATCTACTATTTGGATGTATGTCTGTGCCCTTCTATACAAAGCTTTGACATTTTGAGATTCAACTTCTAGAACCTTTGTACATAACAATATTGTTTGCTTATAATCCTTCAATTTAAGCTTACAAGCAACATTGTTAAGATTACAAGTAACCTTTAGAGGCTTTGATTGCTTTTTCTCTTCCTCGGTAAATGAGGTATTGTATTCATTTCATATTTTTTGAAAGCTCTCTAGTACTTTCCAATCTTGAATAGTGCATTTCCCTCTTTCTTCTTCTTTCTAGTAGCCTCTATTTTCTCCAGAGTCTTCATATCCCAAGATCATTTTTCCTTCACAAATGAAACTAGTTCAACTTCGTATATGAGAGTAGATTGTGGTGGAACCACTACCAAATCTATCTTCAACAATGAAAGATCCAGATGAAAATGTTATCCCTTATTGATATGGTTCATGTATCAAATACATTAGAATATTCTCACAATAAATCCATACTAACTTCACACAACAATTTCAAACATGGTTGGCTGCAAACTTCATAATGATAGTACACCAGCTATATGTTTTCACAAAATCTACTTGGCCTTGCCACTGATGGGCAATATATATCTCTGGACTGACCACCACAAAACCTCAAAGATCGGTATAAAGATTCTTCAAAGAGATTTCATTTTGATCATGTGTGAATTTTGTAAATTCAAGTATATACCTCCTTACCTAACTTTCTCCTAGTTAATAAGTGGTCTGGTAAAGTTTAGTCAAGCCCTAAGGTGGGTTTGGCTAAAAATAAATTCAAATCAAGATGCCTAATCCTTTAAACCGATCCATTCACTATCTAGCACTGATTCAAAACAAATTAAACCATTGAAAGCAATTTTAAAAACTTGATTTACCTCTTTCTGCCATTTGTCAACTTAGTGTTAGGAGGTCCTTTGACTGGCTTTAAAAACTAATACAAACACCTAGTCGGGCTTTGAAATTTGGCACATTGATTCTTTGTTTCACATACTCTTACCCTATGGAATCTTGTCTCATGAAAGATTTTGAGTCAAAAGATATTGACTGTCAAAGTTTCCCTCTCAAAATTACCCGCAAGCAAACACGTTAAAAGCAATAAATTGTGTTCGAATTTGGCTTTGAAAACTGGGCAGAATTTGCAAACTGGAAACACTGGCAAAAAGGTGTTTTTTGCAAGTAGAATAGACCTAGAAAAGTGTGCAAATAAATTCATCAAGATTTGAAAATTGGCACACTTAAAGTATTTTTAGATTACAACATAGTGGTACAATCCATTAGATCTCACCTATCATAGATTCAAAGATATGACATCACGAATAGGGGTACTGACAAATTTGCACCTTTTGACACTACTAAAAGTTACAAGTTGCATTTGGAATTGTGTTCGAAAATAGATCAAACAGATCATCATAAGCTCAAAATTTAAACATAGCAAGTATTTGACCTCTAAAATAAAATGCAAAGGGAAACTTAGCATTTTGGTTAACTGGGTCAAAGTTATAACAAGTCAAACAGGGCTTCCTAGAATTTTGAACAATTCACATTAGCATGACAACAATAAATGACCAACTTTGAGGGATTCAAAACCTAGTCAAATGAATTTGAAACAACTCAAAGTATGAAACATAGGCTCTTTGGTATGGACACTAAATGCTCCCAAAGTGGAAAATTATGAAACATTACTAGGTGCAGGATATTCAAATGCAGACACAACCTCCTGTCGCTGTTTGACACTCAGAGCAAAAATGCAGAATTGACAATTGCTCAAAATGAGACTTCACAGAATGGCTCTGAATGGAAATTTATCATCATGGAACAAGTGGATATGTTGAATGGTTAGGAACATTAAATACTTCATAGGCCTCAAATGGACAGCCAAGTACATATGCATCAAAAAGCATTTAAGAGCTTGATTTTCTCAATGGTAATCAAAATCAGGGCTTCAATTTTGAGTCCCAACAAGTTGGATCATCTTGATTTTTGTATTATTTAATTAAAGGAATTTTCTGCCTTTTAATTAAATAAAACCCCTCCTCACTTAATTTTATGTGCATCAATTATTATTTTAAAAGAAATAATTAAATAAATGTCACACGCTTTATTTTATAAGAAAATGGATTATTTTGCTTTTAAATTAAATAAAAAACACCCCTCATCTTATAATTTTTATGGAGTTTTACATTCCACATCTCTTAATTAAATGCTAATTGCACATTCTCTTATGTGGGTCACACCTTTTCATTTAATTTCCATTTTCCCTCCAATTTGGGAATGCCTCTTGGCTTTGGTATATAAGGAGACCTCCTTCCTTCATTTTGAAGGAGGCAATTTTATTATCACCATTATTTGGAGCTTTCATGCGATTTCCTTGAGGACTTGGAGCATTCTTATGAGAAGATCATGACTTCTTATGTTACCGTTATGATAGACATTTTTTGAAGCTTCCTTGGAGACTTGGAGATATCTTTCATGTTCATGATCATTTGAATCTTCTATTCATTGGATGTACTTGTGAAGACCAAGGCTAATGTTCATATGAGAGAGACCACTACAAACCTTTGAAGGTCTTTGCACATTGATGATAGGAAGCTATGAGTCGATTCTTGAGATCTTGCACTTTCATGGTGTTATTTTGAAGGATTTCAAGTATAAGGATTCATAGAAGTGTGTTTGCATATTTGTTAAGACTTTTCACACATAGCTGTAAACCAAATTCTATACTTAAACAATTTTCTGATTACCAAACACTAAGTATCTTTATTTCCAAGGTTTCCAGTGAATATGTACATCATGTGTTGCCATAAATGACAAAAATTACATATCATTATTAGCTAATTGTCAACAATCTCCCCCTTTGGCATTGATGGAAACAAAGTAGAGAAAATTGGCTAAGTGACAAAAACAAACATATAAACATTACATCTATTACAACTTGTTCAACTTTATATATGCTCCCCTTACAATATACTTTACTACTTTTATTCACATTGTATCTCTCCTCTTTTTTACATGTATACAATTTTCACATGTATCTCTCTCCCTTTGACATCAATGACAAAGGTCAAAATGTCAAGATTCTATCCAAAAATTGTCATTGTCAAAATTGTTGTCCTTCCTTATGCTGATATGATCTTCATACAATCATCAAAAATAGCCTTCAAAATGTCCATACCTTTGGTCCATGTTTCCTTGGTAGACTCAGCTAATGTGAGAATTGCACATAAAGCATATGATGCAATCTCTACCACATTAATATCTAAATACAAAAAGTTTGAATATGTGTCCTTGGCCTTGACACATTCCTCTAACTCTTTTTCAAAAAAAGACAATTTCAAAGAAATAGATACTTTGAAATTAGATGTCCTCTTCAAAATTCGTTCTTTCCAAAGTTCCAATTTCCTAATGTCTCTATGAATGTTGGCAACTTGACCTCCAAAATCATCTACTTTACAAGATGGATGTTGGATTTGGTTGGACAAAGCCTCTAACTCACTCATCTTTGTCTATAATTGACTATCAATATCTTTAGCCAACTTGTATGATAAGGTACACTTAACATACAAAGTTTTCCCTTCTTATTGGCATTTCCAAAGTTCTTTTATACAAGTATCAAGATTAACTAAGGCATTCTTGATATGCTAATAGATGGTGCTAAACAAGTTAGCATCATGGGAAATTTGTCCCTTTGCCTCTCCAACATTCAACAAATTTGTAAACCCTTCAACAAAATATTTTAGCATAGTTTGCACTCTTTGTTTGAGATCTATTTCAGTGTGTTGAACTGCTAATATACTATGTAGTCTGTCAGTCACTTATATTAATGTTCTATGTAAGATTTTCACTATTTTATTCTTTTGTATAAGTTTAGATAAGGATGAGATCATATCTATTTGATCATTATCATCAGTAGCTAAAATGGCAAGAGAGAGTGGACTGGATGAACTATATGGTTTAGTCTCATCCTCCCTCTATTTCTAACTACTTCTTTTGTTCTTCTCTCTTCTTATTTCTTTTCCTTTTCCTCTATTTCTCTCTTCTCTTCCAATCTTTTCTTTTCATCTTCCTCAGTTTTCTTTTTCTTCTCTTCATCTACAATTCTTCTCTTTTCTTCATCTTCCTTTGCATACTCTATTTTCTTCTTTTCTTCTTCTAGTAGTCTCTTTTCTTCCTCAATCTGTCTCAACTTATCCTCATTATCTTTAGTGTCTGGTTCATTTGCTTCAGAACTACCAAATGGATTGGTATCATCAATGTTAATGGTAACATTGGTTTGATCAAGCTACATATTGTCACCTAAGACTTCTGAGGTTCTAGGAGTTGGAGGAGATGTTGTCTCTATCAACATTTGACTAATTACTACTGTAGTCTCATTTCTTAACTTATCCTTTTCACCAATCATAAATAGAAGTGGTCTCAATTTATTCCTCAAATATGGTGCAAGGTTATTCAACAATCTTTTGATTTCATCTGCATCATCAGTCTTGAAAATGGTTCTAAGCATAGACTTCCAAAGTTCAAATTCTTCTTCCCTTGCAGGAGCCTTCTTCTCAATGAGTCTCTCATAGAAATTTTGGTTTGTAATGCTCTCAAGGTCCTTCAATTTTAGATTATTTGATACAATATATCTCATAGTAGATATATCTATCTATCTTTCTCAAAATTGTTGTACAAATCATAAAACTTGATCATCTAAAAAAATTTACCTTCATTTACAATTGTTGTGTTAATCTTTTCTATCTTCAGCTTCCAAGGTTGCTGAGCTTTTCCTATTGCTTGCTTAGGTGGAGTCACCATTTCTACTTTCTTGGTTTCTTGTTCCTCATCTTCTTCATTATTGGAGTTAATTATCAACAATTTTTTATGTCTTTTACCTACTCTAGTGGCCTATTGTTTGACTCTCTTTGTCTTTGTAGACACTACTTCCACTAATCTTTTAGACTTTCTCTTTGGTTCACTGGGCTGAAAATTAGAGACAACTGTATACAGAATGTTATGTTCCAAAGATGTCTCAACAATTGATACTAACAAAGGTTGCATGTTCAGTATACCTTGCTTCATTGTTTGTCTTACAACCTCAAATTCACTCTTTGTCATTCTAGCCTCTAATAGTACCTTCTTCATTTTAGATTCAACCTTCATGTGTGATGCCTTCTCTAAGGTTGCTTGATGAGCTTGCTGTGTGATCTCATCATATGTGCCAAATCTATACTCAACTTTATCTCTATCTAAATTTAACAATAAATTAATGTAACCAATTGCTACATCATCATTCAATTCATAGCTCAAAGGATCAAGAAATGTCTCCCGAGGTTCCACTGCTTGCATATATGTATGATCTTTATCAACCAAAATACAAATATCTTCCTTGAATCTATCCACAATTGTAGGAACAATTCTAAATCTCTATTTCATCTCATTCTGAAATGTTCTCATTATTAGGTTGCCACTAGCCAATATCTTATCTGCAAGATGCCTTCTATATATCTTTGTAATTTTCTCTATTGTGAATCTATCACTACTCATTATGTCTATGACTAATAAGTAGGGAAATTTTTTAAGTACATGAAAGAATATGTGATTAATCAATGACTGGAATCTAAACACACCATTCTTTGTCCTCCTAATATTTTCTAGGTTTTCTAGGAGTTGCATTCTTAGTATTTCACTTAGATTCACTTGCTCTTTCTCTACACATATATTATATGCTGTATAAATGAATCTTGCTGAAATTTCATCAATCTTTGAACTTGTAGAAACTAAATAAGCAATAATTCTACTTAGAAATATCACATTATATTGCTTGATGTTGCTAATCACCATAGCCATACCATTTTATATTGCTTTAGTATAACTTTCAACTTTCTTTTTGAACATTTTCTCACCTATAGGTACAGTACCTTGTTTATTAAGACCAGCTACCTTATGAATAAGGTCAGAAGAAATGTCAACTACATTGTCTTGCATCCACAATTTACCATCATGTATCCTACTCAATATGATTTGAGTCCATTCATCTGTGTCTAATTCATGGTAGAAATGATACTTAAACAAGTATAATTCCCTTAGATGTTCAAATCCAGGCTTCATAGTCATGTTGTGGTTGAAAACCAATTCCATATCTTTGTTCATGAATTCACTACCAATCGACTCAAAATTGCTATTTAAATAACTTCCTACATCTTCAAGATAAACTACGTTTTTTGGAGTGATAAACAATGTTGAGTTAGGGTTTCTTTCATTAGGTTTTACAGAAACAATCTTTAACTTAGGTCTATCTTCGTTCTCAACACTATGTACTACTAACATATCCATGATTCTTATCAAGTATGATATTTTATCGAACAATTTTGTAGAAAAATGATAAAATACTTCTTTCCAAAAATAGGGTTTTCTCCAAAATTGCTCTAACAAGTTTCTTTTGAATGCTCTTTGCTTTAGATGTGTTGGCAATGAAGTCAAAATCAATTCTATACTCCATTTATCCCATCAAATTGAACTTGCATCCATTGCATACTTTGCAAATATGAAAAAGTTGTCAATTACATTCTATACTCAAATAACTATTCAGAATCATTTATCCGATCTTCAAATGTCACCCAAGGTCTACTATAGCCTCCTTTCATCATGAGAAATATCAACAAGACTTTGCATTGCAAAATTCTCTACAAAAACATACTTTTCATATTCGGTTACAGAATCAACCTTTATTGTAATACTAGAAACTGTAAATTCCATTATAACTTGTTTAGATGAGCTCTAAATTACAAGCAAGCTTAGGTACCATCTAAAAATAACTGGATACACCTTTTCCCAACTTCACTATCTCTAATTTAGTCTCTGAATGAAGTTCTTAAATTATGATGCTATGAACAAGCTTAATTCAACTTAATTGAATCAAACTCAATAACTAACTTTGATCTTCCTATCTCATCATCATCTAACTTTTCTTTTGAGACATCTACTCCTTTCACAAATGTTTCATTAAGTTCTTCTCAAAGTTCACTAATAATGTTTCTATGTTCCTCATTGCCTTTGTTAGTTCTGGAGTTCCTTTTATGGTTCCTTCTATCATTTCTAATGTTCTTTCCATCATTCCTCATGTTCTCAAAGGCTCTTCCATTATTTCTTCTATCTCCAAAGTTTCTATCCATTTTGTAGTATTTCGTTGTGTGTCTAAAGTTGTTGCATAACTGACATATTGGTGCTCTACTTCTAGGATTCTTCTGATCATTAGGTGCATGACAATTATGAGCAATGTGTACTAAGTTGTTACATTTATAAACATGATCTGTCTTTTGTCTTCATAAGATCTTCCTTCTCTCAATGTCCTTTCATTATATCTTCTTCTATCTACAGGGTTAGTATTTCTAAACATTCTACTATTTCTTCTATCATTATCATACTTAGGTTTCCTACAATCAATTGCATTATGACCCATACCATGACAATTATGACAATAAAAGTCGTTAACATGATTAAATGACTTATTAGTACAATATCTTTTCATATGACCTATTTCATTACATAAAAAACACTTACCTCTAAATCCATACTTGGTTGTCTTAAGAGTCTCCATTTGCTTTGGTTCATCCAAGATTTCAACTTACTTGTTTTACTCAACTTCTTTAGGTTTCTCAGAAGATTGACTTGAATCAATCTTATGATCATATTTTTCTTTTGGATCTAATCTAATCTCAAGTTTCTCCGTAGACATATTAATTAGATAACCAAGACATTCTTATCATAAGTAGGTCTCTGTATTGACATAGAACCATCAAACTTTTCTTTGCTAGAATAAAGCTTCTCAAGTTATTGTTTGCACTATGTCAATTCACATTACACAATAGTATTGTACTTATGGAGTTCTTCATGATCTTCATTTAAGGTTTCAAACTCATATGTTCTCTTTACCAAATTTTCTCTCACATCTACATTTTTAGTCTTTAAATCAGATTCAATTTTGCTAGGATCATTTCTCAAAGTCAACTTCAGTTTTGTAATCTTCAATTCATGCTTCAAGATCTTGTACTCTATCTTCAACTTTGAATAGTCATCATCACTAGTTCCAGATTCAATAGATTCAAGTTTGGATTTGGGATGTTCAATCTTTTCCTTCAACTGACCAATGTTTACTTTGGAGTCTTCATATCTATCCTTTAGCTTACCTCTTTCTTCAATAAGGAGATCAATTTTTTCAAGAGCTTCTTCAAGGTTCTTCATCAACTGTTTCATATCCATAGGGATCTTACTTAAGTTGTTAAGCCTCTTCAAAGTGACTGTGCTCTAATACCAATTATTAGAAATAGGGATTACTGGTGGGAGGGGGGGTGAATTAGTAATCTACAAACTTTAGTCACCAACTAGATATTATTGCTTACTTTAAATGATGCATAGAAAAGTAATAAAGTAATGCTAAATAGTAATAGTAACAATGCACAAAGATAACTCATAACACAATATTTTGTTAACTAGGGAAACCCTAGCCAAGGGAAAACCTTGGTGGAGATGATACCCGCTAGATAATATAGTGATATATAAGTTCATTGTTAGAGGATGGACCCTATTAGGAGTCAATGAGAAAATTCAGTATAAGCAATCCCCATTAGGAGACTTTGAATCCTTGTTAGGAGATTCCAACCCTATTAGGAGTTGTAGAACAATGTATGCAAGAAGAGCCCACTGCCCAAATATGCAATTTCAACTACAAGAAGAGCTCACTGCTTAAACAAGTAATTTATTTTTATCTTTCTTCCTTGACTAATTTTTGATCTTCATCTTGATCTTAGATCACCAAATAACTCATATAAAATTTTGCATGTATTGCTTTGAAAAAATTGTGCTCATCACAATTCATAGTTCACAATTACACAAACTTACAAGATATCACACTTCTTATCATAAGAAGTCCTTTGTATAAATACCATGCCTTTACAAAAATTACTATTGGGTCGACTAAGATCACAATTCACTTTTCCAAGTTAGAGTAAACATCTAGGATGTCGACCCTAATTGGACAAGTAATTTTTTTGTAAACAAAATAATTATTTCCTTCAATTCTATTGTCCCACTTCATCAAAACATGATTATCTATGCTCTGTACAGTTTGTACCAACTTTCAAGTTTATACACATCATCATCAACATGTATACAATCCCCATGTAACTTTGCTAGTCATAATATGACATTAGCAACAAGTTATAAATAAAACAATATACTGTTGTAAACCAAATTCTATACTTAAGACAATTTTCTGATTACCAAACACTAAGTATCTTTATTTATGAGGTTTCCTATGAATATGTACATCATACGTTTCCATAAATGACAACACTTAAATATCATTATTAGCTAATTATCAACACAAATCCCATTTTTGTGAATCTGTCTGATTTTAGGATTCTTTTTTGCATCCCAGCCCATAGAAAGATGCCTACCTTAAGTAGGCATTCTGCATCCCAACATAACTTCAAAGGCAAGTTGATGTTTTCCCATCTCTATGAATTAATAATTAGATTGTATCCTCACTTAACTTTGTATAATGCATCTTTGGAAGCTCTCCATATAAGTTTAGCTTCCCTACTTTTATGATTCACATGTCGATCCTTGAGAATGTTTTCCATATTTTGTTTGCCTATAAGAGAAATATCTACATTCTCTAGGATTTTCCAGCCCCGAGTGTCAACCCCTTTTACCTTACTTAGATATTTTTAGTTTGAAAGCTTTGTACCCCATAGATGAATAAGCACATTTTTTACGCCATCATTTATGTTGGTGTTAGTTAGAGGGGGTTGACCATCCCAAGAATCTTCCCAAAAGAGAGCATTATCTCCTCTTCCAATATCCCAAGTGACAAATTTACTAATTATTGATTGACATATCTTGAAATATTTTGTTATCTCTAACCCTAAATTGGGTAATTCTCTCCCCAAGGAGAATCTAGTTGCTATAAACATCCATTTGTTTGACAAGTCAATTCAAAATGAATTGAACCCTATTCTACAAGCTGAGGCCTTAAGTAGTGATAAGGAAACCACAAAGAATAACTTGAACAAATTTTTATATCTTACTAATCCTTTGTTTGAAGAAGAGTTTGAGGTTAGACCACCTAGTTCTATTGGTAGTTTGGTAACCCCGAACCCCTTTTCTTGTCAACCTATCTGAATGCATATTGTGAGAGATAGTTAATCCTAACAATTCCCCAGTTATAAATGATCAACAACTTACTTTATCTTGTATCAATTCTAAGGCTTTGCAAGACAAAACCAACACTAGACAAACTATTGAAAAGACAAGGATATTTGATGGCAACCTCTCCCATTTTTTGGAGAACTACATCAAAGTTCCAAATAATTTTGCAATTTCTAATGGCGTGGGAAAAAATGATTATGATATTACTGAAGTGATCAGAAAGAAAAAAAAAAAATTATTA
The DNA here is from genome assembly GCA_028749045.1 of Cupressus sempervirens. Lineage (NCBI taxonomy): Eukaryota > Viridiplantae > Streptophyta > Pinopsida > Cupressales > Cupressaceae > Cupressus > Cupressus sempervirens. Next base: position 563,506,348 of record CM053788.1, on the reverse strand, counting down.
GTTTGATCTAATAGCAATAAGATCATTGAAATTTTTTTAAAGAGTTCAAACATTCAACACAATTTGTAGAAACCCCCTCTCCCCCCAAAAAATAAAAATAAAGAAAATTTAGCATTGAAGTTAAACATGCATAGTTGGAATGTTAGAGGACTGCAAATGCTCGACCATAAGTATGTAGTTAGGAATTAGTGTAATAAGATTCACAAAAAAAAAAATATCTATCTCCAAATAATTGAAGTAACTAGTTTTCATGCCTTCAATACTCTTAAGTTTGTTTGGGATAAAGTCTCTAGTTTTTACGCTGGCCATAATAGAGGTAAAGGGGGGGTGGCCATCCTTATTGGTCCTCAATGGGAAAAATAAAATTGTAAGAAAAGGGACCTCTCCCTATCACAAAGATATTTGGATTAATTTCAAATTTCATGACCAAATTATTGGCTAATGCAACATCTATGCCTATAATGATTATGGAGAGAAATCTAGCCTTTGGGATTGGCTCTCTAAGGATTTTCCTAATACATATTGGATTCTCACAGGTGACTTCAATATGGTTGATTGCAAGATTGACAAAGTAGGAGGAAATAAGTTTGAATGGAAAGGAAAAAAAATTATTTTGGGAATAAGATGAAGAGAAAGATTAACATTGTTGATCTTCTCTCTAGAATGAAAAATAAATAGAAAAAAATTTGGTATACTGATAAGTAGTCTAATAAGAGAAGAATTTATTATAGACTGGATAGATTCTACCTCAACTCTTCTTTGCTTGGGTTTGATTAGTCTAATGGTGACAATCATGTTTGTGTTCAACCTAGTAGTGTTAGGATTAAACCATAGAAAGAAATAACAATTACATGCAAATATAAACAAAATCAAAAAATAATAGATCACACAGAAAAGAACACAAGACACCAAGATTTAACATGGTTCACCCAATACCTAGGCCATGTCCACCAAAAAACAAGTCTGATATTATTTCGATCCAGTGATTACAACCTGATTATAATCCATAATCCCTTATAGCTCAATACTATCACAAGAACCAATTTTTACATCACAATAATGAAACAATCCCTAACCCTAAGCCCTTTTATACAAGTATTTTTACTGCTTAAGGGTTATAATTAATAATTACATGTCGACCCAAAATCCTGATAAAATAGGGCTTAATTTTTTATTTTTTAAGGGTTCTACTCTCGAACCCTTGGATAGCTATGACTTAATGGCCCCAACTATATTGAGGGCTGTCGCACCCAAACCCCCACTTAGGGCTTGGTTCGGCCCTAAACCCTATCGAGGAATTATGGAGTATGCATAGTACTTCTTTGATCAGTCACCACAATTTAACAATCTCCCACTTGGGGACTGATCAAGCTCCACACTAAACAACAATCTCCCACTAGGAGACTATTCCTATAGCTAAGCTGCTACTCCATGAGGCTCCCACTGGATCAAACCACCTTAGAATCTATTGTTCAACTTCTCCTTGGTTACTACTTTTGTAAACATATCTATTGGTTTGTCATCTATATTCATATCTTGTCTAGCTTTAACTATACATCATCCAAAATTAACTAAATGAAATGGTACCATAACTATATGTGTTTGGTCTTTGAATGTAGAGCTGAATTCTTTGCAAGATGAGTGACACTTTGACATTCTATAAACAAATAATTATCCTTTTGAGTGTGTCCCAATTCTTCCAAAAAGAACTAAAGCCATAACGTCTCCTTCACTACCTCTGTAGTAGCAACATACTCTGCCTCTGTAGTGGATAAAGCATTAACCTTCTGTAACCTAGAAACCTAGCGCAGGACTGCCCCACCAATAGTAAAGACATAACCTGTAGTACTCTACCTGGTATTAATATCCCCTACCAAATCTGAGTCAACATAGCCCTATAAATCAATAGAAGAGCCCCCAAAGTGTAAATACTTATTGGATGTTCCTCTCAAATATCGCATAATTCATTTGACTGCATTCCAATGCTTAATTCCTAGATGACTCATATACTTGCTAACAACTCCCATTGCATGTACAATATCTAGCCTTGTACATACCAAAGCATACATCAAGCTTCCTACAGCTAAAGCATAAGGTACCTTTGACATATTCTCCTCCTCTTCTTGTGTCTTGGGACACATCTCGTTAGTCAACTTCAAATGACTAGGTAAAGTTATGCTAGCAACTTTAACATTCTCCATAAAGAAAGATTACAACACCTTCTCAACATAATTAGCTTGAGATAGTGTCAATTTCCTACTCTTCCTATCTCTACAAATCTTCATACCAAGGATTTGTTTTGCTGCCCCCAAATCCTTTATAGAAAATGCATGTACTAACTAGCATTTCAGCCCCTTAATCTGATCCATGTTAGACCTAGCTACAAGCATATCATCAACATATAAAATAAAATAATGTAGCTATCATCATCCAACCTCTTAACGTAAACACAATGATCTGAATAACAGCTATTATATCCATGCTCATGCATGAAATTATCAAATTTCAAATACCATTGCCAAGGTTCTTGCTTCAAGCCATATAAACTTTTCTTCAATTTTCACACTAAGTTCTCCTTACCTTTGACCTCAAATCCTTGTGGCTAAGCCATATATATCTCTTCATCCAAATCACCATGAAGGAGGGATGTTTTAACATCAAGCTGCTCTAAATGCAAATCTTCAATAGCCACAATAATTAAAACAGTATGGATAGAAGTCATCTTAACAACATGAGAAAATATCTCATCAAAATCAATGCCCTTTTTCTGTGCAAATCCTTTTACAACTAACCTAGCTTTAAATCTTTTCTTACCTCCATCCTCTTCTTTAAACCTATAAACCCACTTATTCTATAAAGCCCTTTTACTTGTAGGAAACTTGCATAAATCTCATGTCTTATTTTTTAGCAAAGAGTCCATTTTATCTTTCATTGTAGAATTCCACTCAATCTTAGTATCCACCTACAAAACTTCATCATAACATTTAGGTTCACCAACATTTGTTAGTAAAATAGAATATAAAGAGGGAGAAATTTTTTTTGGAGGTCTAATTTGCTATGTTCATTATCTAACATTCACTGGTGTGTGTGGTATTTTTTGTTTCGGTTGTTGGACAACATGAGGAATGGATGGAACATCATCTTTTAGAGTATCATCCAACACTACATAATCATCTTTTTTCTTCTCATGTTGCTGCAACAGATCTTTGTACAACACTTTCTCATTGAATATGACATCCTTGCTTCTTACAATTTTATGATTTTCAAAATCCCAAAACTTATCATCAAATTCATTAATGAAATATCCAAAAAATACACATTTCTTTGACTTAGCTTCCAGCTTGGTTCTATTTTCAAAATCTATATGAGCAAATGCTTCACAACTGAAGGTTTTGAGAAAAGAATAACTCACCTTCTTACCAGTCCATGTTCCCTCTAGAATACCACAACCCAAAGGAGTAGAGGGACCTCTATTAATCAAATATATAGTAGTATTGATAGCCTCTCTCCACATGTGCAAGGGAAACCCAACATGCAACCTCATGCTCCTTGCACACTCCATTATAGTCATGTTCATGTGTTTAGCCACTACATTTTTCTGTGGAGTCCTTGGAACAATTTTTTGTCTACAAATACCATTAATGGAGCAATAATCTTCAAATTCATGACTGCAATATTCACCACCATTATTAGATCTGAGACATTTTAATTTCTTACCAGTCTCATTTTCAACCAAGCATTTCCATTTCTTAAAAGTTTGAAATACATCAGATTTCTATCTAAGGAAATAAACCCATACTTTTCTAGTTGCATCATCAATGAATGTAACATAATAATGAAAGCCACTAAGGGAAGATACCTAAGCTAATCCCCATATATTAGTATGCACAAGCTCTAATTTCTAATTTTTAGTTTCCTTCCCAGTCTTCACAAAATTCACTCTTTTTTTGTTTTCCATACACACAACTTTCATAGAAATCTATATTAACACATTTCAAACCTAGTAAAAATTTCTTTGAATGACGTAATTTCATACCTTTCTCACTCATATGCCCAAGTCTGTTGTGCCACAACACTATATTAGAATCAACAACAACTATTTGTTCTCCTTGCTCAACTGCAACAATTTTCCTGAACATTCATTTTTCTTTGAAACAATCAAAGTAAAAGGAACAATATGACCTGTACAAAGATATAAAGTGCTTACTTTCACAACTTTTGCTACTACAAGAGAACCTTTTGAAACCTTACAATTTTTATCATTAAAAGTAACTACACAATCCTCACCAAGTTGCCCTACTAAAATTAAATTTCTACTCAAGCTTGGAACATCTCTTACCTCATGTAGTAGCCAATGATTCCCATTCTACAACTTAATCTTAACTTTTCCCTTTCCAACAATCTGACAAGGTTCATTATCCTTCAAATAAACAAGTCCAAAATCCCTTTGGATATAATAAATGAAATAACCTCTATAAGGTGTAGCATGAAATGAAGCACCATAATCTAAAACCCATGAATTATCAACACTTTATAAAGATAGAAGCAAAGCATCCTCTTCAGATTTGTTACTTACTGCATTCACCTCCTTGTCTCCATCTAGTTTATCTCTTTTATTTTTCTTTTGAGTCCAAAAATCTTTCTTTTTATGCCCTAGTTTCTCATAGTACCATCAATTGTTCAGTCCTCTCGATTGAGACCTCCTCCCCTTTGACTTTCAGCTTGATTTCTCATAATTTTTGAAACTACTTCCTCTCTCTATCATTCTGCCTCAACTTTGTGCATTCAAAGCACTTCCTCATGTAGATCCACCTAAGTTTTTCCTATGAGTTTCCTCACTAAAAATAACACTGATCACATCATCATATTTTAGGGTACTAGATCTAGGAACAAAATTACTCACAACCATTACCAAGCCATTCCAACTTTCAAGCAAAGAACAAAAAATCAAGAGAGCCCTAATTTCTTCATCAAAATTGATACCTATAGAAGGTAACTAACTAGTAATAGTATTAAACTCATTTAAATGATTAGCAAAAAATCCACCTTCTATCATTTACACATTAAATAAATGCTTCTTGAGAAATACCTTGTTTGAAGTGGAGGCCTTTTCATACAATTTTGCTAGGGTTTGCATCAACTCTTCTATTGTCTTCGCTTTTGTAATATTAAATGCCATTGATGGTGCTAGGCATAATCAAATGCTTCCTAGTGCCTTTCTACCAAAAAGATCCCAGTTATCATTTGACATAGATCCCTAATTCTTAATTTTTCCTTCCAATGATATCCATAAATCCTTCTAATAAAGATAGTCTTCCATTTGCATCTTCCATAATTGAAAGTTCTGCCCATTAAATTTGTCAACCCTCAACTTACCCTCATCTACCATTTCTCCCACTCAACTGTGAAACTTTCCTACATATGATAACTAAAAGAAATACCTCACTCTGATACCACTTGTTAGGATTAAACCATGGACAAAAATAACAATTACATGCAAATATAAACAATATCAGATAATAATAGATCACATAGAAAAGAACACAAGACACCAAGATTTAATGTGGCTCACCCAATCCTTGGGATACATCCACCAAACAGAAAGTTTGATATTATTATGATACAGTGATTATAACTTGATTACAATTCATAATCCCTTACAGCTCAATACTATCGTAGGAACCAATTTTTGCATTACAACTGGTTTGCTTCACAAGAGGTGTATAATAATCATGCTCAAGGCCATGCTTAGGAATAGTGTATTTAATCTAAGGATTATTTTTCCCCACCATGAGGTGCACTTAATTTTTTCAACCTTAGGACATATACTTGAAATGGTCGGCACAGTATGTGCACTAGGTCTCTTAATGAGTCATTATGCTTATGTTGCAAGACAATAAAATGCAAAGAAAGAACCTACACTGGTTTATGTAGGTTATTCAACAATCTTATGTTATGTTGCAAGAGTTTATGTAGGAAACTAACACACTTAACTATTTACTAAAATGAATACTGGAAATGTAATGAAATGCTAAAATATATTCCAACTCATTTCATCTACTATAACTATTCTTACAGATGCTGCAAGAACATTCACAAAGTACAATGCTACAGGAAGGAACTTACAACTTCTACTTACAAGACTAAGGATGCTTTAAAAAAAAAAAATCTACACTACTCTAATCTAATTCACCTCCCAAGTGGGACCCCCTGGTTGGCTTCTACTAATCTACTAGCATAGAATGTAGGCCAAGAACTATTTCATTATGTTTTAGAAATTCATTACATGGGAACAATACATAGAACTATAAAAACAACTCACTGCAAGAGTTAATAGTTTCTTGTCATAAACTTTCTTCTTCTTCTAACCACTAACACAACTAGTTTGATCCCTATTAATAGAAGATCAACACTTATTCTAAAATAGAAAATCAAACAAACTAGCTATAAATCCACATGAGGAAAAGAAGGAAAGATAATAGCTCAAGGTGGGAATAGTAAAGTCTAGGCAACCACTTTGACATAATGATAAATGCAGAGAATATAGCAAGTCTTCATAGCTCCTCCATACTTGCAGTTGTGTCCTTTGGTACCATTATAACTTTTCCACTGTGGCTAAACCCTAATGTATTTTCTCCTTAAATGCTATTAGCTGTCTTCAATGTTCATCTTTGAATTCTTCCAATCATCTTTAGATTCATTGCTAACAGGTTAGTTATAATGCAGAGATATTCACAAATAAGCATTATCAAATTAAATTCAAATATTAGGACACACATTCTGATGGTTATATAAAATACTACATTATATATATAATGTTGGCAAAAGATGGCATACTATCTACCCATTGGTTAATCATTAGTTTAGCTAAACATAAGTTGACAAATATCTTGATTAAAATAAAATAGAGTGTTAAACAAAGTGTTGAAAACTATCATAAAATAGAGGCAATAATTAGCCTCATCATCTACCCCCTAGTAAATTGACGCTTTTCCTCAAGCATTACATTTCCTAGTCAGTGACTTGAATTCCTCAACTTTAGTCCTTTATTTCCTATTGGTCTTGAAGGTATCGTAGAATCCTTGTGTTCTTTCCCAAACTCCCGTTCTATTTTCCTCCTACAATTTCTCAAGTTTGTCAGCATTAATTTCATATAGAGGCCACATGAGCATTGGAGGTTGCATAGTGCGTGGTCACCATAGTTCTGGTCCAACTTGTTTCCCTAAATCTATATACTTTGGAGCTCGGTGAAGGGAAACCTCCAAATTGATGGGACTATGTGGCTCTAACCTTTTAAGTGTCTTAGGTAATCTAGCCCATCTACTTCTAACACCAACCATGGCTCTTTGGAAGGAAAAGTAGGGTAAGTTCTCATAATTTGCATAGGCCTTGATTTTGGTAGTGAATATTCCATCCCTTACTCCCTTGTTGCTATCCCCATAATTTAATCTAAGCTAGTCCCTAAGAACTTCTTCTAGCTTACTACTCTCAGCTCTTAATGATAGGGGTTCTATTCTTTCCTTGTCTTTGTAATTATTCAATTGCCTATCATATTTTTCTTCATTATACATTCAGGACATCAAAGCCCTTAGATGTATATCCCCTATATAAAGTAAAGGATTCCATTGGGTTTCTAAAGGGATAATAAAATTGAACACATATAATTCACAGAGAAAATTTTGTTGCCAGGATGGCAGAGTCTAGTATAAACCATAGAATTCCTAAGCTGATTTGAATTTTGCATTTATATTCTTAAGGGTTAGCATAAGTTGGAATAAAATAAATTGTTCCTTTAAACACAGCATAAATTTGAGGTGGTGGCCTGCAAGCAAGTGTTTGATCAACCAATTTGAGAGCATGATCCATTCTTTGTTTTTGATTTGCTAATTGCTCCTTCAAATCTACAATTTCTTCATGTTGGGATGCTATGACTTTCTTCATCTTTTTCCTCTCCTCTTCCCATAAGGCCACAACAAAGACATGTTGTCTAAAGAACTAGAAAATGAGTTTCTATTGAGTAATGGAACCATTTTCCTCTTCATAGTTTCTTTTCCTCTTTCTCTATTCCCTCCATAATTATTCTACGAAACCAATAAGCCATGTTGATTTATAGGGAACTAGGCTAGTGTTTGGATAAACTTGCTTAGGAACTATTTCATCTTTACATCTTGAAGTACCTAGTTGGCCTACTAGGGTATCATTTTGATTTTCATTGAATTTGACCCTACATTCCTAATTGGGGTTTTGAAGAATGTTTGCAATTTCAGGGTGAGGAGGAGAGTTATCAGGAATAGTTTGTACTAGGGATTCTTTAGTAGATGGCTTGGATAAAGTGGATTCTTTAGAAATTTGTCCTCTCATTCTAGGACTTCTTCTTACAAGAGTTTCTTTTGGTATCACAACCTTCTGCCTACTTCTTCCCTTTGGTGTCTCTGCTGTAGGACCCATCTTAGTTCTCTTTTGCCTCACAACTGTAGGGTTTGGCTTTTCTATTACTGGAGTAGAGTATCTTCTTGTGATTTTTCATTTTCTCTTTACTCAACTAGAAGTAGATTCTTGAGTTTCTTGAATAGGTAAAGACACATTTTCTTGCACATTCTCAGTTTCAAAATTTTGAGTGCTCTGCTTAGTAGGTTCATTAGTGGGAACTACATTCTCTTCATTGGGCTATTCATTAAGGGCAGCCTAGGGTTGTAGGGTTTTAGCTTGGATAAATTCTACCCATGACATGGAAGAGACATCCCTAAGTGACCTTTCTATGAGTAATTTAATTAAGGAATGATGGGTGACAGAATTGTCCTTTCCTTTTTGGGTTTCTTCAACACTAATACATAGCATATTGTACAAGAAATTGGGAACATTTATTGGATAATTATGCCTTATACAACTGAGCAATTTAAAATGATGTGCATGTAAATATGAAAATCTTCCTTCACATGTGAGGTACCTGATAATGTGCATGGCTAGATCATTGTATGGTGGCATAAGAGACATCCTTTTGCAACCTTGCTTGGTAATATCCAACTAAGGGTCAATTCGTATGACAAATTGAGCCCTAACTCATCTTGCATCATGCATATTAGGATAATGTTCTCCTATTGCCAATAATCCAATTACTTCTTCTATTCACTCTTCTGTAGCAACCACCGTTAAACCTCATACAAAAGCTTCACCCTCATCAAATGTCCTTGTGAATTATGTGGCTACTTCTTCATCCAATATAGTTAAACTTAAGAAATACCCTAACCAACCACACACATTAAATCTCCTCACTACCTCTACATCTGAGAGCAAAACAGTATGCTCTAGTGGTCCTTGTCACTGCAATTGTCCACCCATTTCTGCTTAACACTTTCACTATCTACACTGCTTGCACTATTTTCCCCTTATGAATTCAGGCTTCTTTTGTTGTTGTTTTATAGACCCATTTTCACATTTCATTTAATAGGTAATTAATGTCATACTAATTTGTTATGAGCAATAATATGGCTTTTAATGAGAATAAATCATGGACGTGTGAAAATTGTTTAAAAATGGGATTCAGATCAGTTGAAATTTAAATATAGGTCACATCATCGCTTGACAATAAGAAATCATTCAAGAATAAGGGGTATGACACCTAGACACTTGTGTACTTATGACAATTGAATTCCATCAATAAAGGAAGTATGAAGATTTGGAAAAAATCTTTATGAATAAATAGGAATGTCATTGGGTTTTAGTAACCTTCCTTGCCCCATAAGAAATATGGACAAGTGTCCACACTTGTCAAACTTAGTATGGGGTATGGAACTGGTATAATGCTGCCATAATATAAAGAATGCAGTATTAGATATAAGCAACGAAATCTACATACTATTAATGAATAATAATTTGAAAAGCTTATACTTGTTAATTGATCATTGCACATACCAAAAAGGTGGTAGAAGATACGTCACCAGTGACAACATCTATCAAAAAACTTGCAGTGTTTATTAAAAGCATTAGAAAATGATGACGTGGAAAGTGGATGGGTGGAAGGTAAGGAAATGAGATGAGGTGGAAAAAGAAGAAATTAGAAAATGAATGGAGAAATTTGAAACTTTATGTGGGCATAAAGTTTTTATTATGGGCATGCACAAAGAAATTAGTGTTGAAGAGTTGTAGGTGGAAGGTTAGCACCTTCTATTGTAGGTAGAGTTACCTAGTGTGTATTTGTATTTGGCCATTGAAACTACTGCAGAAAGTCCTCTTTTATTTGTGGCCATTTATAGAACTTGAGTCTATAACCATTGACTAATAATTTAAAAGGAATTGGATCAATGGTAGTTAATTGGATGGCTCCATTTTCAAAGACATGGTTAATTTCATATGGACCCAACCATCTTGTTTGCAGCTTGCTCAACATATCTTTAAATCTGGAATCATATAGTAGTGCCCAGTCACCAACTTGAAATTGTTTAGTGCTAATATGGGAGTCATGCCATTGTTTTCTTTTTTTTTGTATAATTTTAGTACATTCCAAAGTAGCTTTGCACATTTCATCCAAAGAGTTAAGATGTAAAATATGTTCTCTCTATGCTATAGGAAGTTTAATGCCCAACCCCAGTGCAGTTCTTAAAGTTTTATGTTCAAATTCAATGGGGAGCATTGTTACTTTTCCATATAGGAGCTCAAATGGTGTGAAACTTGTAGTAGTCTTCCATGTTGTTCTGTAGGCCCAAACAACTTTTGGTAATTTTCTATTCCAATCCCTATGGTGCAAATTGTAACACCTTAATCATAACCAAAAGAAAAGACATAGTAATAAAATAATAATACCATACAAAGATACAAAGATAAAACCCATAGAATTTTTTTTAAAATTTCATATCATATTACCATAACAAAATAGCTTTGACAACCTGGTACTGAAATGAACTACACCAACATTAAATCATTACTGATCATTACATCTGAGTGTATAAAATATACCCTTATTTTAAATGCAATCAATAATACAAAACTTTTAGGTTGGCACTGATCATAGTTCAAATTCTAAGTTGTTTGTAACCATAATTCAAACAAAAATCAGCCTTCAATAATAAGGCAGAATTTCCTACTTCCAAATCCATAAACAAATCCTATATCGGACTTGAAATCAAAACAAACAACACAACCGAAAAACACAAACAGGGCTTAATAACACTAAATAAGCTGATGAGTTCTTCAGTAAACCTACATATTAGATAATATAACAACATGAAATACACATATCCAAATAAAGGATTATCAGAAAGTTCTATTTTTCTTTTCACAACCAGATTTATAGCAAGTACATAATTTCTTACAAACAGATATACAGAAATAAACTTGCACAGAATATGTCAAGGTAATGATCTAGTAGTTTCATGGGTGTCAACATAAGAATCTACGTTCATCCATTCATAGGATTCTATATGTCAGGTGAATCCATAAAGTTCTTATCTTGTTATATGTAACCCAACCCATGAGTTTTAGATATTACCACTTGATTAAATAACTGTCATAAAATTTCCCATAAGGATCTAGACTAGTGTCGGAGGGCATCCGGCAAAATAATTCTATCACCACAAGTTACTCGCTTTATGACAGCCACCCAATCTAAAGGATCACACTTGCATAATCTAATACACATGTAATTCTAGTTTTACAAAACAAAAGAAAAATTGAAGTTTTATTTATTCAATTTCAACTAATAAATTATTTCTATTGCTTCAATTTAACAATTGAATTAGCAACCAAAAAATATCAGTTATCGCCAAACTTCCAATTTTCCCAATGTAATCACTAATCAGATTACCAAACAAAACCATAATTGTAATTTTCCAAAAGCAATCCATATTTAAAAATATCAAATACAACTTTGTTTATTTTAATTTTTCATAAGTAATCAAACCATTAATAAACACATTTACTATATTCTTAACATTTAAACTGTTTAGCAAGGTAAGAATTTTACTAAAATCTAAATACTAGAATCAAGCAATTCCCATTTCTAGAAACAAGTAGCCACATTAACTTTATGAATGTAAACATATATTTTAATTCTAACAATCTATTCATAAGGAAATACATACATACTGATACATATATATACTCGGCAATATCTTTCTATACTCATATATACCTATATATATATATATATAAAATCTTTTTCACTGAATGAAGCAAATAGCTTACTGATATTTAAAATTTTACTACTCTTAAAAGTAACTTTTTGTCAAAAAGTTGATGAAAAAGAAATCTAATGCTGTCTGATATCATATTCAAATATCCTTGTACCTAAAATGAAATACAGATCTCCCATCGAATAAAATAACTGTAGCCATAAAAATAGTTGAATCTAAAAGTTCCCAATTCTCCTACAGCCTACAAGATATTCTTGTTTGAAATTGATGTTTTAAGACTAACAGTAAGTTAACTATTGCCATTATAACAATGTAACTCGTTTAATGTCCACTGTTCAACTCAGCAAACATCCTTTGTTCTACATGACTCTTTAAATAAAGCAATCAATACCATAAAGAAAATGATTGTTTTGGATAGACCGAAACCCACATTTATGTTTTGTGAGAAACATCAAACCCTTTTCCCTTAATCTATTCTGCACAGTATTTAGTTTTGCTATAACCCATATATACATTATAAATTCATTGCAACACAAAGAATAGGGTATATAAATTTTCACACCCGATTCTGGGTTTATACCGAGTTTGGTGATGAACACACCAAATTCAGCATACTCACAGAGTTGGGTGTCAAATTTTTCACAAAGCCACTGTGTATTCGATATTCATTATTTAAAAATGAAACATTACAAAAGAAAAAGGATTGAGTTAAAGAAAAGCCCCTTGCCTGTGCAAATGCGGAATGATAATCAAGGAGAAACTGCCTAGAGAACCCTCAACTACCAACTCGCATCCCAAGCCTCCAACTCTCTATGCCTTGGTACAGAGATAACAATGAAACCCTCTAAAACACTGAGATAGAGAAAATGCAACCACAAAAAGATAGAAGAATGAGGAATACGAATACATAAGGATTTATAAAGCTGGAGTGAGAATCAAAAATCATCCTCATGGTCACCAGAATCCCCAAAATAAGCATAGAGAAATTTGTTCAACAGAGTTTCCATGAAACCCCCACTGGAGTTCATCAATGACAGACTGAACTCAAAATCCAACTAACTCCAAGCCAAAACGACTGACAAATCATGGAAATCAATGCTCATTACTGCGAGCTTATCTCTAACAACTATTCTCTCAGTTTTCCAACACATGGTGAGTGCAGTACCAATTTGAAAATTGATGAAACTGCCCACCATAAATTCCCATAACATTGCCGCCATAAGCCAAGCCCAAAACAAGGCTAGATTTAAGTTAGGCTAGTGGTCATGCCAGTAAAAGCTTAGGTTAGGTCTTAATCTTAGTCAAATACATTAGGTTAGCTTAGGAAATGACTTAGCATAACATAGTATTAGGTATTAATGTTAACATTAATATTTATATTAATGATAATATTAATATTAATATTAATATTAATATCAATATTAATCCTAATTTATATTAAGATTACAGCATATCAATATCTATATACATATACATATAATTATAACTTGTATGAATATAAACACAAGCACACAAATATACCAACAATTACATATACGTATATATATATATATATATATATATATATATATATATATATATATATATATATATATATATATATATATATATATACATACCAAAATACAACTGGCAAATAAAAGATTCTAGGGACAGTTAAAATTTAATGCCACATTAATCATAAGTTTGAAAAAGACCAAAAGTAATGAAACTGAAACCGATCCAAATGAAATTTAAAACAAAACTAAATTGCCTTATTTGAGAACCATATCTTTACTGCAGGATTTCTGAATCTGAAATGTCAACATTAATTCTGAGAATCATATCTTAGAAACATCTGACTTCTCATAGTGCATAAATAAAACAACATAATGATGCTGAAAATGAAATAATTTCTACAAAATCAATATTTCAAAACAAGTACCAAACCATCTAGTAAATTAAACTAATCTTAGAGTCTGAGGTAACAGATGTAGAACAATCAGGGGCATGACACCCTTTCCCACCAACTTAGGCTTACTCCTGGAAGCTTGAAAACAAATGAGGATGAGAAGCTTTCATTGTCCCTGCATCTTCCCAAGTTGCAGAGGTATCATCATTATGATCCCATAATACCTTTACCTGCTCCACCTTGCGACCTCTGAGATTTAGCTCTCTTTGTTGGATGATCTGCACTGGTTCCATCATCAATTAGCCACCCTCTACCTATAATGCATTCCAATTAAGAATATGAGTGATATCAAGTATGTATTTCCATAATACAGACACATGAAAAACATCATGGATTCGAGATAGACTGGGAGGCAAAGCAAGTCTATAGGCAATTGGACCAACTCATTCCAGGATTTCAAATGGTCCCGCAAAATTTGGAGACAATTTGGAACCTTTACCATACCTAATAGGACTTTTTCGGGGTCTGACCCTTAGAAATACTTTGTCCCCAACCACAAACTGACACTCAATCCTATGCAAATCTGCATACTTTTTCTGTCTATCCTGTGCTGTAGTAAGATGTTCCTTGATTCATCTCACTTATTGTTCTAGATCTTGGAGCATGTCAGGCCCTAGGAGAATTCTGTCTTCTAGATTATCCCAACTCAAAGGTGTTCTACAAGGTCTTCCATATAAAGCTTGAAAAGGAGACATACCTATAGAGCTGTGATAACTGTTATTATAAGCAAACTCAACTAAGTATGAGAATTCTTCCTATTTGTTCTGTCTATCCATGACGTACATCCTGAGCATGTCTTCAAGAATCTGATTTACACGCTCAGTTTGTCCGTCAGTCTCAGGATGATATGCAGAACTAAAATTCAGTTGAGTACCAAGTTCACGTTGCATAGACCTCCGAAGTGAAGATGTGAAAATTGGGTCCCTATCTGATATGGTCTTCTTTGGAATCCCATGCAGTCTTACAACCTGTTCCATAAAAATTCGTGCTACAGAAGCAACATTATAAGAAGATCTTACAGGTATAAAATGTGCAACTTTGGTTAACCTGTCAACAACAACCATTATTGAATCATGTCGTCTAGCTGTTAATGGTAATCCCACTATGAAATCAATGGAGATGGTATCCCATTTCCATTCAGGTACACTGTGCGACTGAAGTAAACCAGCAGGATGCTGATGTTCAGCTTTCACCCTTTGACATTCTAGACATCTAGCCACAAAATCTGCAATATCTCTCTTCATACTTGGCCAATAATAATGTTGTTTAAGATCAGCATTCATTTTCTTAACACTAGGATGTGCTGAATAGGGCACTTTATGAGCTTCAAACATAACCAAATTTTGTAACTCTCCAACTACAGGAATGTAGATTCTATCTCTAAAGATTAATAATCAATCAGAGTTGATAGAGTATCCTTTGTACCTACCTTCCAAAGTGCTACCACTTTTAACTACAGATTTGACATCTAAAAACCAAGGATTAACAATCAAATTTTGCAATATTCTTTACTTCAAATCAACTGTGAGAGTTAAAGAAGAGAGTTCATGATGTCGTCTACTAATTGCATCAGCCACCTTATTCTCTTTACCTTGCACATATTTTACTTCAAAATTATATTCACAAAAAAATTCCATCCATCTGCGTTGTCGTGCATTTAGAGTGGGTTGTGTAAATATATATTGAAGACTTATGTGATCAAAATGCTGTCCAAGGAGAAAATGTTTCCATTTAGTCAATGCATGCATTACTGTTGCCAGTTCTAAATCGTGAGTAGGATCATTAATCTCATGATCCTTGAGTTTCCTAGACTCATAAGCAATAACCCTACCTTCTTGCATTAAAACTGCTCCCAGCCCATCTAAAGAAGCATCTGTGCAAACCACAAATTCTTTAACGGAATCAAGCATAGCTAACACAGGTGCACTAGTCAAACATTCTTTAAGATGTTGAAAAGCTTCTTCACATTTTTTTGATCAAATAAATCTCTTACCTTTTTTCTGAAGAGAGGTAATAGGATGAGCTATTTTCAAGAAATTAGCTACAAATCTTCTATAGTAACTGGCTAAACCCATAAAACTTCTTACTTTAGACACATTTGTAGGTGCAGGCCACTCTACAATTGCTCTAGTTTTAGCTGGATCAATAGCTATTCCATCACTTG
The DNA here is from genome assembly GCA_028749045.1 of Cupressus sempervirens. NCBI lineage: Eukaryota > Viridiplantae > Streptophyta > Pinopsida > Cupressales > Cupressaceae > Cupressus > Cupressus sempervirens. Next base: position 563,490,105 of record CM053788.1, on the reverse strand, counting down.
TTATAATGTGTCCAAGATAACTTATATTTGTTTTGAAAAATTCACACTTTTTAGGATTAGCATACAACTTATTCATTTGGAGACATTCAAAAACTTGTTTTAGATGCTATTCATGCTCCTCCAAGAGTTAGAAAAAACCAGAATATCATCCAAAAAGACAATTACAAATCTATCTAGGAAAGTTCTAAAAACTCCCTACACCAGACTCATAAAAATTGATGGTGCATTTGTTAAACCAAAAGGTACAACAGTGAATTCATAATGCCCATACCTAGTATGAAATGTTGTTTTATGGATATCAGCTTCTTGAATTCTTAGCTGATGGTAACCAGATTTAAGATCAATTTTAGAAAATACTTTAGCACCCTTCACTTGATCAAATAAATCATCAATTCTAAGTAGTGGATACCTATTCTTGATAGTAACCATATTTAATTGTCTGTAATCAATACACAATCTAAGTGATCCATCTTTCTTCTTAACGAAGATAATAGGTGCACCCCAAGGAGAGACACTAGGTCTAATAAGTCCCTTCTCAAGAAGTTCTTCAAGTTGAACCTTAAGTTCCACCAATTCTTGTGCTATCATGCAGTAAGGAGTTTTAGAGATTGGTTCAGTTCCTGGAATAAGATCAATCCTAAAGTCTATTTCTCTCTTGGGAGGAATACCTGGAATCTCCATTACAAAAACATCATAAAATTCCTTCAGCAAAGGATGGTCTAAATTGGTATGATTTTCCATAGGTTTAGAAAAATCATTAACCAAAACATCAAACAGTTTGCAACCTTTCCGCATACACCTAAGGAGTTGTTTGGAAGATAAAGACCTAATAGAGATAGGCCTCTTAACCCCTGTTATGAATTTCTTTGCTCCATTATCGTCAATGCATCTAATAACCTTTTTATAACAATCAACAATAGCCTAATGTTGTTCCAACTAGTCCATTCCTAAAATAATGTCGTAGGTTCCTAAGGGAATAACTCTAAGGTTAACTATCATGGTAAAAGCCTTAAGTTGTAATTCACAACCTACAACAAACAATCCAACTTCTACCTTAGACCCAGAAGCTAACTCAACTTTCCATACCAACTCAGCCTTTCTCACAGGAATATCACAAAGATTAACCAAATTGGCAGAAATGAAAGAATCAATGGCACCTGAGTCAAATAAAATGGAAATTTTTGTACCTTGAAAATTACCTTTGGTCTCAATCACCATGTTCTAATGTTTTTCTTAATTATGGTCTACAGTAGAAAATATATGGTGGTTCCTTCTTGAATCACCAAAAATAGCTTTAAAAATTGATGCTTTAGACCTACCCTGATTATTGCCTCGAAGAAGAAAATTCCATTGTAGATGACCCAACTGCCCACAATGCCAACATTCTACTCCTCTTTTGGTGCTCTTATCCTATGAGGAAGTTTCTTGTGGTGGTGCAAAACTCTACTTCACACTTTTAGCAGGCTTAAAAGATTTAGGTAAATCAGGGACCTTAAAACTCTTGTTTGATTTGGCAAATTTAGTAAATTTCCTCTTCTAAGATTTACTAACAAAGCTACTAGGTGCTGCCTTAGAATCATCCTTGAAAGGTTTTTGACTCTCATTACTACTAGGAATTGGTGGTTTAGCAGTGCTTTTGATAGAATAACTAGATTTCATTTCAGTAAGTTTAGCTTGATTAGCAGCTTCTTTAACAATTTTTTGTTTGAAGGTTCTCACTTCCTCACCAATCTTAGGATTTAATCCTCTGATAAAATGTTGCACCAAAGGTCTATCACCTTCATTCCAACCAGAATACTTCTTTAACTAAAAGAACTATCTTTCATACATTTCCACAGAAGAATTACCTTGTGCAATGTTAAAGAATTCCTCAGGCCTAGATTGCTGCCAATACTCAGACATGAACCTTTCCTGAAATCTCTCTAAGAACAATTCCCAAGTGACTTGAGAAATATGAATTCCAAGGTGTTCTAATTCCATTTTCCACCATATAGATGCAAAAGACCTTAACTACATTGTAGTCCATCGAACTTTCACATTAGTATGATAATCATGCAGAATAAAACATTTTTCAATGTTTATAAGCCATGCTTCTGCTTCATTACCAACTTTTGTTCCATTAAAATATGGACCTTTAAGCTTAGATAGGTCTTTAAGTTGAGTCCTGATAACAAGATTTTCTACTATAACCTGATTGGCATTGGGAATCTACAAATTTTGAGCATTTTCTCCCCCACCAGGAATATTATTCCTAGCTTCAATTCCATCCAATTATTCAAGAATCTGCTGAAGAATTTCAGCTTGAAATCCCCCTTGCTCTTCAACATGAGGAATTTTGTCATCAAGCATCTCTTGACGAGCCTAACCTCTACCTCGGCCACGATCGCGACCTCTATGACCTCCTCTGCCTCTACCTACATTAGCTTCAATGTTAGGGATACCTCGTCGCCGTGTTCCTCATGTAATAGGAGGTATACTAAAATTCCTATAATAATAGAACTAATTAAAATCTTCCTAGGAAGCATAATGAAACCCTATTTCAAAACATCAAGTCCTGAGTGTTTAAACTGGTGCTTTGATACCAAATGTAACACCTTAATCATAACCAAAAGAAAAGAAACAGTAATAAAATAATAATACCATACAAAGATAAAACCCATACAATATTTTTTTTAACTTCATATCATATTACCATAAATAAATAGCTTTGACAACTTGGTACTAAAATGAGCTACAACAACATTAAATCATTACTGATCATTACATCTGAGTATATAAAATATACCCTTATTTTAAATACAATCAATAATACAAAAATTTTAGGTTGACACTGATCATAATTTAGATTCTGAATTGTTTGTAACCATAATTCAAACTACAATCAACCTTCAATGATAAGGCAAAATTTCCTACTTCCAAATCCATAAACAAATCCTATATCAAACATGAAATCAAAACAAACAACACAACTGAAAAACACAAATAGGGCTTAGTAACACTAAATAAGCTAATGAGTTCTTTAGTAAACCTGCATACTAGATAATATAATAGCATGAAATACATGTATCCAAATAAAGGATTATCAGAAAGTTCTATTTTTCTTTTCACAACCAGATTTATAGCAAGTACATAATTTCTTACAAATGGATATACAGAAATAAATTTGCACAAAATATGTCAAGGTAATGATCCAGTAGTTTCATGGGTGTCAACATAAGAATCTACGTTCATCCATTTGTAGGATTCTATATGTCAGGTGAATCCATAAAGTTCTTATCTTGTTATATGTAACCCAACCCATGAGTTTTAGATATTACCACTTGATTAAATAATTGTCATAAACTTTCCCATAAGGATCTAGACTAGTGTCGAAGGGCATTCGGCAAAATAATTCTATCACCACAAGTTACTCCCTTTATGATAGCCACCCAATCTAAAGGATCACACTTGCATAATCTAATAAACACGTAATTCTAGTTTTACAAAACAGAAAAAAAATTGAATTTTTATTTATTCAATTTCAACTAATAAATTATTTCTATTGCTTCAATTTAACAATTTAATTAGCAACCAGAAAATATCAGTTATCGCCAAACTTCCAATTTTCCAATGTAATCACTAATCAGATTACCAAACAAAACCATAATTGTAATTTTCCAAAAGCAATCCATATTTAAAAGTATCAAATACAACTTTGTTTATTTTAATTTTTGATAAGTGATCAAACCATTAATAAACACATTTACTATATTCTTAACATTTAAACTGTTTAGCAAGGTAAGAATTTTACTAAAATCTGAATACTAGAATCAAGCAATTCCCATTTTTGGAAACAAGTAGCTACATTAACCTTATGAATGTAAACATATATTTTAATTCTAACAATCTATTCATAAGGAAATACATGTAGCGCCTACCCCTAGTTCACATTTTGTTATCATTGCTGAACTCTTTTAGAACTAGTTTTATGTTGTTGGTTAGCAGCATTCTTTTGAGATTATCAGATATTGTGCTACGGATTCAGTTTATTATGTGATGAGATTACTTAGACTCTACATTTCATGATTAGTTTTAGTGTTCACAATTATTGATGATGATTATTACATTGCTTTCAATTATTAATGATGATTAGTAAGATGATTTATTACCATATGTGCTTTCTTATGGATACTTACCCCATACTTGCATGTGTATGGTGTGCGTGTTTGCCTTGCGTGTTTGCTTTTGTATGGCGTTTCTGATGTGGTTAAGGAAGGGAGTCGTAGTCACCTGCTAGTCGGGATCTACACGATGCACCACTTTCTACCATTGTCTGTTTAGTTTAGTATATATTGTGTTTGTACATGCATGGTTTTTATGTAGGTTGCAGGTACCGGGTATCGACTTCCCTGAATTGCCAAGATGAGCGTACCCTATCACATTATCTCAATGATAAGAGAGGGGAGATAAATTCTCAAGTCCAAATCCCAACCCTTTGAGTCATTTGTCCTAATTGAAAAATTAGGACAAGTATCTGAGTTGAATACCCACCGAATGTGTCGGATGACATATTTCATGATTTTTAACCCTTTAGATTTATTTTGTATGATTTGTTCTATGATGGGTTTTCATATTTTATCTTGGAGGTCTATGGTGAATTTTCCATTAATTAAGTCTTAATAAATAGATTTAATTAATAAATTATTTATTTGAGAAAATTAATAAAATATCATGATCTTTGATATTTTGATTGTAATTAATTAAATGTGAATTATTGGGAAAAATGAATTAAAAAAAAAAAATTAGAAATTAAAATTAATAATAATTATAAAATAATAATAAAGTAATAAATAAAATAATAATAATAAAAGTTATGAAAATTAAAATGAAAGTTATAAAATTTAAATAGAGATTATTTAAAAAGTAAATTGGAGTTATAAGCTTGCATGGGAATTAACATGTGTCAACAACACGGGGGTTAGTGCATCAATTAAGCACAAGGTGTCTACAACTCTATGACTCATCAAAAAGGTTGGAAAAGACCCATGCTTAGTTGGTGACACCTTTCAGCGGTTTTAAGAAGCAATCCAAAAGTTTCTTGAGAGCTCTTGATATTCAAGCATTCATAGAAGCTTAAATGAAAAGCTTAATGGAAGCTACAAGCTTAATGGAAGCCACGAGCTACAAGCTAAAATAGAAGCTTCAAAGCTTACATGCATGAGAGAAGATTCATATGCTCATATATTTTTTATTTGCTTTTATGCTCCTTCTAGCACTTCTAATCACTTGGAAGATTCGATCGGCTTGGATTCTTGGAAGAATTGCGAATGATGGAGAAGGAAGGGATTTTCTATGGACTTCTGAGGCATGGCAAAGTAGCATCAGTGTCCAGGAGCACTCGTGATATTCTCATATTCCCTTTGCATTCTTTCTCTTCCTGTCTTCATCATATCTGTTTTATGTGTCTGAATACTCTCTGTGATTGAATCTACTATTTGAAATTGGAATCTAGATATTTTATTTGGATGAGAAAAAAATAATAGAAAAACCCTCGTTCCAAATGAGAAAGAAATTAGATTTTAATCGGGTTTGGGTTCGAATTTATATTAAATTAGAAAGACAAGATTTGGAATTAAAATAAAAATTTTATGGTGAAAATTCGAATGATTAGATGTAATCTTTCTATCAATTATATTTTTAGATGCATATGAACAAACCCTTTTATGGTTAAACTTAGAGAACAATTATTTTAACAGAAAATTCTTAATTCATCACAAATTGTCCTGTCGCTGCCCCTTGGATAGACCCAAACTCAGTCATTCATAACTTTTTATTGTGATCAAATTTATTCGATCACTCTAGTCAGAATCGACGCAACTTAGCCCTCTCCAACATATTTAAATTTCAGCCTAATTCAACAGTTCATTAGGGAGATATGACCATCGTACTGGGAATGTTTTATTCAAGGACAGATATTTCTCTATTTTCCATAACCAAGAGTTCTTTATGCTTAAACTTCACAAAAATAATATATAAAAGCATGAAATGAATTAAAGATATTATTGAAATCTTCCCTTATTAGAATCTTATTAATATGCATTAGTTTTATATGGTTTATTATCTAATCTAATTAAATCAAATTTAATTAAGATTAGTTAATAGTAGAAGAAGTGTAATTAATTATTAGTCAATCTAAGTAAATAGATTTTTAAATGAGAAAAAATTAAAAGAAAAGACATTTTTAATATAGTTTATATAGTGGACTTTTTGTAATGTATATTAAATACTATTTAATATATATTAAATAATTTAGATATTACGTTTTTAAATGAAAAGACTTTAATGATAATGGATTAAGATTTAATTGACATGAAGTCACTATTATAACATTGTTATAATTTGAATTACTATGGTATTATTAATACGTTATATATTATTAACTAAATTATTGATATACCTTAATGGTATTAAGAGTTAACTAATGAAGCTTATGTAAAGTTTTCTAAATCGATTAATAATAGTTTTGATGAGTTTATTATTTATTAATATTTGTTGGGACTAATAAACTATTAATAAATAATAGTGTAAATAGTTTAAATAGTTATCAATTAATATGATCAGAGTTAATCTAGAGGAGATTAGTTAATGAGTACTGTAAAAGATATTAATCAAATTGAATTGGTTAATAATTTGGAGTATTAATTAATTGAATTATCGTACATAGGGGAAACTTATTTGAGATAATAATACTTGGTATTGGGGATTTATTATAACTTGTTATTATTAAAATATAAATGAGAACATTGTTGCAGAGTGATGTATGTGATCATTAAAGATTTAATAATAAGATTCTCAATATAGCTTGTCATTAAATATTAACAAGTTATTATTATTGAATTATTAATATGATCATTTGAGTATTGAATTATAGTTGACTTTTAACTTACAGAATTTTAGTTAGTTATTAGTCAACTGATGTTAATTAGAACGTTGCTATGGTTATACAATTATTAATTAAATCAATTAATGAGAGTTAATTATATTTAATTAATAATTAAGTTATGTAATAGAGATTTAATTGATATAATTCTTTTAACGAGATTGTAGATTATCTATATCAAAGTTGATAAGTCTTATGACTTGAATTATGACTTTAGATATTATATGGTTGTCATTGATGATAACGATTAAATTAAAAGAATCAAACTTTAGTAATAATTAATTAAGTTTCTAATTGAAAACTAATAAGATGTTAATAGGTCATGGATGGTGTACCTATGTTAATGGATTGAGATAAATAAAGTTATCTTCTTCTTATTCGAAGATTGATAATCAGCTTTCTTATATTATAATGAATAATGATCCTTGATTATCTTGAAAAGTTGAAGTAACCTTAAAAAAGAGTTAATCAATTAGAATATAGATCATAGTTAAATCAAGAGAACAATTAAAATCAAGAGAACAATTAAAGGTCAATGATAATCAGTTTAGTGAATATTTATCTTTAAGTTATTCTTAAAGTTTTATTTTTTATTAATAGAAGGATAATGCTATCAGGGAACAAATGGGTTGACTTGTAGGTCAAATGACGAAACTTAAGACACTTGAAATATACTTGAAAATGGAAATTGAAACCCCTACACTTGAAAATGAAAAAAATGAAACTCTACACTTGATTCAGCTATGTGAATCTAGTAAACCAAAACATGTGTCTGCATCGTGTATTCTATATGCTTCTTATTTTGAGTTTTGGGTTAACTAGTGTTGACCAGTCCTAGGTTGTTACCAGAGGCTCGGGGTTATGAGATGTGAAGGCATGTTGATTTTATTTGGTCTCGATCTTTATAAGCCCAACCATGGTTATGTGATCGTATGCTCTATGAAATGTTTGTATTTACTGTATGTTATTGTTCACCAGTCTTCATTTGTGAAGCTGAGAGGTATGTGTATGAGACACTTGAGCTAATCATTTTTGAATCATCGATCAGTTATCCTTGAATTACTTTCTAGTAACCATGATGGGATTGAAATATGGATTTATTTCTTGATGATGTCATGTTGTGACATGTTTGACTCAACCATTTTGGAGTCTTCGATAAGTATGATTTTGAGATATTCTTGGTTTCTTGTTGAGAACCATTTATCTTGAGATATATTTTGGTTATTGAGAACCAATTGATACTTATGATTATCAGTGATGCCTTCAGTTGCCAATAGAGAACTATTGTGGTCATGATTTTCTATGGATGCTTTTTCAGATGCTCATGGAGATTTGATGATTCTTATCTTGGAGATTTGATGATTCTTATTATGGATATTTGATGCTTTTATGCATATTTGATGATTTTATTATGGATTATCTTTTATGATTTTGAAATTTATGATTCCATGAACTTAGGGTAGGTAATCTACTTGTAGTGTCGGGAAGTGGCTTGCATTGGGGGCCAGGGCCCTAAGTGGCTGCCAGGGTAACTCATTGTAAGTTTGGTTAATAATTGATAACATTTACACACTAAATGGAGATTAAATGAACTTAAAAAGATAATTTTTTTGATGTTCTCGCCCATGCCTTGAGTACTTGTATAGTCTAGGATGGAAGTAGTGAGAATGCATGGTTGCGACCATGCATTCTATAGTATGCCTCGTCAGTATGAGAGGATACTAGTAGCCGCATGAGATCAGTATGGACCCGTGGAGTTTAGCTAACTGCTAGGGTAACTTGTACATGATAAATGCGATGACACTTTCCCGCTTGCAGAATAGGTTTCCTACATGTCATTGTTGTGCCTCTGGGAATTAGATGTCAATTTTGTGTGATGGAACCTTTGAGTTAGTATACTTTTAGGATTCCTGAACTTTCTATGCTATGTGTATTGATATCCTGTTTGGGACTTGAGATTATCTCCTCAGCACGGTGGGAGTGGACCACTTAGGTTCCACGCGGTCGGGTGGTAGTGTATTTTCACTCTTATCATTTGAGATCCGTCCGAGACACCGTGGCTGGAGTATCCTTGGTTGGTATTTATTCTTCATTATGTTCTTGGAGCATTATGATAGATAATATACCTTATCATGGATGTATTTACTAGTATGTTTCTTATATTGATGATTTGCTTTACTTTGCATATGTTAGTTGATGATTTATTATGCTTTACTTTGCATGTTAGTAGAATGTTTTAGGAGTCACATTCATACTATGTTAATACCGATGATCTCTTTGGTGCTTTGGAATGTTATGCATGGAGGGATGGCTAGGATCCATGATGGTCTAATGATGCTATTAACAGTTGGGAGGAACCGTGCACTTAGTTATTTATGTTGTGATATATGGTTATCTTTTGTGATGATGTATCATGTATGATATGTGGTTTCATTTATGTTATTGCATCATGGATTAATATTAGATGATGATAATGTACTTTATTTACTTGGATGTTTATTATTTTAAGCTTTTCATACCCTATGATATGTACAGTGGATGATTGAGCTAAACTAAAATATAATTACAAAAGGACACTTGTATATTGTTTAAGTACATTAGATGTATCATTGTTATTTTATAAGGATGAGATGTTAGATGAATAGTTAATTTAGATGTGATACAATGTTAAGGGATCTTTAAAGAATGTAACTTGTTATATATTATGTTTATTTTCATTTGAATTGTTGCTATTGCTTCCGCAAATGTTATGAATGGTTTTATCTTTCATGATTAAAAAAAAATTTGTTTGGCAAACTTAGTAAAATTCTTTGGATCCCTTGGCGGGGCATTACAATACATGCATACTGATACATATATTTTTATACATATATATACATATATATACACAGCAATATCTTTCTATATATATACACACATACATACTTATATATACCCATATATATATAAAACCTCATTAATCTAAAGTCAGAGTTAAAATATATATATATAAAATCTTTTTCATTGAATGAAACAAATAGCTTACTGGTAACTAAAATTTTACTACTCTTAATAGTAACTTTTTGTCAAAAAGTCGATGAAAAAGAAATCTAATGCTGTCTGATATCATATTCAAATATCCTTGCACCTAAAATGAAATACAGATCTCCCATCGAATACAATAATTGTATCCATAAAAATAGTTGAATCTAAAAGTTCCCAATTCTCCTAAAGCCTACAAGATATTCTTGTTTGAAATCGATGTTTTAAGACTAACAGTAAGTTAACTACTGCCATTATAACAATGTAACTCATTTAATGTCCACTATTCAACTCAGCAAACATCCTCTGTTCTACATGACTCTTTAAATAAAGCAATCGATACCATAAAGAAAATGATTGTTTTGGATAGACTGAAACCCACATTTATGTTTTGTGAGAAACATCAAACCCTTTTCCCTTAATCTATTCCGTATAGTATTTAGTTTCTCTATAACCCATAGATACATTATAAATTCATTGCAACACAAAGAACAGGGTATATAAATTTTCACACCCGATTCTGGGTTTATATCGAGTTTGGTGATGAACACACTAAATTCGTCATACTCACAGAGATGGGTGTCAAATTTTCCACAAAGCCACTGCGTATTCAATATTCATTATTTAAAAATGAAACATTACAAAAGAAAAAGGATTGAGTTAAAGAAAAGCCCCCTACGTGTGCAAATGCGAAATGATAATCAAGGAGAAACTGCCTGGAGAACCCTCAACTACCAACTCGCATCCCAAGCCTCCAACTCTCTATGCCTTGGTACAAAGATAACAATGAAACCCTCTCAAACACTAAGATAGAGAAAATGCAACCATGAAAAGATAGAAGAATGAGGAATACGAATATGTAAGGATTTATAAAGCTGGAGTGAGAATCGAAAATCATCCTCATGGTCACCAAAATCCCCAAAATAAGTGCAGAGAAACTCGTTCACCAGAGTTTCCATGAAACCCCCACTGGAGTTCATCAATGGTGGATTGAACTCAAAATCCAACTAACTCCAAGCCAAAACAACCGAAAAACCATGGAAATCAATGCTCATTACTGCGAGCTTATCTCTAACAACTATTCTCTCAATTTTCCAACACATGGCGAGTGCAGTACTAATTCGAAAATCGATGAAACTACCCACCATAAATTCCCATAACATTGCCGCCATAAGCCAAGCCCAAAACAAGGCTAGATTTAAGTTAGGCTAGTGGTCATGCCAGTAAAAGCTTAGGTTAGGTCTTAGTCTTAGTCAAATACATTAGGTTAGCTTAGGAAATGACTTAGCTTAACATAGTATTAGGTATTAATGTTAACATTAATATTTATATTAATGATAATATTAATATTAATAATAATATCAATATTAATCCTAATTTATATTAAGATTACAACATATCAATATGTATATACATATGCATATAATTATAACTTGTATAAATATAAACACAAGCACACAAATATACCAACAATTACATATACGTATATATATAAAAATATAAACATATATATATATATATATATATATATATATATATATATATATATATATATATATATATATATATATATATATATATATATATATATATATATATATATATATATATATATATATATATATATATAAACACAAATATACCAAAAGAAAATTGGCAAATAAAAGATTCTAAGGACAGTTAAAATTTAATGCCACATTAATCATAAGTCTGAAAAAGACCAAAAATAATGAAACTGAAACCGATCCAAATGAAATTTAAAACAAAATTGAATTGCCTTATCTGAGAACCATTTCTTTACTGTAGGATTTCTGAATCTGAAATGTCAACATTAATTCTGAGAATCAGATCTTAGAAACATCTGACTTCTCATAGTGCATAAATAAAACAACATAATGATGCCGGAAACGAAATAGTTTCTACAAAATCAATGTTTCAAAACAAGTACCAAACCATCTAGTAAATTAAACTAATCTCATAGTTTGAGGTAACAGATGCAGAATTGTTAGGGGCATGACACAAATGAACTATTTTTTTGAGGATGTTCTCTATCGCCCAATTTGTGACTTCTTCTTGTCCATTAGCTTGAGGGTGATAGGGACTTGATTTATGGTGCCTAATGTTATATTGTTTCATCAGTTTTGAGATTATATTAGAAGTAAATTGTGCACCTTGGTTAGTGATTAGTTCTTTGGGTACACCATAGTGAGTAAAAATTTCTTCATACATAAATTTGACAACTTTGTGATCACGAGCATGCTTCATGGCTTTGAGTTCAACACATTTTGTTAGGTCATCAGTGCACACAAGGATATATGATTTTCCATTGGATGGAGGATCAATTGGACCAATGTAATCAATGCCCCATTTTTCAAATGGTGTTAATGCCATTTGTGGGTTGAGAGGCATTTCATCTATTCTTGTTGGTTAGTCCATCCTTTGACACTTATCACACTTTTGTGTATAGTTAGCTGCATCTTTATGAAGTGTAGGCCAATAGTAACCAGTTGTTAAAAAATTTAAGGCTATTCTTTTTGGTACAAAGTTCCCTCCACATGGTTCATTATGACATGCATATAGAATGTCATATGTCTCATCTTCTCTCACACATCTTCTCATAACTTGATCAAGTCTAGTGTAAAACAAGAGATTATCTATCCAAGAGAAATGGAAACTTTTCTCTACAATTAGCCTCTTTTTCTTGTAAGAAAAATGTTCTGGCATTTTATTAGCTATAATATAATTAGCAATATTTTCATACCATGGTGTTTGAACAACAATATGAAATAAATGCTCATCTAGAAATGCATCATCTACCAGAGTAGTTTCATTCTTGTCATGGTGGATTCTTGATAAATAATTAGCTACCACATTGGCTCTTCTAGGCTTATCAATGATATTTATATCAAATTCTTGCAATAATAGTAACCATCTTGCTAACCTACCTATGATAGCACATTTGTTCATGAGATATTTAATTGGTGCATGATCAGTATGAAAAAATATGGGATAGCCAGTTATGTAGTTCCAAAATTTGTTCAAAGCATAAACTACTGATAACAATTCTTTTTCAGTCACTTTGTAGTTTAATTCCACTCCATGAATGTTCTTGCTAATATAATATATTGCATTTTCAAGATTTTGATATTGTTGTCCTAGAATTGCACCTATGGCATAGTCAAAACCATCTGTGTATATGTGAAAAGGCAAATTCCAATCAGGGCCTTATAAAACTAGGGCTTGTTGGAAATATAGATGGGGTAACTGAGAGGGGGGGTGAATCAGTTACCTCAAAAAGAATCCACAAATCCTTTAGATGTTTGACAAAAACTATTCATTGTTGTCACTTAGTAAACATACTGAAAATGTTGTAACTCGGTAAATGCAGTGTATGTTACTTATTAATGATCTTAAATATTCACAGTGATTAACATGCAAGCATAAAAGAAATAATATGAACACATGAGACACCAAATTTAATGTGGAAACCCAATATGAGAAAAAACACCAAGTAGCTAGCTACTGATTTTCACTCTTCTGAAGTGAGCCCTGTTAGGAGCCAACTTGGTTAAAGGTTACAAAACACATTGTTAGGTGTGACCTTGTTAGAGGATTTAATCGACCTATTAGGAGTGGCTTTGCAAGAGGTCTTTAGAACAATTCAATGAAACTGTCACCTTGTTAGAGGATTTACAACTGGCTATCAAACCAACTTTGCTAAGAGATTTTGGAATCACTGCTACAATGGTAAGAAAGTAACAATGAAATGACTTAAATGAGATGCAACTAAATTGCTGATTATAGATCTTTGTTCTACTTCACACTAGATCCTTATTGATCAAATATAATTTTTTTTCTCCTCAAGGATATCTAATCATCCTTCAAATTTTCTCACACTTTCCTCTTCAAAAAATCAATACACTTGCATACTTGCTCATCCACTTTAGAATCTCAACTTGACCTTTTATTCATACCTTTTAGATTACCAAGTCAGCTCAATTACAACTTACAATTACAAATAATCATTACCTCAATCAGCTAGAATCAATACTTGAAATAATTAAACTTCACTTCTCAAATCAACAAAATCCTTCATTGGCCGACCCTGCTCAGTAAACACTAATCCTCAAATGATTTCCTGTGTTAACCAATAGAAGCTTGATTAGCACTATGAACTTGCAAAATCCTTTGGCAATCGAGTGAACTCAGTAGACACTAACTCTAACCAACTTTCCTTTGTTAACCATGAGAGCTTAGTTAACACTAACTTCTGCCATATTTCCCTTCGACGCCTAAGTGAGTTCAGTAGAAACTATCTTCATAGAGTAATCTCTAAGAATGCTCGGTAGACACAAAAAATTCCCTTGCTGACCAATTGAGCTTAGTAAGCACTGACTGCCAACTGATATTACAGTAAACCCTCCCTCTTTCACAACACATGCCAAAGACAACACATACCAAATGAGTATCAATGTACCTTGAGTACTGAATATGCAATGTTCTCTTGACTACGCTACATCAACCGATAGATCTTCAATTTGGTTCCTATTGATGCATCACTAAAACTTTATTTTAGTGAGCTTCAGATAGGGAAATGACCCCTAACTTACCTCTTAGATACAAGAATGCATCCTTAGGTAATGTCTTGGTGAATATGTCTACAATCTATTCTTTTGTATGGACATATTCCAATTTGATTTCCTTATCTGCACCAATTCTCTGACAAAGTGGGATTTTATAGCAATTTTCTTGGTTTTGGAATGCATCACTGGATTCTTTGAAATGTTAATTGCACTTGTATTATCAAAAAATATGACAATTAGCTTTTTGATCTCAACCTTCATTCCTTTTAACAACTTTTTAAACCAAACAATATTAGAACAGTTCACTGCTACTACAACATACTCTGCTTTTGTTGTAGATTGGGATATACAATTTTGCTTTTTTCTTGTCCAAGATACCAACCTTTTCCCAAGAAAGAATTCTCCACCACTTGTACTCTTTCTGTCATCAATTTTTCCTACCCAATTAGCATCTATAAACACTTTAAAGTCTATATTTCCTCCAAGTTTATACCATAAGCCATAATCTTCAGTACCTTTCAAGTATCTCAAGATTCTTTTGATTGCCATCATGTGATTTTCTCTAGGTTTTTCTAAGAATCTTGCCACTATACCAACTACAAGAGCAATATTAGGCATTGTATGAGCTACATAGTATAATTTTCTAATCATTGATCTATATAAGGTCTGATCTACCTCTTTTGAATCATCATCTTTGGTAAGCTTTAATCTAGTACACATGGAGGTTCCCACTAGTTTACAATCTTCTATACCAAACTTCTTGAGTATCTTCTTGATATACTTAGATTGAGTAATGTAGATATCATTCTTGCTTTGTTGTATCTGAAGACCAATAAAAAACTTAATCTCAAAAACATAGACATTTCAAATTCTTTTTTCATTTGCTCTGAAAATTCTTTGCATAGATCATCATTCCCTATAAACAAAGTATCATCCACAAATATTCCTACCAAAACAATCTTGTTATCTGGTCTTTCCTTGATAGACAAACTATTGTTATCATTAGTTCTCTAGAAACCAATCTGAATAAGGTAGTTATGCAACCTCTCATACCATGCTCTAGGAGCTTATTTCAGACCATACAATGCTTTGTGTAATTTGCAAATCATGTCCTTTTTTTATGGATCAACAAAACCTTCAGGTTGTTCAATGTAGACTTCTTCATCAAGAATATCATTGAGAAATGGAGATTTAACATCCATCCGATATACCTTAAATCCTTTATGTGTTGCATATGCAAGTAAGGTCCCGACACCTTCCAATCTTGCAACAAGAGCAAAGGTCTCACCATAATCAATGCCTTCTTCTTGAGAATATCCTTTACACACCAATCTAGCTTTGTTTCTTGATACCTTACCATCTTCATTCAACTTATTCTTGAATAGCCATTTTGTTCCAATCACATTTTTACCTTTAGGCCTAGGTACAAGAGTCTAGGTTTTGTTTTTCTCTATTTGCTCTATTTCTTCATTCATAGCTTCAATCCAACTTTCATTTTCCAATGCATCTTTGACATTTCTAGGTTCAAAATCAGCAAGTAGACAAGTACCTTTTGATTTATCTCCAATAATCTGGTCTAGTACATGATGTCTCCTAACATACTTGGCCAATATAGGTTCTTTTCCTTTTGACTTAGTTCTATTGTCTTCATTTTGAATTTCAACTTCTAGCTCTGGTTGTTCTGTCTATAGCTCGAGTCCTTCAGACTTAGCAGCCATTGGCTTGGTAGCTTCAAAATTTGACTCAAGTTGTTGTGACTTGGTTTGAACTTCTTGCAGCTTGGTGACTGAGGAAGACTCAGGAGTAGAAATCTCTTGATTGACAGATGTGTCTAGCAATTTATTAGGTTCAATGAAAACAAATCTCTTGTAATCCTCTTGTTCCTTTTTGTTTTCTTCTTCAGTCCTCTCTACAAACTCATCAATTCTCACATGTGCACTCTCTATAATTTTATGAGTAGAAAAATTCAAACATCTATATGCCTCACTCAACCAAGAATATCCTAAAAATATACCTTCATCACCTTTCACATCAAATTTTCCTTTTCTAGATTCTTTCAAGATATAACATTTACTTTCAAATACTTTCAGGTAATTTACGTTGGGTTTATAGCCATACCATAACTCATAGGGAGTTTAATATGAGTCCTTCTTCAACTATACTCAGTTTAAGGTATGAATTGTAGTGTTGATAGCTTCCTTCCAGTATTTGATAGAAATGTTCTTTTCAATGATTAGAGTCCTTGCACAATCTATGATAGATCTATTCCTCCTTTTAGTTATTCCATTATGCTCAGGAGTTCCAGGGGCTGATACCTATCTTTTGATTCCTCTTTCAATGCAAAAGTTATTGAATTCATTGGAGATGAATTCACCACCTCTATCTAACCTTAAGCATTTCAGTCTTTTTCCTTTTTCCTTCTCTACTCCTTCCAAATACCATTTGAATTTTTCAAATGCTTCTGACTTTTCTCCAAGATACATAACAGTCATCATTCTTGAATAGTCATCAACAAAAAGAATGAAGAACTTTTCTCCATTATAGCTCTCAATTCCAATAGGTCCACACAAATAAGTATGCATAATTTCCAAAATATCTTCAAACTGATAATTTTTTCTTTTAAAACTAGTCTTTCCCATTTTGCCAATTTGACAATTTTTGCATAGACCAACATCAGGTTTCTTCAAGCTAGGAATGCCTCTTACTTTCCTAAATTTTTTTATTTTCACCATGTTATCAAAATTTACATGACAAAACCTTTTCTGTCATAACCATCTTTCTTCAACTTGAGCAATAAAACATGAGCACTCACCAAGATCAAGATAAAATAAGTTACCTTTTGTTTGTTTGCCTAATCTAATCAATTTTCCTTTGTCATCTAGCATTCTTTCCTTGCCATGCATGAATTCCAGTTTGAATCCAATGTTGATTAGCTATGCCACACTCAACAGATTATGTTTTAGTCCTTCACCCAATAGGCATTGTCACATACAAGTTCTTTGGTTAATGAGATTCAACCTCTTCCTTTTATGCAACAAGGTTCATTATTTCCAAACCTTACACTACCACCATTATAGTCTTCAAAGTGTTCAAACTTTGTTTTGTCACAAGTCATATGATGTGAACATCCACTATCTATGATCCATATATCATTTTTGCTCACATGAGAGATAAATGCCATCTTATCTTCTTCATCATCATCAGATTCATCTTTCACAACAATGTAAACTATTTCATCTTCACTGTTATCTAAATCTTTAGCCATAAAACATGTTTTCTTACCTTTATCCTTGAATGATTTGAAATAATTTTTTCCATTGCACTTGTGACCTTTCTTCTCATCCTTGCTTCCTTTTTTTGGGCACCAGGCAATAATGTGACCAATTTCTTCACATCAAAAATAGATTAGGGAGACTTTACCTATGTATTTTCCTTTGCCTCTAGAATATTTCCTTTCAAGTAGAGCTTCAACAAATTCAAGATCATTGTCAGAACTTTCCTTTGATTCTTCTTCACTTTTTGACTAAGTGTCCTTTATTTTCTTGCCTTTTCCCTTAAGTGAAAGCTTGGCCTCAAATGCAGATTCAATATTCTTGGAAGCTGAAATATAATTGTCATAGTTATCTAGCTCAAAGGCTATCAATCTTCCTACTAGGGTATCCAAAGTTATTTTATGATTTGTCTCAAACCTTCTTTCTTGAATTTTAGATACTATAATTGCATAAACTGAGAACTTTACTCATAATTATTTCTTCCTTGATCTCTCCTCTAGAAGCTTTGATTGCACTAACAGTTGCTTTGATCCTTTCAACATGTTTGGCAACATTTTCATCTTCTCTCATTCTCATATGATCAAACTATCCTCTAAGGCCTTCTTCTTTGCCTCTCCTCACATTGTCATCACCGCCATAGATATCTTTTAGCTTGTTCCACATTTTAAAGGTAGTTTTGTAGTCCTTGATATCATCAAATTCCTCATAGCTTAAAGTAGATGCAATGTCTATCATCATGGTGTTATGAATCTTTTTCCCAACAATGTCACCAACAGATAATATACCAGGAGTTGTATATTCTTCATCAAGGTATTTCAATCTTGAATCACCAATGGAAGCCAAATGAAGTCTCATGAGACCCTGCCATGCTGAAAAGTTATCTTTGTTAAGCCTTGGAATTTCTCTCTTGTAAGACATCCTGAACTTTAGCTTAGGTCATTGAAAACTTTCTTGCAAGCACCAAAAGCTTTGATACCAATTGTTGGAAATATAGATGGGGTAACTGAGAGGGGGTGGGGGGGGGGGGGGAGGGCTGAATTAGTTGCTATAAAAACAAATCTATAGATCCCTTAGATGTCTGAAAAAATCTATTCACTGCTGACACTCGGTAAACATACTGAAAATGTTGTAACTTGGTAAATGTAGTGTATGTTACTTATTATTGATCTTAAATATTCATAATGATTAACATGTAAGCATAAAAGAAATAAAATGAACACATGAGACACCAGATTTAACATGGAAACCCAATATGGGAAAAACCACCAAGTAACTAGCTACTGATTTTCACTCTTCTGAAGTGAGCCTTGTTAGGATTCAACCTGGTTAAAGGTTACAAAACACACTATTAGGTGTGACCTTGTTAGAGGATTTAATCACCCTTTTAGGAGTGGCCTTGCAAGAGGTCTTTGGAAAAATTCAGTGAAACTGTCACCTTGTTAGAGGATTTACAATTGGTTGTCAAACCAACTTTGCTAAAAGATTTTGGAATCACTACTACAATGGTAGGAAAGTAACAATGAAATGACCTAAATGAGATGCAACTGAATTGCTAATTACAAATATTTATTCTACTTCACACTAGATCCTTCTTGATCAAAATATAACTTTGTTGCTCCTCAAGGATATCTAATCATCCTTCAAATTCACTCACACTTTCCTTTTCAAACAATCAATACACTTGCATAGTCACTTATCCACTTTAGAATCTCAACTTGACCTTTCATTTATACCTTTTAGATTATCAAGTTGGCCCAATTACAACTTACAATTACCAATAATCATTACCTCAGTAAGCTAGAATCAATACTTGAAATAATTAAACTTCATTTATGAAATCAACGAAATCCTTCATTGGCCAACACTACTCGATAAACACTGATCCTAAAATGATTTCCTATGTTAACCAATAGAAACTTGCTTAACACTAAAAAATTGCAAAATCCTTTGGCAACCAAGTGAACTCAGTATATACTGACTCTAACCAAAAAAAATTTGTTAACCATGAGAGCTCGGTTAACACTGACTTCTTCCATATTTCCCTTCGATTCTTGAGTGAGCTCGATAGATACTATCTTCGTAGAGTAATCTCCAAGAATGCTCGATAGACACAAAAAATTGTCTTGCTAACCAGCTAAGCTTGGTGAGCACTAATTGCCAACTGATATGACATTTGTGTAACATCAAAGACAACACATAATTAGACAATAGTATCCATCAGGGCTGTAGTGAGAAGTTTCTTATGCTGCAGGAAGGCTTCATTACATTCAAGTGTCCAACTAAATTCAGCTTCCTTTGTCAGTAATTTATACAAGCGACTAGCTATTTTGCTAAAATCTCTTATGAAATGTCTATAACATCCAACATGTCCTAGAAAAGATCTTACATCTTTTAGTTTTTTAGGTATGGGCAATGTTTGAATTACCTCTATCTTAGCTGGATCCACTTGTATTCTTATAGCTGATATGAAATGACCAAGTGCCACACCTTCTTGCATAAGCATGAAACATTTTTCACTATTAAGTGTCAGATTATGTTCTTGACACCTTATCAAAACTTTTTCAAGATCCATCATTGCTTCCACAAAGGTGACTCCAAATGTTGTAAAATCATCCATATATATTTCCATACAATCATGTGATATATCAACAAAGATGCTAATAATAGCTTGTTGGAATGTTGTAGGAGCATTACATAGACCAAATGGAAAAATAGAGTATGCAAAAGTACCCCATGGGCAAGTTAATGTGGTTTTTTCTTGGTCTTTAGGAGCAATACTGATTTGATTATAACCACTGTACCCATCTAGAAAAGAGAAATATTTCTTTCTAGCTAGAGTGTCTAGAATTTGATCTATAAATGGTAAAAGAAAGTGATCCTTTTTGGTGGCCTTGTTTAATTATGTTTAATCTACACAAATTCTCCATTTTCCTCCCTTTTTGGGCACTATGACTAGGGGTGATGCCCATTTACTATTAGACATAGGATAAATAAAACCAACATCAAGCAGTTTTTGTAATTCAATTTTAATATTTCTCTAAGGCTTGGATTCATCCTTCTTTGGGGTTGACAATGTGGTAGACACCCTTCATCAATGTATATCCTATGGGTGCACAATGTAGGACTCAACCCTTTCATATTACCATAGTCCCATACAAAAAGCCTTTTCATGCTTTTGAAGCAACTTTGTTAACTATTCCATTTGTGTGGATGTTAATTTGAGGTTAACATGGAGATTATGACCTTTAGATAGTTCAACAGTAGTGGTAGACTCTATCATAGCAACTTCAAATATTGGACTTGCTTCTAATTCACATGGTAAGAGTTGATGAATAATGTCAAGTTCTTTGAGTAGAGTATAAGTCTCATCACTTTCTTCATATGTGGTTAATTCCAACACAAAACTTTTAGATACATCTTTTTCTACCACACAATTGTTAGTAAGAATACTCTAAAGTACTAGATCTTCCTCCTAAAACTTTATAAAGGATTGTCTATGTAACATCATAAGCTATGCTATAAAATTTAACTCTCCTTCTTCATCCCCTAAGTCTGGCCAAATAGGTGTGCTTAAATCTGGTAATAGTTGCGCTGGAGGATATAAATCAAATTTCTTTGTTGCTTGGCCATTGGATATGGTCATATTCCCTGACCTAAAACTTATATTTGCATCAGTTGTAGCTAACCATGGTTGACCTAGGATGACAGGGTAATCAGATAGATTAACTTTGGGGGACAGAATCATAAAGTTTGCAGGATACTCTAGAGAGTCTAAGGTTACAACTATGTTTTCTATCATCCCATCAAGGGTGATAGTAGAACTATTTGCAAGTTGTAGAATTGTTGGAGTAGCCCTTTATCCTTCAATTTTCAACTTCTTCATGGTGTCTTTAGTCATGAAATTTATAGTAGCACCAAGATCTATTAAAGCATTTTTAACAAACTAACCATTTATACTCACATCCACAATTGGACTACCTAGATCAAAATATTTTGGGGTGATCAATTTTCCTAACATAATGTTAGCCAATTGTCCTACAATATGAACTGTGGTAGGATCCTTTTTCTTCCTCCCAAGCTTCTTCAAGTAGGCATCTCTAATGACTTTTCTATAGATTGAAACATCTTTAATAGCTTGGAACAGGGGTATTTGGACATGCATGTTCTTCAATTGATCAACAATACACAAGGTTGTTCCTCTGTTTGTATAGGTTTACTTTGTATAAGGTTTTCTGCAAAAGGAGGTTCCATTGCTAGTTGAGCTTGGGTTGAGATAGTGACATTGGTTGGGTCAACCTCTTTAGACACTGGGGGTTTTGATGCTATAGGAGTATCTAGTATTTCAGTTATCAGAGGCTATTTAGGCATTGGTAAAGTTGTACCAGATATTAGATGTATATCTACAATACTTAGAGCATAAGTAGGATATTATTGAGCATTAGCAATATGCATGGGTTATTGTGGATATTGGCTAAGGTTGTGTAGGTAACTATGTTTGCTTTTGAGGTCCAAGATTTGTAGGTGGTGGCATTAGAGCAGGTTGTTGAACTGGGGGCGGTAATTGTGGAGTATTGGTATTTTGGTTAGGCCACTATTAAGGTCCCCTCCATTGGCTTGTAGACTACCAATTCCCTTGGGGTGGTTGCCATTGGTTTTGCTGATTTTTCCAGTAGTTATGCTGGTTCTACCATTGGTTATTCTATTGGTTGGGCTAGGATGGTTGGAAATTCTGAGGCCATTAGGGTTGTTGTGGATTATTTTCCCAACATTATTCCAATTAGGTTGATGATATTGTGGAAGACCTTGGAGATTATAATTTTTCCATTGGTTACCATATCAATTTGAATTTTGCAAAGGGTCTTGAGGCATACCTTGATGTTGGGCCCATGATCAGTGTTGAGCAACAAAAAATACTTGCTCATCATCTCCATCTATCTTGAGGTACTCAATTGGAAGATGCTAGTTCTCCATAGTTGCAACTAATTTGCATTGGCAATCCTTCTTTTGCTTCCAAAAATGAGGGCAATATTTAGCTAGTTGTAATTCAGCTTCTACATGCTTCTTCTTAGTAGTCATTATGTCAAGATGTGTAGCAACATCATTTATAATATCCTTCTTAAAATCTAATAATAGGTTAGATATCTCAAGCTTTGAAATACCTTGGTTGATTCCTTTAGTGACTATGGAATGAAGTCTGCGACCTTTCTTCATAGTTAACCTTGAATAGTTTTAATAAATCTTCTTAAGGTCATCCCAGGAAGCTTGATATACATCACCACTAGCCATCAGGTCTAGTGCTTCTAGATAGTTATCATTCACACCTCTTAGAAAAACTAGCTTTTATGAATCCTCAGACAACACATGCTGAGGGTTCTTCGATAGTGTAGACAAGAAATGTGAAACATAGTCTTCCAACGTTTCTTCCTCCTTTTGTGATATCCTGAAGACATCATCTCCTCTTGAACCAAATGCTTTGCAATACTCTATATATTTATCTAGAAAGAGAGTTTTCATTTCATCCCAAGTTCCTACTACATTGGCTCCTAAGTCCATGAACCATCATAAAGATGACTCTTTTAATGTTTTTGGAAATAACTTGAGCTTATGGGCATCAGTGTTGTAGTCAAAACTATGATAGAGTATGTCAAACTCAAACAAGAAAGTATCAAGGTCTTTAGGTGTAAGGTCATAGAACTTTGGGAGAGTAGTTGGAGGTATATTTTTGAGATTAGCATTGGTTACAAGACTTGGAAGAGGGAATGAAAAGGTAGGTTGTGCCATTACTAGAGGTATTAGATTTTGAAGTTGCTGTTGAAAAGGAACATTGGTTACTGGATTATTAACAACTGGTGGGTTTAGAGAAGTATTATCAAGGAAAGTGGCTAAAATTTCAGCAAAAAGTTGAAGACCACTTCTATCTATAGGTGTTGCTCTTGAGGATGATTCTATAGGAAAAATAGGGCTTGCGTCTTCAAAAGGAAACTTAGCTTCTTCTTCTTCTTCAATTTCTCTGTTCAAATTAATAGACTCTTGTGGAAGACATCTGCCATATTCATCTTGTCATCTTCCTTTGCAATGCATGCCATTGAATTCTTCACACCGATGAAGAAAGTTATAAGACTAAAAATTTCTAAAAAAAACTTAACTAATAACTATGACTCAAAAATGCTCCTAGCTTGACACCATCCCCGACTACGGTGCCTAAAATGGTCCACCTCACAATAGGTGTATAACAATCATGCTCAAGGCCATGCTTAGGAATAGTGTATTCAATCTGAGGATTATTTTTCCCCACCATGAGGTGCGTTTAATTTTGTCAACCCAAGGACATATACTTGAAATGGTTAGCAAAGTATGTGCACTAGGTCTCTTAATGAGTCATTATGCTTATGCTATAGGAAAGTAAAGTACAAAGACAAAACCTACACTTGTGCTATAGGAAACTGACACACTTAACTCTTTACTAAAATGAATATTGGAAATGTAATGAAATGCTAATATATATTCCAATGTAGTTCATCTACTATAACTATTCTTACAGATGCTGTAGGAACATTCACAAAGTATAATACTATAGGAAGGAACTTACAACTTCTACTTGCAAGACTAAGAATGCTTTAAAAAAAAAGTCTACACTACTCTAATCTAATTCATCTCCCAAGTGGGCCCCCTTGGTTGGCTTCTGCTAATCTACTAGCATAGAATGTAAACCAAGAACTATTTCATTACATTTTAGAAATTCATTACATGGGAACAATACATAGAATTGTAAAAACAACTCATTGCAAGAGTTAATAATTCTTGTCATAAAATTTCTTCTTCTTCTAACTGCTAACACAACTAGTTCGATCCCTATAAATAGAAGATTGAAACTTATTCCAAAATAGAAAAGCAAACAAACTACCTATAAATCTATAGGAGAAAAAGAAGGAAAGATAACAACTCAAGGCAGGAATAGTAAAGTCTGGACAACCGCTTTGACATAATAATAAATGTAGAGAATATAGAAATTCTTCATATCTCCTCCATACTCACAGCTATGTCCTTTGGTACTATTATAAGTTTTCTACCATGGCTAAACCTCAACATCTTTTCTCCTTGAATGCTATTGGTTGTCTTCAATGTTCATCTTTGAATTCTTCCAATCATCTTCAGCTTCATTGCTAATAGGTTAGTTATAATGCAAAGATATTTGCAAATAAGCATTATCAAATTAAATTCAAATATTAGCACACACATTTTGATGGTTATATAAAATATTGCATTATATATATAATATTGGCAAAAGATGACATACTATCTACCCATAGGTTAATCATCAGTTTAGGTAAATATAAGTTCACAAATGTCTTGATGATAATAAAATAGTGTTAAACAAAGTGTTTAAAAATATCATAATGTGATGTCCCCTTCTAGCTAGAGACATCACTTTAGCTGGTGATTAGCCTATCAGAGACCCTCATAGGCTAATAAGATTGGATAGAGGGTCACCTTGGTGTGGAGATCCTCCAAGGACCAGAGCAGAGTACTCTTCTGGGTTGCCAGAATTTGTTTATGATGAGTTTTCCTTTGAGTTTGGCTTGGTCAGGCTATTTTTAGCAGTTTTGGAGTTATAAAGATAGACCCCTGCTATTTTTAGAAAAGGGGTATGGTCATATGCAGTTCTATCATGTTAGCTCCCACTCCAAACGACATTCAAAAATGTTGAGTAATAATGGAGATATTAATGTTTATTTAGTTAAAATAAACATTATTGGTTTTAAGCCTATATTGTTAAGTTATAATATATAACTTAAGTGAGGGTCATGATATCATAAAAGGGGCCATCGTTTCAATTAATTGTGGGTCCAAGCTTATGGAAAAATTAAAAGGAATTTTCTAAGTTTTAATGTAATAACATTTTTTATGTTATTATTATATCTTTTATCCCACATTGAGTGTGGAGACTCATTCTGGAGTTGAGGAGTCCTTATAAACAAACCTTGTCTTCCTTCAAGAGCAAGTTATGAGAATTGCTTAAAAACTTTGCCTTGTAAAATTTCTTGAAGTTGTGGCAACAAGGGTTTCTACAAGTTTGAGAAGAATTCAGACGATGGAGAATGTAGTATCTTCAGAGTTGATGCAATTTGAGGGTGTGAAATATCACTTGAATTTTTCCTGTGAGTTGACTTCATTCTGGAGTCAATATTGTGTTTCAGTAGGGAAAAAGTGGATGAATATGTTTACAGGTTGGAAGGGGTTATAACAACAGCTATAGTGTTGTGAACAGTACAACGCTACCATGAATTAAAAATCAGAGATTTAATATTGCAATTTTTGATAGGCGCTGCCCAAGGAGGAAGCAACCAGCAGTGTGGTTGCATATTGGAGACAAAAATCAAGTTTTTTTCAACTATTAATGATGATGTTTTTAATGTATTCTTCCAGCAATAAGTATTGTACATACATTAGGAGCCATCTGAATAAATGAATTCGATTAGCATTATAACCAGATTTGAGTTATAATTTTAGGTAAGATTAGTTTTCAATATTTGTATTTTCTTTTCATCAACTCAAAAACCCAAAAACAGCTTAAAACATTCAAAAAAAAACCAAAAACAATCATTACACCCAGGGAAACAAACAGTGATCAGCATAGAGCCTATTTGGGGTTCTTACATTGGTATCAAAGCCTCATTCTTGCCATCCTAAGGGTTTGGGGAGTCATATGCAGCCACTAGAAATTGGACCACACAGGTACCATACTCGTAGGAGAGCTCTGATTGAAAGAGAACAGTTACAGGAAATAGGAAATATGGAAGAGAGGCATGATGGTAGTCCACCTAGAAACAGGAGGAATAATGATGATCAAGATACCAGAGAATTCTACCGTGCTATGGTTACAGGGCAGCAACAGATGGCACAGGCATTACAGGCACTCACTACTATGATAGAAAGGATGAACCCACCTGTTAGACAAAATGGGGAGCTGGGAGAACAGGGAGATAACAAGAGTGCTACAAGTAATTAGAGACCACAACAGACCCATTCTAGAATAGTTGATAGGCCTACACACCCTACATTTGTTCCAGAGGAGCTAGAAGAAGCTCCGATAGAGGAGGCGATAGGAGACCCCATATTCGCAGATGCACTCATGGCTGCAAATGATGAATGGGAATTATTAGCTCCGCAGGTTCGGGAGAGGATGACCTTTGAATGCTTTGTAAATCAGAGGAGAGAGCATTATAGGTCACTCAGACAGGATAGGAGGCCTAGAGGTCAAAATAGTGAGCTGAAGAGGGCTACAGGCAAGCTTACTATGCCTACATTTGATGGGAGTGGTAAGATGACAGCTCAAGCTTGGATTCATAAGCTTGACACATTTTTGGCACTGAGGCCAATGACAGAGATTGAAGCTATCAAATATGCCACCTTGCATTTGGAGGGAATAGCACATGATTGGTGGTACCATGGTATGGTAACACTTCAGCATAACCAAGTGACAGAATACCAGGACTTCGTGGATAGGTTGGTTGAAGGATTTGACAAGAAAGATCTAGAGATTTACTTCCGAGACTTAGCACAGCTGAAACAAACAGGTAACTTGGAGTATTTCATTGGTGAATTTCAGCGGTTGGCAGTCATGCTGCCAAACATTTCAGAGCATAGATTGATAGTTCTTTTCATTGAGGGCCTATCCGAACCACTAAGAGGTTGGATAAAAGCATTTGATCCTATTTCTTTACAGGAAGCAATGAAAAAGGCAAAAAGTATGGAACATGCAGTCCCAACAAAAAAATTTTAGTCCAAAGGAGCATCTTCTAGTAAGGATAACAAACCATTTTATAAAAAACCAGAGAGGACTGATTTTAAAAATGATTCTAAAGATAAAACTCCAGCACCTTTTGACAGGGAAACATTAAATGATTTGAGGAAGAAAAAATTATGTTTCTACTGTAAGGGACCCTATGATGCAAACCATGATTGTCCTCTTAGGCCAAAGGGAAAAGCTAATAGAGTTATGTGGGCATACTATGAGGAATCAGAATCAGATAATTCAGATCAGCAGTCTGATATAGAGGAAATAGATGGTGAAAAAGAGGAAGACAAGGCTGAACACTTGTCTAAAATGGAGTCCAAGGATGGGGAAGGAGATGGGCAACCTAGGGAAGCTCATCTCACTAGTATTAAGCAAGAAGGGTCATTCCGGATGAGAGGAGTACTTGCTGGACAACGAGTCATAACCTTGGTTGATACAGGTGCCACTCATAATTTCATTGATGCTAAGATGGTGGAGAAGCATGGCATACAAATAGAGGAGTTTGGGGGAATTAGAGTGAGGGTAGCGGATGGCTATGTCCTCAAATGTGATCGTAGGATCACTGGACTCCCATTGAAAGTTAATAATTATGACTTTAAGGCAGATTTTTATGTTGTACCTATGGGAGATACAGATGTAGTTCTTGGGATGAGTTGGTTGCATGATATTGGTGAGTTCACTCTTAACCTCAAGGAGATGGAGATGAGGTTTAAAGTGAATGGGATGGCACATATTCTTAAGGCAATCAGGGGTAGTGATCTTAGGATGGTCTCTTTTCATAGAATGGCTAGATTGATTCGACATGATCAGGTAGAGTGGGCAGTAGAGTGCATGTTGATGCCATCACAGGAGGGACAACATAAGATTGAATATCCTTCTGATATTCAAGAGCTTAGAGTTAAACACTCTAAGGTGTTCAGTGACATTCCACCAGGTAGACCACCAGACAGAGGTATTGAGCACATCATTGAGTTAGAGGAGGGGGCTAAGCCCATCATGATTACACCTTATAGGCATCCGAAGAGGTTGAAGGATGAAATTGAGAAAACCATAAAGGAGTTACTTGCTATGGGCCACATTAGACCAAGTAAGTCTCCTTTTGCTTCTTCAGTGGTGTTAGTAAAGAAGAAGGATGGGACATTGAGGATGTGCATTGATTATAGAGTGCTTAATAGGAAGATGATTAAAAACAGATACCCCATTCCTAGGATCGATGAGTTGATAGATGAGCTTGATGGAGCTTGCTTCTTCTCAAAGATAGATTTGAGATCAGGTTATCACCAGATCAGAGTTAGAGAGCAGGACATCGAGAAGACAACCTTTAGATGTCATTGTGGCCATTTTGAGTTTGTAGTTATGCCATTTGGGCTAACTAATGCACCTGCTACTTTTCAAGCAACAATGAATAGGGTTTTCCATCCTTAGTTGAGGATATTTGTACTTGTCTTCTTCGATGATATCTTGGTATATAGTAGATCTTGGGAGGAGCACTTGGTTCACCTAGACACGGTGCTGGGTATATTGGACAGAGAATCCTTGTATGCAAAGGAGTCAAAGTGTGATTTGGGCATGACAGAGCTGTTGTACTTGGGTCACATCATCAGTGCAGAGGGCGTGTGCATGGATCCTAAAAAGATTCGTGCCATTGTGGAGTGGCCTTCACCGGTGAACCTTACATAGTTGAGGGGCTTTCTAGGACTATGTGGTTTCTACAGAAGGTTTGTGGATGGATATTCCAGGCATGCGGCACCCTTGACAGATTTGATGAGAAAGGGAGCTTTCTTGTGGACTCTTGAGGCACATGAGTGTTTTGAGAAATTTAAGGGGTTGATGACTTCTTGTCCAGTGTTAGCATTACCAGATTTCAGCAAACCTTTTGAGCTATATTGTGATGCTTCTGGAGGGGGCATTGGAGCGGTGCTTATGTAGGAGAAGCACCCTATTGCTTATGAGAGCAGGAAATTGAGAGGGCCAGAGTGGAGCTTTAGCATATATGATAAGGAGATGTTAGTCATTATGCATGCTTTGGCCAAATTCAGGCAATATTTGGTAGGTAGCAAATTTTGTATCAAAACTGACCATAATAGCCTAAGACACTTTTTGGGGTAGCGAGATCTCAATGATAGGCAGAAAAAGTGGTGAGCAAGTTACAGTCCTATGACTTTGACATTACATATTTTAAGGGGACACAGAATGTAGTTGCTGATGCCTTATCACGTAGGTCCCATTTGAGCTTACTGACAGACATATCAGAGGATTGGAGACACTTGATCCTTGCAGAGTATGCAAAGGACACTTGGGTAGCTGGATTCATAGATGGGACTATTCAGGACAACAGATACACCCTTGTGAATGAGCTCATCATTTACAAAGGATGAATATTTTTGGTCCCAGGATCAGTAGTGAGGAGGGTGGTTTTGAAATCTTTTCATGATTCACCTATGGCAGGACATCCTAGTTTCTACAAGACATACTGACAGATTAGAGAGAGATTCACATGGAAAGGGCTCAAAGCAGAGGTACTTCAGTATGTTAGGGAGTGTCCCACTTGCTAGCAGAATAAGCAAGAACACTCCTATCCAGTCGATTTACTGTAGCCACTTTCAATTCCTGATAGGAAGTGGGAGTGTTTGT
This sequence comes from Cupressus sempervirens, assembly GCA_028749045.1. Classification (NCBI taxonomy): domain Eukaryota; kingdom Viridiplantae; phylum Streptophyta; class Pinopsida; order Cupressales; family Cupressaceae; genus Cupressus; species Cupressus sempervirens. The sequence continues at coordinate 563,459,877 of CM053788.1, read as the reverse complement.
CTATGGAATTCATCACAGGACTGCCTAGAGCCCAAGGCAGGGACTGCATATATGTGGTTGTGGATCGCCTTACGAAGTTTACACACTTCTTTCTGATCACTGCTACATACACTGCTACACAGGTGGCAGAGTTGTTCTTCAAAGAGATATTCAGATTACATGACTTACCTTAGAGCATTGTAAGTGACAAAGATAACAGGTTTATGAGTCACTTTTGGTAGGAGCTATTCAGGTTGTGTGCGACAGAGCTCACTCCGAGTACTAGCTACCACCCTCAGACAGATGGTCAAACATAGATAGTAAACAAATGGGTGGAGGGATATCTCAGAAATTATATAGCAGGGCAACATAGGGCATGGGTAAAGTGGATTTATCTTTGTGAGTATTGCTACAATACCACTTATCACATGTCTATTCAGATGTCACCCTTTATGGCCCTGTATGGGTATGAGGCACCCAATTTTATGGATCTGCTTTTGAGTGACAGTAGAGTGCCCAGTGCAGGTGATTTGTTACAGGAGAGTCAAGACCTTGTTAAGACTCTCAAGGATAATCTAACTAAGGCACAAAATCAGCAAAAGCAGTATGCAGATCAGAAGAGGACTAAGCGGACTTTTGAGGTTGGAGACATGGTGTATCTTATGTTGCAGCCTTACCGTCAATCCACTCTCAAGAAGAGTGGTGCCGAGAAACTCAAGCCACGATACTATGGTCCATTTAGGATTATCAGGAAAGTGGGAGAGGTGGCTTATGAGTTAGACTTGCCAGCAGAGAGCAAGGTGCACAATGTTTTTCATGTGTCACGCCTCAAAAAGGCGCTAGAGAATCATATTGTGCCGTCTACAGTACTACCACCCCTGGATGATGAGGGAAAACTTGTTTTGATACTGGAGGCTATCATGGATTTTAGAGAGAGGAACTTGAGGAAACATACCATCCGAGAATATTTGGTGAAGTGGAAGGATTTGCCGGTAGAGGATGCTACTTGGGAGAGTGAGGAGATTTTATAGCATCCAGAGTTGAGATTGCTTGAGGAAAAGCAATTTCAAGGAGGGCAGACTGTGATGTCCCCTTCTAGCTAGAGACATCACTTTAGCTGGTGATTAGCCTATCAGAGACCCTCATAGGCTAATAAGATTGGATAGAGGGTCACCTTGGTGTGGAGATCCTCCAAGGACCAGAGCAGAGTACTCTTCTGGGTTGCCAAAGTTTGTTTATGATGAGTTTTCCTTTGAGTTTGGCTTGGTCAGGCTATTTTTAGTAGTTTTGGAGTTATAAAGATAGACCCTTGCTATTTTTAGAAAAGGGGTATGGTCATATGAAGTTCTATCATGTTAGCTCCCACTCCAAACGACATTCAAAAATGTTGAGTAATAATGGAGATATTAATGTTTATTTAGTTAAAATAAACATTATTGGTTTTAAGCCTATATTGTTAAGTTATAATATATAACTTAAGTGAGGGTCATGATATCATAAAAGGGGCCATCGTTTCAATTAATTGTGGGTCCAAGCTTATGGAAAAATTAAAAGGAATTTTCTAAGTTTTAATGTAATAACATTTTTTATGTTATTATTATATCTTTTATCCCACATTGAGTGTGGAGACTCATTCTGGAGTTGAGGAGTCCTTATAAACAAACCTTGTCTTCCTTCAAGAGCAGGTTATGAGAATTGCTTAAAAACTTTGCCTTGTGAAATTTCTTGAAGTTGTGGCAACAAGGGTTTCTACAAGTTTGAGAAGAATTCAGACTATGGAGAACGTAGTATCTTCAGAGTTGATGCAATTTGAGGGTGTGAAATATCACTTGAATTTTGCCTGTGAGTTGACTTCATTCTGGAGTCAATATTGTGTTTCAGTAGGGAAAAAGTGGATGAATCTGTTTACAGGTTGGAAGGGGTTATAACAACAGCTACAGTGCTGTGAACAGTACAGCGCTATCATGAATTAAAAATCAGAGATTTAATATTGCAGTTTTTGATAGGCGCTGCCGAAGGAGGAAGCAACCAGCAGCGTGGTGGCATATTGGAGACAAAAATCAGGTTTTTTTCAACTAGTAATGATGATGTTTTTAATGTATTCTTCCAGCAATAAGTATTGTACATACATTAGGAGCCATCCGAATAAATGAATTCGATTAGCATTATAACCAGATTTGAGTTATAATTTTAGGTAAGATTAGTTTTCAATATTTGTATTTTCTTTTCATCAACTCAAAAACCCAAAAACAGCTTAAAACATTCAAAAACAAACCAAAAACAATCATTACACCCAGGGAAACAAACAATGATCAGCGTAGAGCCTATTTGGGGTTCTTACACATAAAATAGAGGCAATAATTAGCCTCATCAACAAAAATGAAAAAATCCCTAACCCTAAGCCCTTTTATACAAGTATTTTTACCACTTTAGGGTTATAATTGATAATTACATTTCAGCCCAAAATCCCAATAAAATAGGGCCCAAATTTATTTTTTTGGGGGCTCCACCGCAAACCCCCAGATAGTCACGGCCTAATGGCCCTGGCTGTATTGGGGTCTGTTGCCTCCAAACCCCCGCTTGGGGCTTAGCCTAGCCCCAAACCCTACCGAGGAATTATGGAGTATGTACAGTGCTTCCTTGATTAATCACCACAATCTACCAATCTCGCACTTGAGGAATGACCAAGCTTCACACTAAACAACAACTAGCATTTTAGACCATTCCCCTATTAAAGCTTGCATCATAATTAAAGACACTAATTATGTGGTTAATACTTAGAGATCCAAGAATCCTTTCAAACTTAATATGTCCCTATTACAAAATGGAAACTCTTTGGATCCTATTAAAACTGTTACTATCCTCTCTAAATTTTGTGTTGGGAAGGGTAATCCTAGAAGTAAATGGGGGAAATTAGTTGAAGTATGGAGGAAGATGTTTTAGTTGATAGAAACTAGAGATATTATTGACATAAATCATAGTGAAAAGTATTTTCAGAAGGAGCTCAATAACATTAAAAAAGAACTCCAAGTCAAAAGAGATAACCAAATTCTAATCAATAATCTCATCCTCACCAAATCCCAACTTAGAAGAGCTCAAGCTTATAAAATTCAAGGTAAGAAAAAATAGAGCTAAGGCCAAATGTTTTAGGGAGGGAGACAAAGACACTAGATATGTTTATAACTTCATTAAAACCAAACAAAATAGGGATGAAATTAAAGAAATTCAGAATGAAAATAGTTTTACTAAGGATTTCCATGAAATCCTCAATAATTTTGTTCAATTTTACACTAATCTCTTTACCTCTAAAGTTGACAACATGAATAATACTACTATGAATAGTTGTATTAAGCTCATTCCTAGAAATATCAGTCAAATTTAGGCCAATCTACTCCAAAAAGTGTTGATATTAGAGAATTTGATGAAGTCATTACCTCAATGACCAATGGGAAGTCATGAGGACTTGATGGTTTTCTAGTTGAATTTTTTAAGACAAATAAAGAATGGATCTATGTTGAATTACTTGAGCTTTATGATTATGTATTTGAAACTGACACTCTAGGAGAAAATATTCATAGAGGGATTGCTAAGCTATTGCCAAAATTGGGAGATCTCTCTATGGTTCAAAATTGAAGATGTATAACATTGCTTAATATCTCGTATAAGATTATTGCAACAATTTTGGTTAGAATAATCTCATATATTAACAATATTCTTTCCAAGACTCAAATTGGATTTATAAAAGGAAGATACATCCTTGATAACCTTTTGACTAGTTAGGAGGCTATGCACTAGGCTAAAAATAATGATCGGGATGTCTCTATGGTATTGTTGGATTTTGAAAAGGCCTATAATAGAATTTAATAGGGATTCATGGTTGAAATGTTGACAACATTTGGTTTTCCTCTTTACTTTTGTACTTGGGTTAGTATTCTCTTTAAGGACACCAATATTGTCATTGATGTTAATGGTGTGTTAACTGATCCTATGTACTTGTGTAGATCCATAAGACAAGGATGCCCCTTGGCCCCTACTTTATTTTTTATTATTTTTAAAAGCACCCAACTTGATGAGCTAGTTAGAGGTTTAACTATGCCTAACAATGATGATATCCTTATCGAGCAATTTGCTAATGATATTGCCTTGTTTGTAGAGATGAATGAGAATAATTTTGAGATCATGTTGGATATACTTCATTTTTTTTTTCTTAGCCTCAATGGCTAAAATTGTTCCCATGAAATCTATTGTTCAAGGTTGGACAAATGCTCCTCATGATTGGCTCAATAAAAAATGGTAGAAATGGCAAGGACTTAATGAGATGGTGAGATATCTAGGAATTCCTTTTTCCTTAAACCCTTCTTCAAAAGAGATGTGGAATTGGATATTTAAAAAGATAGAGAGAAAAACATCTTAAGTGGAAAACTCATATGTTATCTATTGCAAGGAGGGCTCAAATTGTACAAAACATCCTTTCTTCTCATGCAGTTTATTACTCCTCGACTTGGAGATAGCTAATTATCAATCTAATAAGATGGAAACAATCTTGTGGGACTTTTTTTGGTTTTATGGTATAGGGAAAAATAAAAGGCACTGTGTGAAATGAGATTAGTGTTGTTCTCCAAAATGTATGGGAGGGCTCGAGCTTAAATATTTAAAAGTAGAAAAACCTAGCTCCTGCCTCCAAATAGGTTATAAATGCTTTAAATGGGAATGAACCATGGAAAATTCTTATTCAAAATAATATTTCAAAATCTTCCATCAAAAAAGGAAAATATTGGTATAATACACCCCTACTTGACATTGTTTTTGGAGACTTTGATTTAAAAGTTTTTTGTTCTAATTTTTTTTGTCCATTTGGAATGCTTGGTGCCATGTTAGCTCCTTGATTTGCAATAAACCTAGTGTGGGAAAAAATCCTTCTTATGTTGTGATGGATAGATCTATTTGGTGGGGCATTAGTCTTAATAGAAAGCCTCTTATTCTAACTCAATGTTGTTAAAGCCTCTTATTCTAACTCAATGTTGTTATGCTAAAAGGTGGCATAATGCAAGGATCTTTGTCATTTAGGATATTATGGTTGAGAAGAATTTCGGGTCTTGGGAGGTAATTCAAAAGAAGTTTATTATTCCAAATTCTCAAGAGAAAACCTATACTCATATCTCTAAGGCATTGGTTAAGTTCTTTCCTAGTAATATTCTCAAGTCTAAAAAGTGGAATGATAAGATCAAATGGATAGATGGAAAAAATTTTAATTTTTTCTCTTACAATCAAATCTACAATGTGCTTAATCATAATGAAGACATCATAAATAGAATATAACTTTTTTGGGGTTTCAAGTGGGAGATTTCTAGATGGCACTTTATATTTGATTTTTTCTAGCATTCCCTTGTAGAGCCCAAAATGGTTTACTTTAGATGGTTGATTCTCCTTAAGAAGCTTATTGTTAGATTTGTCCTCTCTTCTTGTGGTGTTCAAAATATTGTTTTCTCTTTGTGCAATTTTCAAGAAACTATCAAACACCTTTTTTTTAATGTATTTTTTCTATAAGACTTTGGTCAATGTTCTAGAATTACAAGGATGGTCTTTCATGGAAAGAAATTCTTACAGGCTTTGTTCCAAAATTTGACACCAAATTGAATAGATTTTGGTTTTTTATTATAGCTGAAATCATGTGGACCATTTGGAAAAAAAGGATGAGGAGATTCACCAAAACAACATATGGGACCTTACTGAGTTTAAATTTAAACTCACACATTTCTCTATTGTTTCCTAGGTTGCAACTATCATTGAGGTACCAAAGGAAATATTTAATGATTTACTTAAATAAGGGGCTATTATCATTTTCAAAAGACAAATTCAAAACTACATGGAGGTGGATGCTAAACAATTGCCTAAAAATCATGGTGGTACTAAGGCTCAATAAAACCATAACTATATTGACATTGAGGCTGGTCAAAGCTTTGCAATTCAAGGTGGAAATGATAGGCAAGGGGAATAGATAAACTAGAACTATATTGACATTGAGGTTGGTCACAAATTTGACAATCATGGTGGAAATGAGAGACAAGGGGATCATATGGACTTCATTTTTCTTAATCCAATAGAGTAGACTGACAAGTTCAATCCTCAAGACACCATCAGCCTTGATAAATCCAATAGTGAGAGAAACAATCCTTATGACCCATATCTCTAGATCAATTGGCACAAGAAATATACTATTCAGAATTAATGGACTTTGAATACTAGAGATGATTTTTTTCTTGTTCTTCTATTTTCTTGTTAAAAGGTGTTTTGGTGTTGTATATTTTGACACTCTCTTAGTCAACCTACTAATAACTCTTTTGCTAACTCCTCTCTTTATTGTATTTTCTCCTATTCTCAAGCTATTCTAATAGGAAAATAATATCTTATTGAAAAATTGATGATATTTTATAAATAATTTATGTAGATATTAAAATTAAAATTTCTATTATTTTAATAAATATATAAATTATGTGGAGAGAGATCCTTAACTAGATGTTTGTCTATATTTTTTGTCCCTGCCATAATTAATTAGATTTTAGATTTTTCATATCTTTGAGAAGGAATCTACTTGAGAAATTTGATGATTACTAATTATTAAGGAGGTATCCTACCTTTCTTGTTTGAAGTTGATGAAGTTTTATTATTGGCATTATAGTCTATTCACCTAATTAACATCAAGTGTTTGAGTCAAAATGATAGATTTTCTAGATCTCATATATCCTTATTGATAGATTGATGTAATTATGTATTTTAATGCCCAAATAGTAGAAAATGCATCTATAAAAATTAAGAAGTAATCACCAAATAGATAGATTTTATAAAATTGGCATAAAATTTACATTATTAAGCAATTGTACTTATTTCATAAACCAGAATAAATAAATAAATACGACATGGCTCATTTCAATGCAAAATGTAGAGGGAGAGATGCCCTCTTCTATTTAGGAATATTATTGTTAGGTTTAATGAGACAAAATTAACAATTACATGCAAGTATAATGAATATCAAAAATTAATAAATCACACAGAAGAGAACACAAGACACAAATATTTAACACAGTTCACCCAATCCCTAGGTTACATCCACCAACAGGGAGTCCAATATTCTTATTATCTAGGGATTACAACCTGATTACACTTTGTAATCCCTTATAGCTTAATACCACCGCAAGAAGTGACAATCTCATAAAGCATCATAAAATCCATAACCTAAGCCTTTTTATACAAGATTTAGTCACTTACAAAACTAGGGTTAGATCAAGCCAACTAAAGGAAAAAGAAGAAAACTCCCAGCAACATTTATGATATCAATTTATTTTTATTTTTTAGGGTGTTACCCCTAGACCCCACCCTGTATTACAATAGGGGGCACACCTAGGGCCACTGACCCTAGGACTCCACAAGGGGAACTAGCCCTTGACCCTTAGAGGTTGGGGGTATTTCCCCCAAACCCCCACAGTAATATTTGAGGGAAATCATGTTGAATAAAGTGGTGAAAAATTAACCTTTGAATCTGATTAGGCTCCACATCAAAAAAATCTCCCACTTTGAGAATGATCATACTGCACAACAATAACCTCCTTCTTGGAGACTAATCATAGAACCACTAAACTTGTAGCTCCCACTAGAATGCAAACCACCTTGGACTCTGTTGTTCTTTTTTTTATTCAGTCTAGAAGACCAATTGAAGTTGAAGAGGTGTTCATATTTTCCCTTATCAGTTTCCTTGTAAACATAACTATTGGATTATCATCTATATGTATCTTTTTGAACTTTAATTATACATGATCTAAAATAGATTGAATGAAATGGTACTACAACTATATGTGATTTGTCTTTGAATGTAGAACATAATTCTTTGAAAAATGAATGACATTTTGGATATATGTAAACAAATAATTATCCCTTTGTGGGTGTCCTAATTCTTCTATGAAGAACTAAATCCATTTCATCTCCTTGGTTGTCTCTCTAGTAGCAACATACTCTGTCTATGTAGTGGATAATGCATTTACCTTCTACAATCTAGAAATCCAACTCATTGATGTCCCACTAATAGTAAACACATATTATGTAGTACTTTTACTAGTATCAAGATCTATTGCCAAATCTGAATCAATATAGCCTTGTCAATCAGTAGTAGAGCCCCCAAAATGTAAACATCTAAGAATCAACTAGATGTGCCCCTTAAATATTAGAGAATCTATTTGATTGCATTTCAATGCTCAAATCTAGGATGACTCATATACCTACTAATGAAACCCACTAGATGTGCAATATTTGGCTTAGTACATACCATAAAATACATTAAACTTCCTACAACTAAAGCATAAGGTACCTTGGACACCTTATCCTTCTCTTCTTATGCCTTTAAGAACATCTCTCTAGTCAATTTCAAATGACTAGGAAAAAGTGTACTAACAAATTTGGCACTCTCCATAGCGAAATATTGCAACACCTCAATATAGTTAGCCCAAGATAATGTCAATTTTGTGTTCTTCTTATCTCTGTAAATTTTTACACTAAGGTTTTTTTTTTCCTACCCCCAAATCCTTCATAGAAAATGAATGTGATAACTATTCTTTTAACCCCTTAATGTGAGCCATATTAGACCCAGCTACAAGCATATCATCAACATATAAACTTCAAATACTATAGTTTCCATCATCCAACCCATTAAAATAAATTTAATGATCTGAATGACACCTAGTGTATCCATGCTCATGCATAAAACTATCAAATTTAAGATACAATTACTAAGGTGCTTGCTTAAAGCCATTTAAACATTTTTTTAACCTACACACTAATTTCTCCTTACCTTTGACCTCAAATCCCTATGACTATACCATATATACTTCTTCATACAAATCACCATGAAGAAAAGTTTCTTTAACATCAAGATGCTCCAAATACAACTCTTCAACAACCACAATACTTAAAACAATACGAATAGAAGTCATTTTAACAATAGGAGAAAATATTTCATCAAAATCAATGCCCTTTTTCTATGCAAATCCTTTTACAACTAGCTTGGCTTTAAATATTTTCTTACCATTATCCTCCTCCTTCAAAATGTAAACCCATTTATCACGTAAGGCACTTTTACCTATAGGTAACTTACATAAGTCCCAAGTCTAATTTTTCAGCAAGGAGTCCATTTATGTTATCATTCTAGACTCCCATTGAATCTTTATATCCACCTACATAGCTTCATCATAACATTCAGGCTCACCAATATCTATTAATAAAATAGAATACAAAAAGGGAGAATATCTTTCTGGAGGTCTACTTAGCCTTGTTGACTATCTAAAATTCACTTGGGTGTGTGGTATATTTTTTTGTGGAGCATGAGGGATTGTTTGAACATCATCCTTTTGGGTATCATCCAATACTGCATAATCATTTTCTTTCTTCTCATTTGTACAATAATTTCTCATTGAATATGACATCGCTACTTCTTACGATTTTATGAGTTTTAAATTTCCAAAGCTTATAACCAAATTCATCAATTTCATATCCAATAAATGCACATTTCTATGCCTTAGCTTCCAACTTGGTTTATTGAGATTATTTGTGTTGCACACATTGCATATTATTTTATTTTATTATGTAATATTGCACCTAGATGGATGTGCAACATGTAAAGATTCCCATGAAATATCCTTGGTGAGTTGTATTGTAACATTGTGATAATATTTGATGTAATTATTTAATATTGGAAAAAAAGAATTAAATATTCAATATTAAATATAGGGTAAATGGGTTGGATAACACATGGCTTATGTAATACCACTTGGTGGTTTTGTGGGACTTGTTACTATATAAGAAGCCACAATGGTAGTTGTAAAGAAAAATGACAAAGGGGAAATAGGAAAAAAAAAGAGAGTTGAGAAAGACAAGGGTTGATAGGTTAGCCAAGGGAGGATTTGTGAATTTTGGAAGCATGGCATGGGATGTGTGGATTCATGCTTGCTCAAATAGATTGATTGATGGTGGCTATGGTTTTGAAGGCTTCCATAGTTGTATTGTAATGGTGTTTTTTTGAATAATACATGGTGATGGATGCTTTTGGAGGCTGGAGTTTTTCGCTCAATGAGGGTTTCCCAAGGTATATCTTGTGTCATATTTTTTGTGGGCATGTTGTCTATTCTCTTATGTGTGGATTTAAATTACATATTTATTTTAGATTTATTATGTATTATGTGGAAACAGTTATATTTTTTGTTGCAAATTTCCTTTCATGGTTGCATTTTCAAAAAAATTATGTACACACACTTCACAACCAAAGGTTCTAAGTAAAGAATAACTCACCTTCTTACAAGTCCATTCTTCCTCTAGAATACCACAACCCAAAGGAGTAGAGGGAACTTTATTGATCAAATATATAATATTATAACAACCTTTAACTACATATTTAAGGGCATCCCAACATGCAACCTCATACTCCTTGCACACTACGTTATTGTCATGGTCATGCATTCAACCACTCCATTTTCTTCTGTATTCCTTGGAACAATTTTTTGTCTACGAATACTATTAGTAGAATAATAATCTTCAAATTATTTGCTACAATATGAACCACCATTATCAAATCTGAGACATTGTAGATTTTTACTAGTCTCATTCTCAACCAAGCATTTCCATCTCTTAAAATTTTGAAATACATCATATTTCTATCTAAGGAAATAAACCCATACTTGTCTAGTTGCATCATCAATAAATATAACATAATAATGACAAATGCTAAGGGAAGATACTTGAGTTGGTCCCCATACATCTGTATGCACAAGCCTTAATTTCTCATCTTTCTTTTCCTTTCCACTCTTCACAAAACTAACTCTCTTTTATTTTCCATAAACACAACTTTTACAGTAATCTATATTGACACATTTTAGACCCGGTAAAACTATCTTTGAATGAATTAGTTTCATAATTTTCTCACTCATGTGTTCAAGTCTATTGTGCCATAGTGTTGTATCAAAATCTACAACATATATTTTTTCTCCCTTCTCAACTATAACAACTATTCCTAACTATTGATTTTCTCTAAAAAATTAAAGTAGAAGGAACAATATGACTTGTACAAAGATATATGGTGTCCACCTTCATACATTTTGCTACTACTAAGGAATCTTTTGAAACCTTCCAATTTTTATCATTAAAAGTAACTGTACAACTCTCATCACCTAGTTGCCCTGCTCAAATTAAATTCCTACTCATCCTTGGAACATGTCTTACCTCTTGTAGTAGCCAATGCTTCTCATTCTACAATTTAATCTCAATCTTTTCCTTTCCAACAATCTAACAGGGTTCATTATCCTCCAAATAAACAAGCCCGAAATCCCCTTGAACATAATCAATAAAATATCCTACATGGGGTGTAGTATGAAATGAAGCCCTTAAATCTAAAACCCAAGAATCATCAACACTTTCTAAAGAAAGAAGAAAAGTATCCTCTTTGGATTTGTTACTTACAAAATTTACCTCCTTATTTGCTTCTTGTTTGTCTCCTTCATTGTTCTTTTGAGACCAAAAATCTTTGTTCTTATGCCATGGTTTTCCATAGTACCAACAATCTCTTGGTTCTCTAGATTGAGACCTCTTTTCTTTTGATTTTCCTCTTGATTTTATATTATTTTTAGAAATTTTTATTCACTCATTCATTTTTCCTTTTCTTTGTGTGCTCAAAAAACTTCTTGATGTAGGTCCACTTGAGGTTTTCCCATGAGTTTTGTCACATAGAATAACACCAATCACATCATTAAATGTTAGGGTATTAGACATAGAAACATAATTACTCACAACCATTACCAAGACATTGTAGCTTTTAGGCAAAGAACACAAAATCAAGAAAGCCCAAATTTCTTCATAAAAATTAACATTTATAGAAGATAATTGACTGGTAACTATATTAAACTCATTTAAATGATCTACAATAGATCTACCTTATTCCATCTTCATATTAAATAAACACTTCATGAGAAATAACTTGTTTGAAGAAAAGCATTTTTCATACAACCTTGCGAGGGTTTGAATTAACTTTTTAGTCATCTTCTCTTTTGTAATATTAAATGCCACTAATTTCTCCATGCATAAATGAATACTTTCTAGTGCCTTTCTATCCAAAATATCTCAGTCCTCATCTGTCATAGTTGTCAATTTCTTGGATTTTCCTTCCAATGGCTACCCTAAATCTTTGTAATAAAGATAATACTCTATTTTCATTTTGCATAACTAGAAGTTCTACCCATTAAACTTCTCAACCTTCATCTTACCCTGATCTACCATTGCTCCAATTTAACCATGGGACTCCCACTCAACTATGAGACCTTCCTGTAGAGGATAACTAAATATAAGCTTGCTTTGATACCACTTGTTAGGATTAATGAGATAGATATAAAAATTAGATGAAACTATGACCAATATTAGAAAATAATAAATCATACAAAAGAGAACACAAGACACAAAGATTTAATGTGGTTCACCTAATATTTGGGCTATGCCCACCAAATAGGAAGTTCAATATTGTTATCATCCAATTATTATAACTAGATTACAATCCATAATGCCTTACAACTTAATACCACCACAAGAAGCTACAATCTCATCATGCACCATAAAATCCCTAACCATAAGCCTTTTTATACAAGATTTTTTGGCTTACAAAATTAGGGTTAGAATAATATGATTAATAGACAAAGATAACTTGCAACAGAGTTTAGAATATCAAATTCATTTTTTTCTTCCAGGACAATGCCCCTCAACCCCGCCCTATATCATGATAGGGAGCACACCTAGGGCCACTGACCCCAAGACCCTACAAGGGGTGCTATGATAGAATATATAGTCCACCAATATAATTGAGAGGAGGAGGGGGTGAATCAATTATCCAAATATTATCAGAATTATCAACTTTAAACAAACTTAACCATATGAGTAATATAAACAGAAACCACAACAAGATAATCATAGATAATAACACTAGATATGTTAACTAGGGAAACCCTTGATCAAAGGAAAAACCCCAGTGGGGATGGTACCTACAAGATGATGCATTATTATAAATATTCCTTGTTAGAGGATGGACCTTGTTAGGAGTCTATAAAAAGATTTAGTACATATCAGTTCCTATCAGGAGACTTTGAATCCATGTTAGGAGATTTCAACCTTGTTAGGAGTTGTGGAAGATAGCAGGACCTACTGCCCAAACAACTTCAAGGTTAAGACCAATGAACCCACTATCCAAATGATCTGTATATTATTCCTTATAAAATAACATAAATGAATAGTACTTCCTTCCTCTATCCTATCAACTGGACCTCTACTCCCTCTAATCTTGCAATTAGATCATAAAACTTGCATCCAATAATCCCTTGAATAGCTTACTCACATTTAGTAAACACTCTGCTCCTTTTTGAACTTTTCACTTCAAACAATGATCACAATACTTATACTCTCATTGCAAAGAAGGAAAACATCTTTCCTTTATACCATATCTTCAAAATAATTCTTTGAGTCGGTCTTGAGGCTTTCTCAATTAATTATAATAAGATAATTAATTAATTACAATTATAATAGTACTTTCAGCTCATAGTCTATACAAAACTGCACACATGCAATACTAGGGCTTGCACACTTGCTGCCACCACCAACAAACTATTCCCTATTACTAGCTATTGCATCTCAGATCTAAGATAGTGAAGAAACATTGGGAACTACTTTCGTAATGCTCTATTTCTATACTATTCTTTGTAAATTAGGTACAACTTCTATATGTCTTACATGTTGTGCATTGAAACATGTCATTAGGATACTGTACTAAACACATCCATGACTATGCATCCCTAGGAAAGAAACACCATGTTTGTACAACTACAATCTCTCTCTGTTACTTTGTCAATCTTCACTGACTTATTGCTATGTTGACATCAATGTCAAACATAGTCATGAATGCAACATGTCAATACTCTCCAATGCTTAGGATACTCCCCCAAAGTAGCATCATCAACATTCACTCTAACAATCTCCCACCTTTGGCATTGATGGAAACAGAGACAAAAAAATCTAATTTCCAAGAATACCAAAATAGTACTCTATTGTTGATGTTGTTCTCATCTTCTCAAATCCTATTTATTGATCAAGTCTAAAATCTTCTGAAACATTGCACTATTCTTCTTCTTATTTAGGATCGACAACAGTTGTTCACAATAAAAAAAATCACAATATAGACCCCCTCATAGAGATATTCCTCCCTCTTTACATAAATCTTTCCAAAACTCCCTAATTGAGTAGATATTTCTCTCCCATTCATATCTTTCTTATGCATTATCTCCCTTATTCAAATAGAGAGTGTTTTTCATGAATATTCTCTCCCCCCATTGACATCAATGACAAGGCCCTCATTATGTCAATTTACTGATCCAATTCTTCAACCAAGTCAAGTGTTGAAAGACATTGTTCAAGACCAAATACCAAGAGTCCTCAATGACTCAACTCATCATAGATAGTCCCCTAAATGGGAAGCATCAACAATTAGTCTAGTCTAACAATAGTGATCTGTATCATTGGACTAATACACTTACTACATCACCTACATAGAAGTAGGTAGGGCATAACCCTAAGCATACCTCTCAAGCACTCAAATGTATCTTTAGGTAAGGGCTTCATAAAGATATCTGTAATATGATCTTTAGTACTTACATACTCTAACCTAGTCTCCTTTTCTATTGCTTTTTCTCTCAACACATGATACTTAATAGATATATGCTTAGTTTTTTAATGCAATGCAAGATTCTTAGACATACTCACTGTACTTATGTTATCATAGTAAATTATAATAGGTTCTACAAATTAATTATGATATCCTTTTGTATCTGTTTCATCCACATTACTTGGTCACAATTATTTTCTATTGCAACATACTCTACCTGAACTATACTCTGAGAAATATAATATTTTTTCTTGCTTAGCCAAGAAACCAATCTTCCTCCAAGAAAAAATCTCTACACTGGTACTCTTTCTGTCATCCATACTGCCTACCCAATTTGCATTAGTATATCCACATAGAGTAAAATCACTCAATCTATCATACCAATATCCATAGTCAGATGTTCCTTTCAAGTATCAAAATATCCTCTTTACTATTGCTTAATGATACTCCTTAGGATCAACTTGAAATCTATCTACAATCCCAATTTCAATTTCTATATCTAGTTTGGTGTGAGTCAGATATTGTAAACCTCTAATCATGGACTATACTTCTACTCAACTACAGGTGTCTCATTTTTTCTAGATAACTTGTGACCAATTGTCATAGGTGTACCAATATTCTTACAAATTTCCAATATGAATCTCTTCAACAAATCCTTCAAGTACTTATCTTATGAAATAAAGATTCCATTACTATTCTGCATAATCTGCAATCCTAGGAAAAAGTTCATTTCTCCTATCATGATAATTTCAAACTCATTCTTCATTTCTTTAGCAAACTTATCACTTTCTTCATCATTTCCTCCAAATATGATGTCATCAAAAAATATTACTATTATCAGCAAACTATTCTCAATTTCTTTCAAATGCAAGTTACTATTTGTCATACCTTTAGAAAATCCAAGCATTGCCAAATAGTTGTCCAACCTTGCATACCAGGTCTAGGTGCTTGCTTTATACTATATAGAAATTTCTTAGTCTGTATATCATGTCTTTGTCTACTGTAGAAGGAAAACCTTTAGGCTACTCAATATATACTTCTTCTTCAAGTTATCCATTCAGAAAGGTTGATTTAACATCCATCTAATATACCTTGAACTTCTTAATTGCTACATAAACCAAGAACATTCTTACTACTTCCATTCTAGCTATAGGTGTATATGTCTCCTCATAGTCTATGTCTTCTTGTTGTGAATATCCCTTACATACAAGTCTAGCCTTATTCCTCACAACTTCACCTTTCTCATTCATCTTGCTTTTGAATACCCATTCAGTTCCTATCACATTCTTATCTTTAGGTCTAGGAACTATCCCTCATGTTTGATTTGTCACAATCTCATCTAATTCTTCCTTTATTGCTTGAATCTAATGATCATCTTTGCATGCTTCATCTATATTCTTAGGTTCAACTTGTGAAATCAAACATATCTCTTCATTAACTTTGTTTCTTTTCATCACACCTTTACCTTTGCTTCCAATTATCTACTCTAGAGGGTGATTCTTTGTTAGATTCTTGTTATGGGGAGGAGATGACATCTCAACTCTTATCTAATCTCTAGGTTCAGATATCTTCTATACTCTTTTCTCAATAATTAACATGTCATTCTATAGATAATTTTTAGTTTCAAAGAAAACTTATGCATATTGTCTAACAATTCTAGAATTATCTTCTTCTTCATCTAAATTATAATCTACCATCTTTTCCTTAGTTCTAAACTTTTCATCAATCTTAACATTTGTGCATTCAACTATTGTCTTAGTTCTATAATTAAAACATCTATCTGCCTTGCTTTTCAATGAGTAACCAAGAAACATATCTTCATCACTTCTTGGATCAAACTTTCCAACATCACCATCTCTCTTGATATAACACTTACTTCCCAATATTCTTAAGTGCTTAACTGATGATGAATGACCAAACCATAGTTTATAAGGTGTCTTTCTCATACCTTTTTTGATCTATACTCTATTCATAGTCTACACCATTATATTGACTGGTTCTCTCCAAAATGTCTTGGATGTACATCATTCTCAAATGACATCACTCTTGCTACCTTTGCTATTGATCTGTTTCTTCTTTCTGCAATCCCATTCTATTTATGTGTCCTAGGTGAAGATAACTACCTTTTGATTCCAACTCTCTAGAGGTGAATTCTCTTCCTCTATCTAATCTCAAACATTTTATCTTAACGCTAGATTCATTCTCAACTCTATTCTTAAATATCTTAAATTTCTCAAAAGCTTCAAACTTCTCTTAAGGAAATGCTACCCACATCATTCTAGTGAAATCATCAACGAAAATCATGAAATACATTTCACCATAGAATCTTCTTTTTCTAGAGTTACCACTCTGATTTGTGTGAACAATCTTTAGCTTCTCTATGGTAGTGAACTTCTTGTTGGGAAAAGATACCTTTTTTTGCTTAGCCAAAATACATTCTTTGCAAACCACATTAGTAGGCTTAATTATCTTAGGTAGATCTATGATTACAAATTTGCTACTAACCTTTACAATATTATCAAAGTTTATATGATAGAATATCCTATGCCATAATCAATGGTTATCCACTTTAGAAACCAAACAAGTCATTTCAGTGGGATTTAACTAAAATATATTACCTTTGGACCTAGTTCCAATTCCAATCATCTTACAATCCTTATCCTTGATAGTGTAAGTCTTTTTTTTAAATTGCAATTGATACCCTTTGTTCACCAACTATTCAACACTCAAAAAAATAAATATCATTAGTGTTAGTTCTTCCATTTAAAGTAATGGATCCAACCCTTGTAATATGACAGGCTGCATTGTTACTAACTCTAGTAATACTTCCATTATATTTCCTAAATTTGACAAACTTATTCATATCACCAATCATGTGATGTGAACAACTAGTGTCTATTATCCAATTATATTTATTTTCAACTTGGGAAACTAGAGACTTGTCTTCTCTAATTTATCTATCAAGATCATCCTCTTTAATAGATACCAATCCTATCTCATCATCACTTTGACTTTGAGATCTTTCATCAGATTCCTGATCTTCATTAGCATACAAAACATTTCTATCTCTTCTAGGCTTAAACTTTCACTTATACTTTTTCTCTCTTTTAGGAAATTTAGATGCATAATGACCAAACACATTACATGTCCAACATTTAAAGATATTCTTACCATCCTCCTTTTCTCTTCTTACAAGAAGTGATATATCTTCCTCAATCTTCTTGTATTCATCAAATCTAGTTCTGCTACTACCAAAAAAATCTCCATGTGTGTTTGTGCTTCTAGAAGGGCTTGGCCGAAAATTCAAGGCATTGAAAGTTGTCTCAAATCTTGTTAGATATCCTAATTGCTTTGAATCTATTTCTATTGCTTCCAATCTTCCAAGAAACATTTCCCTAGAAAACTCCTTAGTGCAAGGTATAAGTAACTGAATCATCTGAGTAACTTGCTTGAGTGGTGGTGTCAAATTTTTCAAGATCTTCCACACAACCTCATCTATCTTCCTTGGTTGAACCATGTGACTTGATTCCTGCAACAATATCTGATATCCTTCCAATATAGTTTCTTACATATTAATCTTTTATTTTTTTAGCATCTTGAAATGCACACATCAGATTTTGCAATCTTACTGTCTTTGTATGTGTATCACCTTCAAAAGTAGATTCTAATGCATTCCAAATTTCATGAGATGTTTGAAGTGACTTTAACTAACTATATTCATTCTCTAGAAGAGCTAATAGTAGAGCCTCTCTAGCTCTCATGTTGCACATGAACAAATCTCTCTCTACTTCACTACATTCTTCAAGTTTCTCTTCTTCGAGAATTATCTTCTCACTTTTTGTCAAGATCCAATAAATTGAACCCATAAAAAATAGATGAATCTTCATCTTCTCCTTCCAAATATAATAGTTAGACCCATCATAACTAGGACTATCCTTTTTGAAAAGATTCATCATTGATCTCCCAAAGCTTTTAAGCTTATTGTTCAAGGACCTAATGCTCTGATACCAAGTGTTAGTATATATAGTCCACCAATATAATTGAGAGGGGGGGGGGGAGGTGAATCAGTTATCCAACTATAATCACAATTATCAAATTCAAATAAACTTAACCATACGAGTAATATAAACATAAACCACAACAAAATACTCATACACAATAACACCAGATGTGTTAACTAGGAAAACCCTTGATTAGAGGGAAAACCCTGGTGGAGATGGTATCCACAAGATGATGTACTAATACAAATATTCCTTGTTAGAGGATGGACACTATTAGGAGTCTATAACAACATTCAAAACATATCAATCCCTATTAGGAGACTCCAACCCTATTAAGAGTTATGGAAGACAGTTGGACCCATTGCCCAAACAACTTCAAGGTTAAGACCAATGAAACCATTGTCCAAATGATCTATGTTTTCTTCCATGCAAAATAATAGAAATGAATAGTACTTTCTTCCTTTTTTCTATCAATCAAAGCTCTACTCCTTCTAATCTTGTAACCAAATCACAAAACTCACATTGAGTATGCACTCTCACATTTAATAAACACCATTCTCCTTTTTGCACTTTATATTTTATACAATGATCATGACACTCATATTCTCATTAAAAATAAGGAAATTTTTTTTTCCTTTATACCATATCTTCAAAGTAATTCCTTGAGTCAGCCTTGAGGATTTTCCAATTAATTATAATAAGATAATTAATTAATTACAATTACAATAGCACTATTAGCTCACAATCTATACAAAACTTGACACATTTGATACTAGGGCTTGTACACTTGCTGATGTCACCAATCAACTATCACCTATTACCAGTTGACCATGCATCTCTTCATTGCATCTTAGATGTAAGATAGTGAATAAACATCTAGAACTACTTTCCTAATGCTCTATTTTTGTACTACTCTCTATAAATTAGGTACAACTTCCATATTTCTTCGAGCCACCTATTGCACATTGAACTACATCACTAGGACACTATACTAAACATGTCCATGACCATGCATCACAAGACAAGCAACACCTCATTTGTACAACTACAATCTCTCTTTGTTACTCTTCCAATCTTCACATACAAACTACTATGTTGACATCAATGACAAACACAATCATGAATGCCACATGTCAATACTCTCCAATGCTTAGGATAGTCCCCCAAAGTAGTATCATAAACATTCATGCTAACACACTACCCCTTGAGTTCACCTAGGGTGCTTCCCTAGTAAGCTGCAAGGGGCATTGCCCCTTGACCCCTATATCTTGCAGGTGTTGCCCCCAAACCCCCATATAAAATTTGGGAGAATCACACCAAATAAAGTGTGGAAAAATTAACCTCTGAGTTTGATTAGTCTCCACATCACAACAATTATTAGGAAAACAAGTTTTAGTGTGTTGAGAAATGACTAACTTATTCTTATCGATCATTTCCAAGGAAAATTCATGTGGGTTATTCATATATGTATTGTCTTAAAATGGAAACACTTCATCTTTTTGACCCTTTAGCCCTGCTTAATGTGGTTTTGGTATCTTTATCTTCCTCCTATTTTGACTTTCATTTCTAGGTCATCTCTCATTTTTTGACATGTCCCTTTAGGTGCTGTTTTATCACCTTTTTGGGCATATCTTCTGATGACCTCATTATTATCTAGTTCTTTCTACACTTCATTTGAGACCTTAGGGACCTTTGTTTATGGATCTCATTGGGAATAGGAAGAGGAAAACCCAAGTCACACTCTTCCTCGAGGGATTTGAATCATGGGGTGCGAAGTGTCTTGGGTTTCTCAATTATTTAATCTTTCTCTTGGACCTATTTGATTTGTTTTTTATCCTAAAAAATAGTATATAAGGAGGCTTAGGCCTTTTATTTTGATCCATATAATTATTCATCCACAAAAAAGAGAAAGCATACACACATATGTCAGACTTCAATAAATTATTCTTCAAGAACTCCAAGGCATTCACAAAAAATTAAGCATTTCCTTCTTGCATCAAGCTTCTTCGTTTAAGCTAGTAGTTGAGTTTAGTTTCTAAGGAGGAGATCTATCATTCTTACAAATCAATCAAATTATTTTATTCTTCATCAAGGCATATTACACACATTCTCATTCATGATGTTTTGACTTTAATGGTTTCCTTTTCGTTTCTTTGATTTAAGGATATTACATTGGCATACTTGATCACATATCAAATTTAATTCCATCTTACTTTATTAGTATGAGCTTGACCATGGAAGATCTCATCAAACCAAAATAAAAACCAAATTTTACTATGTGTAGAAGACAAATTTCTAAATAGTGGCAGAAAATCCAAAAACTACTTGCCAAGATATTCTCAAGGAAGTTGGGTATACTTTTCTATAGTATCCCAAGAAAATATCCATATTCTTGTAAAGTGTCTAGACACTTTACCACCAAGTCAACCTATTCATGGAGGTTTGATAAAAATAGGGTTTTCTAGGACTTCAGACGTGATCACAAATTCATAGTCATAAATTCACTCATAGGTTTAGATCTATGATCTTCAAAGTAAGGAGACATTTTCCCTAACACATCTCAAGGTAATCCTTCATCATTTTTTTCACCTTTTAGCATAGACATATTCTCATAGTTTAATTAGGATATTTTCTTATATTTAGCACCTAGATCTATCTCACACTTGTCATTAAATTAATGATCTCAATTTCACATTTTTATTGCATATCTTAAATAAATTAATATTTCATGAAAGAGGACTTTCTTGCATACTTCCTTGATATACTTTGGATTTAGCATTAGCACCCCTTCATCTCATTTAGGTTTTGCTAATCTAACTTGGGTTATATGGAGAGATATATTCAAAAGCTCCTCTTTATATTGTATTTAATGTTTTATGTGTGAAAGTGAGTTGTTAATGAATTCCCCTTAAATAGTTTATTAATTCCTCCATTTTCACCATAATTTTTTTGGCTAACCTGATGTATCTCCACTTTTTTATTTTGGAGTTAGATCACTCCTTTGAGAACTCTTCCCTTGGTGTGATTAGATTTGACTATCTTGTAAAGTGAGATCTTATTTTCCAAGAATGAAATTCTCTACAATATTATGATGTAGAATAACTTCTATGGTTATTTTTATTCTTACATATCTTTATCATACTTCCAATGTTTATGAAAGTCTATTTCATTTCATGATGTTCACATCTTTACATTCTTTTCTTACATATGGTACTATGAGCTTAACTAATACAAGGTTTCTCAGTAAAATATATTTCAAGACTACAATTAGGCTTTCATGTGGATTTATAGTTCATCTTTTAGATGACATGAGATATTTTATTAGAGATCCCCATAATCCCACCCATGATCAATCTCCTCATACCTCTTCTACCTTCCAACACATTCAAAGTATGCTTTGTGAACTCAATATTAAGTAGTTGCTAAATGAGTCATCTCCTCCACCATCTCTCACACCTACCCCTCACTCTCATATGCATACAAATCCTCATTTTATTCCTCCCTACAATACATATACCTAACACCCTCAAGAAAAACCATCCTCTCCATCCCCCCTTCACACTACTTATACTGAGGGCTATAATATTATCACTAGACAAGGTTATAACTATTTAGATCTTGGTATCAATGAGCATGGAATTGAGCTTCTCATTCACATTCCTTGAAAACATCCTAAGGTGGACATTGGTTATGTTTCCCTTTCTGATATTCCTCCACCCTTCCTTCCTCCAAAACCTCCTCTTCACCATATTTTTCTAAATCCATTCTTATCTCCTAATGACACTTGAGAATCCTTAGCATTAAGAGTCTACTACTACCTCTTGAATATTCCTAAGATAAGATATTGACCTCATCAAAAGAATTATATTGTTAGATTATCATTTCTTTTTGGCTAAAATAATGAAAATTTACTTTGTGAGTGTATGGAATTCATTTTGTATGTTCATGATAAAGTTAAAAAAGGTAAAATTTCTTATGCATAAGATATTTTATTTCTTCTTCATAAAATTACTTAACATTGGTACTCCCTATTGAGGCTACTCTATATTATTTTACATAATATGGTTAAGAGTGTCACAATAGGTATTTCTCTTTATTCCTCTTAATTGGGGAGAAAGGTTAATATTTTAGTGGGATCTATTTTAACTCCATACATGTTTATCTATACTTCAATATATTTTTTGCAGATATTTGGTATATGGGAGACATGTTTTAGGATGCTTAATATGTTATCCCTCTTTTTCCTTTCCTTTTGGGCATGTATTCTTTATAATATGTTTACATTTGATTTGTTTTATTACATCTCTATGTACAACATTATCTTTGTATCATGCATATTATGAGGGATCTATCCTAGGAGAACTATAGTATCTACCTTTTTAGAATATGTTATCTCTTTATTGTAGGCATAACATGGTATCTTTTTATCTTTTCATAGATTCACATTATGACACATTCTCATTTATGGGTATGTATGCTACTTTTTATGCAAGATGTAATCACTATTGCCTAAAAATGTTTTTTAATGCCTTGTATTTTAATGTTCATCATTTATCAATCATCTATAGTTTATTTCATATGTGATATCTTTTCTAGCATATCCTATGATATTTCTTTCCTTCTTTTTCTGTATGGTGTTGCACTATTTTATGACACATTTTTTTTGGTATAGGGTGTTCTTTTGGGGTTCCTACTTATAATTCATCTATATATCTTCACAAGATTATTTTTTATAATCCTCCATGGAATTCTCATTCTTGCCTCAAGCTTGGGGGGCAAGGTTGTTTGTACATTCACTATCTATCTTTCTTGAAGGATCAATTTTTCTTAGTTAAAGACACTTATTTATCATGTGAAATTATTTTCCTATAAGGAATTATGTCTTGATCATGAATCTCTCTTATATACAAGAGTTTCATGTCTTAATTGATCACCTCTTCTTTATTTGCAAAATTGAGCACATTAAAAACATTTTCCCTTACTTTGTATTTAAAAGTTTATCATCATTTATCCAAGGATACATATTCCACATGGACATGTTGTTTTTCCACAATGCATGCCCCACTTTGAGTCACAAAATGGGGTCCCCTAGTTTCAAAATCCTCTACAAGGCACCTAGTCAAGTGCCTCAATCATTTAGAACCTTCCTCTAGGTCTAGGTCAAACTCTAGTCCTTGATTGAGTAGTGTCAAGCAGTCAAATAGGGTGATAAATCAAGTTTTTATACTCTATAGTGCATAAAATGTGTATTTCTGCACTTGCGTACATGCACACATGCATACTTCACCTCTCTCCAAGGATGCACACATGCACACCCTCAAAGGTGCACACTACAAAGGATGGGCCTATATAAACTCCACACCCTTCTTCTCCTCACTTTTCCTTTTCTCACTCTCCACTCTTGCACCTTTGCACCTCCTCTAACTACATAAGTCCACATCTTCATAGCTCTATTATCTTCAAATCCAACAAAATCAAACACTATGGTACAAAAAAACTACCAACGAAGGTGCACACATGTGCATGTGTGCACCATCATGAGGTGTGCAAGTGCACACCAAGACTAACTTCCCCCTTTAAAGAACAACACAAGAAAACTCTACAATGTGCACAATTTCATAGACACACACCTTATGCACATGTGCAAGGTGCACAACTTCACACATTGTGCTCAAATACAAAAATATAAAGAGCACTAGCACACTAGCAAAGGTGAGCTAGGTGCACTAGTGCATAAAACAAATATTTGAGGAGTTTTGGTCACTTTTTGGTAGTTTTAATTAGTTTTTGTTTAGTTTCTTTTTTCCTAATTAAACACCATTATGGTCCTATCACATTAGGATACTAATGTTCTCCCCTTTTATGTAGATACAATAAAATCATCATCATCTTCCATGGTAGAAAAAAATGGCAATGAAACTAGTAGCATTCAAATACCAAGGAGCCCAAAAGAAGTCTAGATTATAGGAAAAACATGTAGAGATCTAGGACACAGAAGTAGGACACATTGATTGGAATGATTTCCTAACACTCAACAAAAACCAAAGGAAATATAAACAATGGTATCAACCTTGATCTAGAGTAGGTTAGTGAATGTCGCTTCACATCCTACATCAGTTCAATCCTCTAAACTAATCATGACATTGGCTCAACACTATGTACCAGATGAGAAGGTCATAAAGAGCATGACAAGAGAGATAGTCCTTGACCTTAGGCCACATAATATTGATAAGGTTTTCCACCTCCCAAGTGAAGACCAATACCTCTAGATATCCTATGAAGGTGTAGATGGATGGTATGTAGAAAATGAAAAAGAGGCCAAGGAATTGGTACAATCTATATTCTTAATTAGCATGACACCCTTGGGTCAGAGAGTAGAAAAGGTGGATATGACATGAGGGTACATGAAAGATGATATTAGATATTCAATTATTCTCTAGTAGATCCATGGGTCTTCCTATAGTAGGTCATTTAAAGATATGGATGGTGCACTTTATAGGGACCATTAGAACAACTAAGATACCTATTGACTGGGCCACTATTCTCAGTGACAATCTAGATGAGAAATTGATCTTAGTAAAAAATGATCCATGCTTTTACATGCATTCTTACATGGTATATCTATTTTTGGCTAGGACCATAGACTACCCAACACTTGGCTCTATGTGGTGTATCCACAACTAGTGAAAAAGATGCTCCCTCTACGTAGTGTGGAATGGAGGGTGGTAAATGATGGTTTCATA
Source organism: Cupressus sempervirens (assembly GCA_028749045.1). Classification (NCBI taxonomy): domain Eukaryota; kingdom Viridiplantae; phylum Streptophyta; class Pinopsida; order Cupressales; family Cupressaceae; genus Cupressus; species Cupressus sempervirens. Next base: position 563,434,423 of record CM053788.1, on the reverse strand, counting down.
TTTTTCATTATTAGATTTATTGAAGGAGATTATGCCAAAAGAATGTCAGTAGAGGTTGCAAAAAGGATAATTAAAGTAGGTACTTACTACATTGGGTGAGGTTGTATTCAACTATTACGTGAATATGTCACCAAATCTATTCAGAACTAGGTATCATATATATAAAGAGGGATCCAACAAAGAGCATTTCAGGTTTCAACCATTGCTTTCACATGGCATACCACAAGTTGGAAACACCTTATACTATACTAGTTGGGGTTGCAATTTTTATTTACCTAAATGCTATGGACCAACTCACTACTATCTTCCTAAGGAGACTTCCTACTACAAATATTGATATAATAGATAAGGTCTTCAAAGAAGCTATCACTTTCACTAAGTAGACTAACCCAAATGGAGGAGGAATGATGGTTCCAACTCATGCAAGTGAAATAGTACCAACATATCCTGCTATAGTGCAAGTAATACCAAGTAAATTCATTCCATTAAATCTAATACCACTATAATAGGTACCATATATTCTATCTCTAGCTATTACCTACCCAGGATATGAACCTCTCAAAGCTACTTTCTTTGAGAAAAAGACAATACCATATGTTGAGGCACAAAATAATGTCACAACTGAGCTAGATCAAATGAAGAAAACCATGTTTCAATTAACCAATGAGATAACCCATATGAGGTTGTAATAAGGGAAGAATAAAAACTTCCAAAGACTAAATATAGTCCCTTACATAAAAAACTAAGGTCAAAATTAGAATACGAACTTTACTGGAAATAATAATGTAGGGAATAATTTCAACCCTTTGGATCATATTAATGGTTTCCAAAGATAGAATTGATAATGGAATAATCATCCAAATAATAGAAGTGTCTCCATAGAAAATAATAATAATGCTCAATTTGTGGACATCAATCAACTTGACACTAGTCAAAATATACCCAATAATGATGGCTCATATTTTAGTGGAAATCAAGAAGTAAACCAGAATTCACAATGCACTACTAATGAGGCTCCTATGTAGTTCAATGCTATATTGTTAGAGTCTTATGATTCTCCATAGAATATTAAAATGGGGGAACAAATAAATGAAGAATTTGTCTTTCAATTCAATCATAAAATAAGACCTTGGACCAGAAGAAGAGATGTTTACTTTTTAAAATGACAACTCGAATACTTACAACTTATGAAATCAAATGAAACCCAAATTCCAACCAACACCTAGTCTAGATCCAAGAGAATTTAATAATCTAGCACTTGCTAGAGCATCCTATGTTGGACAAAAAATTTAGAACCAAGGAAATGTACCTATGATATTGAAGAATCATGCTTGGTAAATAGAAAAATATAGTGCAGTTGAAGATTTAAAAAGGAAAAAGGCCAATACATTCATGTTTGATATGATACAAAGTTTCCCTAGTCAAAGAGAAACACTATTAAAAACTCTTGACCATATAAAGATAAAACCTGGCCTAGGTCTTTAGAAGATACCATTGCAACAAGTTAACACTAGTGAGACTATGCCCACCATGTATAAAGAGAAGGCCAAAGTGCCCCCTTTCTTTCCTAGTCTTAGAATCTTTGAAAGAAACCTTAAAAATTATCTCATAGATTCAGAAGCTTCTTGTAATGTCATTCCACTTTTGATAGCTCAAAAGTTGGGAGTCATTGCACAACCCACCAAAAAAATAGTGATTCAACTCAAAAAAATATAAGTGAAGGTTATTGGAGTATTGATATATGTTTGCATATAGTTGACTATAGACCCCCAAATTCAAGATATCATTGACATACATGTAGTGAAGATTCTGGAAACATATGGCCTATTATAGAGTAGAGAATGGACCTAGTGCCTAAGAGGATGGTTGCCTTGGAAGGGATTGAATAATGAGATCAAGATAAATGTTGAGCTAAAGATAAATACAATGATCATGGAGTACAATTCTCTGAATGAAGTAGCATTTCTTCAATCAAACCTAGGCTCCTATAAGGTAATGACACTTGACATAAATTCAATTGAAAAATCAGACAATCTTGATGAAGAATCACTGAACCCTACCCCAAGAGAAGAGATCATGACTCAATTCATAGATAGTGTGGTTGTAAATTTTTAATGTTTAGGAGAAGAAGAGGACCCAAACATATTGCTCCTTCCAAGATTTTGTAGGTTACACAAAGTAAGTCATTCAAAATTTGAGTGCTCATATTGTCAAGAAATGATTTCTCAGGTATTAACTCAATAATGCACTTAAAAATTGGTCAAAACCCAAGTGAAATACCAAAAATAAAGTCAAGTCCAAAATAGATATTTGAAGTCATGAATAATGAAGAGGAAAAATAAGATCTAAATGTGTCATATAGTGACCCCTCTTCAGATGGTAGAGTTTTATCTTCTCCTCCATCAAGGATGATTAAAATTCTAAGAAGAAGACACTTTGTGGAAGGTCAAGGATGGAACTCTATGGTTGTTCATTCTTAACCACAAATAGACAAAATCATAGAGTTGATTGGGGAAATTCAAGATGAACAAAAGAAACAGACAATCCCCATATAAAAGGTAAACAATAGTAACTCACCAAGTCAAACACATGAAAGAATGCAATGGGTCCTAGAGAAACAATCTTTTAAAGTCCAAGTGAAAGAAAATCTTCTAACAAATAAACATAAGCCTAGGAAGCCAAAAGAATAACCAATATGGACACTTAGGTTTGATGGCTCTAAATTCATATTGGGAGGTGGAGCAGGTATTAAACTAATTAATCCCAAAGGTAGGTCCTTTTATGTTGTATATCATTTACAATTTAGGTGTACTAACAATGTTGCAAAATATGAAACCTTGATCCATGGAATTCTCTTCACATTAGGAAAGGATATCAAAGCTCTCATAATTGAAGACTCTTGGTTGGTGATTCAACAAGTTAAATCAATATACTCTTGCAATAACATGAGACTAATTTCTTGTCAAAAAAGATTTTGGGACTTAATGGAAGATTTTAATGCCCTAAACATAAGGTACATTCCAAAAAGGAAGTATGTGGTAGCTGATGCCCTTGAAATTTTAGCTAGTGCATTACATAATGAAACTCAAAAGGTTTTTAGTTGAACTAGTGGTTGCCCCATTTATTCTACATAACATTACTAACTTTTAGGTCTTCCAAGATGATCAACATATTCTAGAGTTCATTATGTGTAATGGTTTGTTCAAAGGACAATAAATTGATGATACACCTAATGAAAAACTCGATGATGATGAACTAGAAGACAAAGTTTGAATCATAAATTTGAAAACTAATACTATTCCAAAGGGGAGGATAGATTCAAAACATATCTTTGACCAAGATGAATCATCACATAGGAAGTTAACCATTGAAGAAAAGAGAATCTAGTAATATGATTCATATAATCTAGGCATGAAAGATGACCCTAAGTTGGTGAGAATTGGAAAGGCATGTAATCCCCAAGAATGAGAAAGTATGCTTCAGTAACTCAAAAAATACAAAGATGTCATTGCATGGAGTTATGAAGAACTTAAGACATATGATTTGGACATTATCACTCATGATATTCTATTTAAGCTTGATGTGAAGCCTTTTCATCAAAGACAAAGACTAGTGAGCCCCATTATTAGACCATTAATAATAAAAGAGGTTCAAAAGTTTCACAATGCCAAGATTATCTTTCCAATTTGACATTCTACATGAGTTGTTAACTTGGTGCCAATAAGGAAAAAGACTAGAGAGATTCACCTTTTCATAGACTTTCACAATTTGAACCAAGGATCCAAAAAAAAAAATTACCCTTTACCTTCACTTGATGAAGTATTGAAAATTGTAAATGGGTCTAAAATGATTTCTTTTCTAGATGGATATTTATGATATAATTAGATGATGGTAGATAAGGAAGATAGGTTAAAAACTATATTCACAACAAAATGGGGAATATTTGCATATAGAAGGATGCCCTTTGGATTAATCAACACAAGAGCTACATTTCAAAGAGAAATGGATGAAGAATTCAAGGGGATGATTAGTAAATGTATAGTTATCTATATGGACTACCTAGTTGTCTTTTTAAAAGACCACAGTACTCATCTTGCTGATCTAAAACAAGTTTTCAACCGATGTCAGAAGTACAATATATCTCTTAATCCTAAGAAATGTTCATTTACAATTAACAAAGAAAAGGATATATAAGTTTACAAGGATTTCAAATGTCTATATTGGTGGATAAATATAGGTTTTCCAAGTTTCTAGATACTGAAGATAGATCACACCTTGAGTCATCAACAAAAATTAGAACTCTAAGCACACACTGAGCTTGAAAATTTGAGATTCTAAAGTTTTGACTTCCAAAAAACTTGAAAGTTGCAAGAAATATTTGGAATCTATTTTTCACTTGAAACATGTTGGAAGAATGCTTACTGATGAAGATATGTCTTTTTTCATTTCTTCCCTTTTGTTGGGGCTATTTTTTGTGGTCCCACATTGTAAGCCCCATTTTGAGTCACAAAATGGAGACCCCCTAGTTTTAAAATGCTCTACAAGGAACCTAGTTAGGTGCCTCAGTAATTTACCACCTTCCTTTGGGTCTAGGTCAAATCCCCATCCTTGACCAGGCAGTGTCAGGCAGTCAAACAGGGCAAAAAATCAAGTTTTTAAACTACTTAGTGTATAAAGTACACATATGCACACTTGCATATATGTGCACATGTGATGTGTACTAAGTGCACACATGCACACTCCACCTCTCTTTGAGGATGCACACATGCACACCCTTGGAGGTACACACTTAGGAGGTTGGGCCTATATAAAACCCACCCCCCCTTCTTCTCCTCATTTCATCTTATCTTATTGTCCTCTCCCACACCTTCACACCTCCTCTGATTGTGCAAGTCTGAATCTCCACAAACATGTTGTCTTCAAAACCAAAAAAACCAACCAATAAGGTACAAATAAATTCCAATAAAGGTGTGCACATGAAAACATGTACATGCACATGTATACACCATCATGAGGTGTGCAAGTGCACACCAAGACTAACTTCCCCCTTTAAAGCACAACACATGCAAACTCTGCAATGTGTGAAGCTACACACATGTGCACCTTGTACAAGTGTGCAAGGTGAAAAAATATGCATATTGTGATCTAATGAAAAAATAAAAAGCACACTAGCACACTTATGGAGGTGTGTTAGTGTACTAGTCTACAGAATAGACATTTGAGGACTCTTGGCCACTTTTTGATTAGTTTTCACTATTTTTTTCTTAGTTTTTTTGTCCCAACTGAATATTGTTATGGTCCTATCACATTAGGATACTAATGTTATCCCATTTTTTGTAGATATAATGGAATCATCATAATCTTCCATGGAAGTAAAAATGACACCAAAACTAGTAGTGTTAAAATACCAAGGAGTTTCGAAGAAGTCCATATTCCAAGACAAACATGCAAAGATCTAGGACATAGAACTAGGGTACATTGTTTGGAATGCTTTCTTGAAACTCTTCAAAAAACTAAATAAAATACTAGTGATGGTATTAGCCTTGATCCAGAGTGGGTTAGTGAATGCTGCTTCACACCCTACATTAATTCAATCCTCCAAATTGATCATGACATAGGCTCAACACTATGTGCTAGATGAGAAGGTCATAAAGAGTGTGACAAGATAGATGGTCCTTAAAATTAGGCCATAGAATATTGAGAATTTTTTCTACCTCCCAAAGGTAGACCAATACCTCTAAATATTCTATGAAGGTGTAGACAAGTGGTATAGAGAAAATGAGAAAGAAGCCAAGGAATTTGTGCAATCTATATTCTTAATTGATAGGAAACCTTTGGGTTGAAGAGTAAGAAAGGTTGATATGATGAGAGAGTATAAGAATGATGATATTAAATATTCAATTTTTCTCTTTAGGAAAGTCATGGGCCTTCATGTAGGTGGTCATTTAGAGACATGGATGTGCACTTTACTAAGACTATCAAAATAGCTAAGATACCTATTGATTGGGCCACTATGTTGAGTAACAATATGGATGAGAAGCTAATCTGGTTCAAGAATGATCCATGATTCTATATGAATTCTTACATGGTATATCTATTATTAGTTAGGACCATAGACTACCTAGGGTTATATAGAAAGGGAAGCATGCAAGACACAAATGCTTGGACCTATGTGGTGTATCCATAGTTTTTGAAGAAGAAGCCCACACTATAAAGTGTGGAATATAGGGTGGTAAATAATGGATTCATATTCACAATTATTAGATTTATCAAAGGTTATTATACTAAAAATATGTCAATAGAGGCTACAAAAAGGTTAACTAAAGTAGGTGCCTACTACATGCAACTCAAGACCTTCACTAATATCTTGGTAGCTGGTACTCTTTTATGCCCTAAAAAGCTACCAAGATACCCTTCAGACATGCTCATCTTATTGGAGATAGCTTTCCAACTCACTATTTCATATGATAGTGTTGGAAATATTCAAGACTATGCTAAGTTACTAAGAGGGGAGGGGTGAATCGATAACTTCTAAAACTTCAACAATTTCAACTCTTATCCAACAATCCAATTAGCATTGAATCCATTAGATATAATATAATCTAATTGCATGCATAAGAAACTGAAAACATGAAAGCATTCATAACATTGTGACACAAAGATTTGGTGACCCATAAATCTTCCAAATAGAAAGTAAAATTCAGCTGGGGATGATACCCACAAACTTTAGTACTGCAGTATAAAGTTAGCCTATTAAAGCTTACATTGATCACTTCTAATGATCTGCCCTATTAGGAGAAATAAGGACTACTAGGTCCACCTTGTGAAAGGATTTACAAACATACAATTAAGTATACACTTAGTAAAGATATTTATAAAAGACTATTAGGTTTACCTTGTTAAAGTATTTGACTGATCCAACTATCAGGATGAAACCATAGATGATCTCTGATATGCAACTTGGTTTGTTGAATGAGATTCCTTTATGTACTAATCATCTTGCTATGATAGATATGACTTTGTTGCTCCTTATACTACTATAGCATTTTTAATTTACTCCTTTTTCTTTTCTTTGATTGCATTCACATTCACATTTCATACTTCTTACACACTTGGATATGATACAATTCATTACATATATACCAATCCAATTATACAAATTAAAAAGTTGGCCATAATACAAGTTAACACAAATATTACAAAGTCAACCCACATGAAGATACTCAAGTTCTAAAGACTAACTTAGTGAGGTTCTAATAATCGACATCCACTATCAATGCTCAACATTGTCATGCACTTGGTGGACATAGAAGCTCAGGGTATATTGATCACTTCCAAGTACTCTTGAACTCAGTCAACACTAGTGACTTAGTAGATTCTTTGAAACTCATCATATAAATTGAGTCTCTTGATTTACATTATATGACTTGATAAACACTATCACTTTGATCTTGGTATAAACTGAGTCTCTTGGTTAACACTAAGTGGCTCGATTAACACTGGACTCGTATCACATACATTGTGAACTTGGTGAACACTGCGCAACTTGTCTTGCACTGGTAAACTTGACATGAATTGAGATGCACAATTTACACTGTTGGTCTTCACTGTAATTGTGACTGCTTAATAACCACTAAGATTTGTCCAAAGGAATCAGTGGAAACTATAGAACTTGGTGAGAACTAAAATAATTGGCAAACATTGATAGCTATACAAAGAGCTCGATAGCTATATACAATTTGAATAAGTGTGTGTCACTTATAAAAAAATTGACTGTTATGTCAATGATCTCCCCCTTTGGAATTAGTGACAAAAACTCTTATCAACCAAAACTAAATTCAAAAAGTTTCCTGAATACCCTTTATCTATCACCTTGTGATACTAGCTCGGTAGAGTATACTTTTTTTGAGATTTTTCAAAATTGATTTTGTAAGGGATATATCTATACATGGTAATGTTCTTTCATACATTATACTATACATCTTCTTACTATATACAACATATCTCTCTGTACATATTTTACTCCCCCATTGATTTTTCAACTTATTGCATGTTTTCCCCCATAACATAAGTCTGTCTCCATACATATATCTTTCTCCCCCTTTTTGACATTAATGCCAAAGGTTCATTCTATTTATTTACATAGTAACACCAAAATGAGATAAAAATTCTAAATGTACCTTGAGAATTATTGCCAAGGTGTTATCCCAATTATCTTGTAGAAGCTTACATGTGTGAAGTGCAATTTGGACTTTTGCTAAAAATTCTATCATATGATCAACTATGGAGATATTATTATAATGGATGAGAGTTTTTGAATGTGTATTATGTTTTTGCAGTGCATCCATGATGAAAAGAATAATATTTTTTATATCTATCAATGTGAATCTATTCCTTGCTTCTTCTCTAAGTAATTTTGCTTACATATCTGAAAAAAATCTTATCTATTGAAAATTTGCAGAGCTTGAACTAGGGTCAAGTTGCAGTCTCTGAGCACTAGCTTTCAAATGTTCATCTATTTTGGACAATTTGTCCTTTATTTCTTTGGTAAACTCAAAAACATCACATAGCTTTCCAAAAAGTGATGATACATTTGTACAAAATGATTCTAAATTGCCCAAAATTGTAGAAAGTTCTACTTGATATATAGCTATCTATTGAGAAATGTGCTCCAACACTTTATTATCAAACTTCTTCTCTTCTTTTTGCACTAACTTATCTTGTCCCTCAATATCTTCATTAAATTTTTGTACTACCTCTACTAGCTAATACAAAATTGGCTAAAAAGAGTCAACCTCAATACCTATGACCTCTTCCAAAATGTTCTTTACATCTTCAATTATTTTGAATTCCTTATCTCTGTCCTCTCTTAGTCTTTGTTGTTTAGCCTTCTTCTAGAGGAGTTCACCAAACGATTGCATTTGGTCTGGAGTAAGCTTGGAAATGTCCCACTTTGGGATTACAATTTCCTCATCTAAATCAATTTCTTCCTCTAGCTCTTTTCCTTTACTCATAAATTTTGTGCTTGGTTGAACCTTGGGCTCAACTTTCCTTACACTTATTGCTTTTGTACCAAAATAGAAATAATAGTAGACATGCTAGGACTAGCTGTAAAAATTGATACTATTCTTATTGAAGGAATATTTATAGAAATACCTAAAGAATCCAAAATTGATGTGCTCAAAACTGAAGTAGTCAACTCAATTGATGAAGGAAGAGTTTGCAACTTGGTAGATGAAGTGGAGGTCACTTATGTCAATGATGTTCTGAGCTAAGTAGGAACAAATAGTCATTGGACATTTGTATTGGCACTGGTGGTCATAATCAAATTTGCTGGGGTTGTCTCTGAGCTTGATGTTGTCACTGGTTTGCTTGGAGAGTAAGGAAGTGAGGCAATGACTACTATAGCTATCTTAACTGGATCAGTTTCCTCATCATCTTTCTTTGCTTCCTTAGTATCCTCTTGTCCTTGATCCTCTTTATATTCTTTGTTGTCAAAATGAGTTACTTCTTCAATGTTCCCTTCTTCATCTTTCTCCTTATCTTCTTCATCATTATCATCTTTAACATCAATTGGAAAATCACTTGGTTTATGCAATAGATATATATTCTTCCAAGTGTTTGTTATATTATTTACAACATGTTCAATCTCTTTAATCAAAACCAAAAATGTATTAAACTTTAGAGTCAATTTTTCTTCATTTTTCTTTAGTGACTCTTTTACCTCAACATTTGATACGCTCATCATTAGCTACCTCAAGGTTTTCCCATATATGTCCTTGATAGTTTGCATGGAAAAATCCCATTTTGGCTTTATATTTTCCAAAAAACTATTGGTCTGGTGAGTATTTCCACTTACCCATTTTGTTCATCACCAGGTCTTCAATCTACTTCTTTTCTTCCACAGTCTTAGTATCATATTTTAATGCTTTAAAGTTGGTTATTCCCGCTCCTTCCTAAAGTTATTCCATTCTATCTTGGAAGGTATGTGGAGGTTTCCTAAATATAATATCTCCTCCTTCTTTGTTAGATTTCTTCCTTAAGGATCTCCTAATGAAAATTGCAATGGATGGCTTTTGTGGCTTGGTGATAATCACCTTGCCTTTCTTCCTTAATGGCTCTTCTTCCTTAGATTCTACCTCATCCTCTACTTCCACATCCTTTGCCTCCTCATTTTCACCTTTTCCCTCAATTAACAAAAGGGTAGAACTAGTTTTCAATTTTTCAATCCTCTTCTTTCCATTGTTCACTACCTGAGGGAGCTTTATTTCAAGTTCAATCCTGGCTTTTGCTTCATCATATGTTCTAAAATATGTATCCTTAGGATCAACTGGCTCATTGACAAGAGCTTCAATGATGTCTTTAGTTTCATCAATATTAGCCTCATAACAAAGAGGTTTCACCCATGCAATTCTAGGCTTAATTGCCTAAATGTACACTTTGTCATAATCCGCCATGAAACATACATCATCATTATAATCTTCAACTAGTTTCTTGGGGATTCAAAACCTATTATTTATTTTCTCTTTCAATCCATCAAAATAATTATCCATAATACTATTATAATTTTCACCCATTTCAGCAATAAACTCATTTATCTGATATAACACAGGCACATCTTTTCTCCAAACAATAGTGCCTTTTGAAGGGAAGAATTTTTGAACATAAAAGAATAGAAAAGAATAGACAAGTTAACAAGGAACAAAACTTACATGGTTTATTCTTTGAAGTCCTTATGCTTTCCATATTTTTGTTGAACTGTTTCAAAAATAGCTTGACAAGGTCGAATGATAAGTTGTTCTTTACCACCTTGTATGCAAACTCCACAGCTTCACATGACACACTATTCAACCTGCTAGAGCTATATATCTTGTGCGCAATGATGTGAATACCATAATTCAATTCCATATCTAAAATACTACTAATTTTCATTCCTTTGTCATCCCATTCTTCTTGGGTTTTCTTTTCAAGCTCAGCCTGACCTAGGGTTTTTGTCATTTTTGCCTTGGCTAGCATTGGGAGGCTAGTGATTTGATGAATCATATTCTTTGTGATCAACATTGGTTGTTCCAACCACAACTGACCACATGTGAGGAATGTGAGTTAACCCTGTGGTTTCCAAGAGTTAGTGCTCAGATTTCAAAACTCCATTTAAACATAGTTGGCCTAGGGTATCATCCATTTCCAACATATCAATCTCTTAAATAACACATTTGAAATGAGTGTGAATGTTGTTGATGATAAGTACCTTTGGAGGAATTTGAGATTCACTCCACTTAGATCTAGGGTTTTGACGATCACATGAGTGAGCTTGAAATCCAATGTTTTCCATTCCACTCCATGAACTGACATGCCAGATCCTCACTTAACCTTACTATTACTGGATGCCATCTTCACTTAGTAGGGTTTGAGGGAATTTGAAAACTTTTGCTGGAAATTTTCTCAAATCACTTGGAAGCTCTAAAGATCACACTTTCACAATAGCAATCAAAATTTCACGATAAGAAATGACTTTGATTTCATGCTTTTTGTCAAAAAATTTCCATAAATGCTCAGTACAAAAGGTAGATCGATTGACATCATGTTGATAGATTGTCATCTTCTATGCTTGCATTGAACACTCAACAAAGTCTTTGTGACTTAGTAACCATAAGCATCTTTATTACTCTCGACCTTTCTTGGTAAAGTCTATGACCCTATTGGTGTTTTAAAATGCACTAAAACTACTAAGCAACAAAATGCTTAATAACAAGATGATAATACTCATACAATCTAAAGGTCAACCAATTCTTGTTAAAAATTGCATTTGTAAAACATTTGGATCCAACTTCTACAAAACCAAAGGTGGTTTTCTACACTTTTGGCTCTGCAAAAATAGGGTGGGTATACCCAAGGATGATTCAAAATTGGAACAACTATATGAGGATTATTCTTAGTTTCATTCTGATTCTCATTTCAAAATCCTCAAACATATACATAATTCTTACTAACTTGACAAACACATCCCATAAAATAGATATGGCAAAGAATTCTTCTATAGATCTGCAGATGTTCTTAACAATAGTGGCTAACTGAAGCTAAAACATTCCATGCAGACAAGTGCTGGCCAGCTTTGAAGATCTACAGAAAATAAAAGTAAAATTTGATTTGATGATGCATTTTGATAATCATTTATGATATATTTCTCCTTCATCTGAACCAATTTGATCAGTGCCTAATCCATTGGGATTCAAAGTCTATAGCAAGTTCTCAGATCTAGTTTGTTGCCTTACAACAAATTCTATCAGCAATTCTTATTAGAATTCATCATTCAAAACCCTTTCTACTACTAAAGAAACCTTATCACATTCATCAAAGCTTTTATTTAATCCATTGAATTAACAATAGTGATAAATAGATATACAACCTAACTAGATTGCATTCAATTGCACAAGCCTTTACTTATACAATATCAAGACAACCAAGCAATTGGAAGGAGACAAGATTCAAAAAGAACTGATATGGGGACAATTCACAATTTGTATTCATTTTCTTTGAAAATGGTATATCATTTACAACAGACTCAGAATGACCTTCAGAAAAGAAACACAACTCATTCTATGTTCATGTATTCTCAGAGAATTGATAGAGAAAATACATCATAAACTTGCTTTCAAAATTTGGACCAAAAACAAACTAAGCATATTACTTAGAAAAATAGAATTCAGACCATTCTTTAGCCTTGGAATCTCACTTAAATAGTGTGAGATGCAACAAGCTTCAAGCTAAAGGAAAAAGACAGGTGTCCTTTTACAAAATTGGGTATATTACCCATTTTCAAAAGAAACTGAACACCTTAACTCAAAAAAGGAACAAATAAAATAGTAACAAATGATAGCTGGAGCATAAAATCTTCAATTTTTTCCTTTTCTTTAACTGCTCCCTATTGGTAATGCTTTAATCTCTACGATTTCTTCCCAAACAAATACTTCTCTTTTGGTGGGCCATTCACATTCCTTAACCGTCGTTAGTTCATCAACAATTTTCTGCCACCTGGCATCAGTAATCACCTTTCCTTCTATGGTAAACCTATTCATTTCAATTTCAATCTTGAAAATGGTATCAATTAGTTTATTGAAGAGACATTCATCAATACCATCTTGGAAAATAGATACCACTTGTGGCAAGTCTATAATGTCATCAAAAGAACTAGACCAATCATTAAAATCTTTTAGCCTACCATAAAAATTAATAATAGAAAGAATTAAAGAATAGAAACCACTTATCAGCATTTTCAATTTGCTTTGAATTATTGCCAGCTTCCCTGTGAAGGTTTGTAATAAGTCTTTCACTTTATCCATGCCTTCCTTCACAGCAATAACTTTATCTGGGAGATCTGGCTTTTTAGCTAACAAGGGTATCACCCTATCAAAGAATTGCATATATGGCCCCCATTGTTGAAAGACAGGCTCAAGCCATTTGATTGCATCCTTGCATAACTGTTCTACAGATTGAAGATTGATGAATGTATTATAAGCATCTTAAGATATTCTTTTTAGGATGCTTATTCTATGATTTAATACATTCATCAAGGCAGTTTTCTTGGTGTCACTGTCAGATTGGGACACTTCTATTTCCACACTAATCATAGGCACTGGCACTGTTACCCCTATAGGTATTTCTTTTGTTTGGGCCTCTACTTCTACCATGTGCCTTCTTTCTTCCTCTTGCCTTGGTGCATGTTCTGCTTCTGCTGCTACCTTGAGTTGTTCTTTGAGGGATTTTGTTTTTGGTTCTAGAATTTTAATTTTTTCCTCCAACTCTTCTATTCTTTGTTTCTGTACTGGCTCATTTTGAGCTCTTCTTCATATGTTCTTCTAATATCAAGGCATTCATTGAACATTGCAGCTAACTTATCCTCAATTTCATCAACCTTTTCTTCATTCATGAGAGCAAAATGTTTAACCAAGCTGGAGATCTCCTTCCCAGTAGTGCTCTCCAATGACCAAAAAATCATATTGCCCTGAGTAGTTTCTTCTATACCCATCATCTTGGGCTTCTTAATCTCAGGGGCCACACTCCACACTGCTAAGGTTTTTGTGTCCACATTAAAACCTGACCCTCTTTTAAAGCCTTCACTGCTAGTGGCTTCATAACTGATGGCCTTGTCATGTCTTCTCATTTGATCCAACACAACGGCCTTCTCAATATGCCAATGTGGTATTAGAATCATACCACTCCTATGTACCAATTCTCTGGCTTCTATAGTAGTCATTGTTTCACTCTTAGGATCATAAGCCAATAATTTTTCAACTAACTCCTTATTTTTCTCTGGATCTTCTCCTGGCATGAGACTCAATGTGAGTTCATTTTGTTTGATCTTATAGAGAAAACTTTTAAATTCTGATGATTTAATGAAATCATCATCTTCCATGAACTTTTCAGATTGAATGAGCCTGTCATCCAATCTTGATGCTGCAATCTGTGAATCTGTAGAAGCCTTCCCTGCTTCAATAGCCCTTTGGTGAAAATAATTTTGCCTAATATCAGTAAAATAATCACTATTTTCAAACATGACTTGTATAGCTCTGCTTACCACCTTTTCGGGGATGTGCGTTGTCTTTTGTCTCTTATTTCCTTGTGGTACCCAGGCTGAAGTTGATGATTGCTCCTCTTCTATCTCAATTTCCAATTATGTATCTGGCTCAAGGGATTCTCTATTTATAGTGGCTTCCTCTCCCTTTGGCTCATGAGGCATTTGTGACATAATATAGTCAAAATTTTCAACCACCTTTCTTAGATTATTAGGATATGGAAATTCTGTATAGAAACCCTTAAAATCAGGGTTGGTCCTCTTCAAAGCATTCTCCACTCTCCTTATTTCCTCATATTTCCTTAATAACTCATCTGCCTCCCCTATTGCTACTATGTTGGCAATTAGGTCCTCTATAGGGATTGGCTTGCTTGGAGGTAGAATAAAACCCCTAATGGCCTTAACCTCATTTGCAATATAACTGTCAGGGTCATACATCCTATAGGGCCCAGTAGAAAATTTGTATTGACCTAAAAACTCACTTAATTCCTCAAATGCATTTTTTCCTATCTCAAAATCTCCTACTTTAAAAGTTCTACACACAAAAGTAGGCTTATGAAAAGAGGGAGGGATCATTTCTCTATTCATCAATAAGAATTGCCAAAAGAATTCATTAATAGTCAGTCTGGGGGTAAATATTTTTGCAATAGATGAGGAGGCTGTGTGCATGCAAATAATCTTATTAATGTACATTCTTTAAACAAAAATATACTCCCCTAGTTATGATCTAATTTTGTTTTTTCATCTGAGAAAGAGGGCCTAAGCAGATTGTTCAAAACATTAGGTGCCCTAAAGAAAGTATGATCTAGTTGCCTCATGATAATAGAATTGAACAAATTAAAAAACACTAGGGCATTTGAATAAAAGAAATCCTTATGTCAAATGTGAGTCCAAAGTTGCACAGGTAACTCAGCAAATTCATTAGAAGTTTGATCAATGAAGTCTCCACTGATGTACCCAATGTTGCTATATAGGATAAGGTGCATCAATAATGAATAATGGTCGAACTTGAAGTCTTTTAGCTCTCCTTTCTTAGCATCACAAATCTGCATGTGCATACTGTCAATGATAAAGGCCACATAATCATTCTCCTTATGATGAAAAGGATCCTATATATCACATGCCATTAGAAAAAGAGAACCATATACACAATCCTCTACACCATCACTTTCCAACACTTTGTGCAACCCATACATTGTATTTTTGAAATAATTCTTGAACCTACTCAAAGGTAAAAGGTCTCCCACCTTTCTTGGAATTAAGCCTACCTTCTTAACTCTATAAGGAATATGTGGCAACATGACATTGTTTACAAAATAGGTTTTATTCTTGGTGAATTTTCCTTGTAAATCCGCAATGTCAATAGGTACATCCATTTGTCCCATCAATCCAAAAGCCTCAGCAAAAGAAGTTCTATCCAATGTACATAATACACTCCCATTGTGCTTGTGGAAAGTCCTAGTTACTAGATTGTAGGATTTTATTAGGCCTTTTATCAAATCAACATCAATGAATACTTCTAGAAAAATCAATTTTGCCATATTTCTGTTCCAGGGGTTACACACTGGTACATTTTCTGTTCTATTCTGATTGAAGTACATAAAAAGATCGTAACCAATCATTCTAGGGCATTCAACATCTCGAACAAAAACATAAGGGTCTTTGAATATATGATCATTTGCAAAAATTGCGTTTGACGACCCTGGAAGGAGTTTTAACCAGTCTTCTACATGCTTGTTCGGTTTTATGACCCTTATCCTCTTTTCTGTCTTAACAATAGATTTCTTTCTTTTTCCTTCTGGTGTGACTTCTACAACATCATCACCCTCATCTTCGATTTCAACTTCTTCTTCAGGTATCTCTTCAAATTCTTTGTCAACCATTTTTTCCTTCAAACTATATTTTGGATTATTTGATAGTAGTACAGAATACACGGAGCTCTAAAACTTTCAAATTCCAGAATGGGACAGAAAACAATCTACTTCACAGTAGTAAATACGCTGACAGTTAATCAATCTTTGATGTTTTAATCATACATCTATCAACCTTTTCAATAAATTTAGCATGCATGAGCTTTAAGACTATGAACACAAGTTGCCATCAGGGTATATTAGCCACAAAATTTGATTTTGATGTACTTTTCAAAGCTTTATTTTACTTGGCTATAGTAGCTTTGTCTTTTTTGCTTACCTGTCATGACACATCAGCTGTTTTCTCTTTAAATGACTATCTTCTATTCTTACGCTGAGTCAAACCTTCAATCTTCGTAATGTTGGAAGTGCCCTCGATGGATCTCTACATTCACTTGGAGACACTTTAGTATGCCCTAATCATAAGAATGTAATGACGCCTTGGCACTCTTCTAAAAATCCCTTTTACATTCTCACGATGCCTTTTACCCCAGAGGATCTCAAACTTGTTCATTGCATCTTCCATTTTTACGACTTAGACCTTCAGCGTATAAGTTTAAAACAATTACCTTAGTCCTTCTTCACCTTTTAAGCTTATACGCTACCCTTCACACTGCAGGATCAAAATCCCTTTGACTATCACCTTCGATCTTATGATTCAACAATTCTTCATATGAGCGTAAAGCTCTTACCTCTTCTTTCCTTTTTTCCTTTTACGCTCACACGTCCTCGTATTAGCAAAAAACTTGAAAATCTCTTGTACGTCGCTCCGCTTACTTCATTTCCTGGGACACCTTAAGACTTCAAAACTTACCTTCCATTCTTATGATTTAGCTTTTCTCGTAGCATCAAAATACCTTATGGCTCTTTTTGAACAATCCTTTATGCCTCTACGAAATCCACTTATCTGGTATGCTCGAAGAGCCTCCCAAACTGACATCTCACTCTTATGTTTACCTTTTATCATAAAAACATAAAGCCTTCTCTTTTATCTCCCACTTGCCATTTTACGCCTATACGCTGAGATTGAACTCGTGACTACAGAGAGAAGATAAAATAGCCCTTCATTCATACACTTTCCTGGCAAGCATAAGGGCGTAATGACAAAAATTGCCCCTTCAAATATCAATGACCCAGATTTGATCTTTGAAAATTTTAAAAATAACATCACCGTTGATTTTGTGCACATGCAAAATTCATACTTTGAGTCATATGCCATGTGGGCTGGGCCCATCTGACATAAATGTTGTGCCTTCATTTGATTCACTGCAACTGGACACTTCTAACACTTCAACAAGTCACACTTGACACCTTTATTGCTAGAACAAGGCTTTACGGCTATTCGTAAACTCAAGAACGTATGCACGTAATCACATTTGAACCTTACTTTTGCTCTTATGTTTACCCTTTTACTCGTAGAACCGTAAAATTTTTTCATGCATCTTTCAAATAAAGGTTTACACCATGCTAGGGTATTACGCCTTTACACTATTCATTGAAACATATATGCACAGATCACAACTCAATACCTCTCTGCCCCTTTGCTCAAACTTCTTACTCGTAGCCTTGTAACAAGATCATTCAAAGTGCAATAAACCTTTATGCTTCTTCGCTTACAAAACCATTCTTATGATCAGGAAGCCTCTGGCCAAGCAATTCTGCTACTATGAAAAACAAGAGCGTATCCCCGTAGACATGAAACCATTTACGCTTCTTCGCTATGCTATAAAACGTGACCACAGAAAAAAAAGAGAAAGGCATTCCACTCTTATGTGAAACCTTACACCGTAAGATTGTAAAGGACGAACTTAAAGCATTTCATAACTCCTCTTCAAAAATTCAAATGGGAACCTAGGGTTTTCAAATTTAGGGCATTTTCATGGCTAAGTTAAGAGACCAACCTTCAAAAGTTAATAGAATCTACCATCACACAAAGAAAGACACAACTAGGGCAACCTTAAAACTTTAAAAAAATTGAGGAGTGAAAACCCTAATCTTCTTAAAACAAGAGACCTAAATGATTTTTCACCAGAATTTCTAGAAATTTTTTATAACTTTTGCAAATGTAAAAAAAAAAACATACCAATAGTGGCTCTATCTGGGGATGATAGACTAGTTGAGTCTATGCAAGAATTCAAAATCTATGGGAGAGTAGACCACATACTTCATAAAAATGACAACTTCTTCAGAGAGCACTGAGAAACACACAGAAATAAGGAACCAGAATGCATAAGGATACTAACAGAGATTTACAGAATATACAGAATGTACAAAACAACAAGAAACCCTAAAAATACCATTCATGGAGAAAATAAGTATTTTTCAAGAAAAATACCTCTTCAAGAACTGTCCATGAACTGGCAATTCAAGAATACTGTCGAATACATCTTTGAGTATATAAGAATCTTCACCCCAAGTATTTTCAATTAGATATGGGCCTAACCAAATAGGATCAAATTTTCCATGTTTTCCTTTATCCTCAATTCTAGCATTCCACATTAAGACTAAATCTCCATCTTCAAACTTGTTGCTTATAGTTCTTTTATCATAGAGTGTCTTGACTTGCAACTACAACTTTTGGTTCTTTAGAGATGCTTCTCTTCTAGTTTCTGTCAGTCCTACCAATTCATCCATTCTTTCTTGCATTTCATCTATAGTATCTTCATCATACAACTGGATGTAATTGTAGAGTCCCATCAAGTTGTTCTGAGGCATTCTGGCTTGAATTCCATACACTAAATCAAATGGAGCTACACCAATGGCTTTCTTTACAGTTACTCTGTCAGCCCATATTGCCAACTGTAACTTTGAATACCATTCCTTTTTATTATCATCCAAGGTTCTCCTAATGACTTTCAACAGGCTCTTATTTGTGGAATCAGCTTGTCCATTACCTTGTGGATGATATGGAGTAGATGATGACCTTTTTATTCCATATTTATCACAAAATTTAATGAATTCCTCAGACCTGAAGCACATAGCATTATCTGTTACAATTTTCTGTGGACAACCAAACCTAGAGATAATATTATTCAATAGGAAATTATTGACAACTTTACTTATTGCATTTCTTGTGGGGATAGCCTCTACCCATTTTTTGTAGTAGTTAGTAGCCACCAGAATCCAAGAATAGCTAGTGCTAGAATTGGGGAAAATCTCTCCTATGAAATCCAGACCCCATTGTTGAAAAGGTGCTTGAATCTCCACTGGCTTCAATGGAGTATTTCTTGAGAACTTTAGTTTTCCAGCAAACCTCTGACAAGGGTCACACTTCCTAACCATAACTTGGGCATCCTTGAAAAGGGAACGCAACCAAAATCTAGCCCTCATTATCTTATGTGCAGTAGTTTTGGCCATATAGTGTCCCCCACACACTTCAGCATGCATTTCTTTCAAGACCTCTTTTTCCTTTTCTTTATCAACACATTTCAACAATACTCCCTCAAAATTTCTCCACCATAGGTTGCTTTGGACAATTACATACCTGATGGCTTGCAATTTAGTATTCCTCTTTTCATTTTTAGGCAAATGGGGAGGAGCTTCCATGTGTTGCAAGTAATATATGACATTGGTGTACCAATCACACTAGTCCATGTCACATAAGTCAGCTCTGAGATCATCATTTACCAAATTTATTTGATTAGCCTCTAGATTAGCTTCAGCCATGAGTTTGGCCAAACCTTGACCCCTTACTAACTTTGCTATCTGTATATCAATGTTGAATTCGTGGATTCTATTGATCCATCTACACCTCTTGCTTGATACTTCCTGTTGAGAAAATATATCCTTGACTGTAGCACTAGGTACAAAAGCGATAATAGTAGCACCTACCAGGTAACATATGAAAGATTTTATAGCCTTTACTAAAGCACATGCTTGCTTTTCATTTATTTCATACTTCAGTTCAATAGGCTGCAGTGACTTACTAAAAAAGGCAATAGGCTGCTCATATCCTTCTTGATTTTTCTGCAATAAGACTGCAGCCACAGTGTGGAAGGATGCAAAAGAAAAAATATGCATGGGTTTTGAATAATCTGGGGTTCTTAGTACTAGATCATTTTTTATTGCAATTTTAATATCCTAGAATGCCTGTGAAGGCTCACCATTCCAATCTATAGTGGCTCCCTTCTTGAGCATCTTTGAGATAGGTCTACTGATTTCAGCAAAATTGGTAACAAACCTCCTAAGAAAATTGACTTGGCCAAAGAAGGATTGAATTTATTTTATCAATAGCTACTACTCTTTCAGGATCTATTTTCACCCCATCCTTGGACACTATATGTCCTAGTAATTTGCCTTTTGTGACCCCGAATGTGCATTTCTTTGGGTTTAAAGATACTCCATATTCCAGAGCTTTGATAAATATTTTTTCCAAATGTTTGTAGTGATCCTCAGCCTTATTAGAATACATTGTAAGATCATCCTGGTACACAACCATAAATTTATAAATATAATCATGAAATGCTACATCCATGGCTCTTTGGAAGGTAGCTCCTGCATTAATCAGGCCTAAAGGCATCCTCACATATACATATGTTCCCATGGGGTTGTGAAGGCTGTCTTGAACTGTTCACTTTCCTTTACTAGAACTTGATTACATCCAGAGAAACCATCCATCATTAACATTAACTTAGAGCCAGTCACTTGCTGCAACATGGCTTCCATATTTGGTAACCCATAATTGTCTTTCAGAGATGCAATGTTTAAATTTCTAAATTCCACGCATAGCCTAATATCTCCATTCTTCTTCCTGATAGGAACCAAGTTTGAAACCCAGGTGGAATGCCTGATTGTTTTGATTATCCCACCATCCCTTAATTTCATCAGCTCTTCTTGCATTTTTGGGGCTAGGGTAGGATTTACTGGTCTTTGTTTTTGCCTGAAAGGTTTACACTGTCTTTTAATGGTATGACATGCTGGAACATATCCTCCCTATAAGCCTTAAGGTCATCATATGGCCAAGCAAAAACATGTCTATATTTTCTAAGTAGGTCAATCAATGTTTTCCTAATTTTAACAGGCAGATTTTGGCCGATATAAACCCTTTTGGGAACTTCATCAGTACCCAAGTTTATCTCTTCTAACTCTTGAGGTTTGGGGTCATTAACTCCTGATTTTACTCTGTCTTGGTTACCAAAAACATTTTCCAAGACTACTAACCCCTTCGGCACCTTATTTGTTTTCAATTTCATAATCTCTTAACCAAAAATGGTTTCCTTTCCATTTATGGTTTCAATCAGTACACTGCAATCCATTTCTTGACCGTGGTACTTATCTTCATTTAACAAAAAATTTGTAATATCTTTGTCATCTTCAAAGACCTGCCAATTTTCAATGTTATCAGGTATGGAAGGTCTATTTTGTACCTCAATCTGAGAGATTCCTATAAATGATATCTCTTTTGGCTTGATTGCTACATTTGCTAACAAATCAGCCATCTTATTTTGAGTCCAATCTCTCCATGAGATCCCAAATGCATCAAATAATTCTATCTAATCCCAACCATGCATTTCTATACTGCTTCAATCTCTTATTCTTGGATGATTAGGTTCCTTTGATCTGAGAGATAATTAGTTCAGAATCCCCTATGACACATAATTTCTTAATTCTATGATATGTGGCAACTTTCAATCCTAGCAACAATGCTTCATATTCTGCAATATTATTTGTGCAGAAAAACTTCAAAGTGAATGAATACCTAAAAGTGTTATTTTCAGGGGACACAAAAACTACACCTGCCCCTACACCCTCTTTAGAACTAGCCCCATCAAAGAAAATTGTCCATAATTTTGGTGAGTACATGCAACATTCAACTTCATGTTCAATGATAGTAGGTAAATTTTCAACTTCCTGAATAATTAATTCAGCCCTAAAAGCATTGATCTTAGTATCTAAGAAACAAGTGGCATCTTTGTCAATTTCTTCCCCTAAAATGTGATTAACCCTTGGCTCTCTATTTAACCTGACAGCTTTGTCCCCTATGTGAAAAGTGGCATAAGTCAGATCACATTGCAGGCTTCCCCCCATGGCAGCACTCCATTTCCTGGAGAGTAACATTCCATAGTGTGGAGGTACATCTAC
This sequence comes from Cupressus sempervirens, assembly GCA_028749045.1. Taxonomy (NCBI): domain Eukaryota; kingdom Viridiplantae; phylum Streptophyta; class Pinopsida; order Cupressales; family Cupressaceae; genus Cupressus; species Cupressus sempervirens. The sequence goes on along the minus strand of CM053788.1, from coordinate 563,411,860 downwards.
CACAAGGACAGACATGGTTAACTCTACTTCAAGATATGCAGCCAATTTGAATGGTAAGGCATTTATGGTACCTATAACTGGGACTTCCCTAGCATCCATTCCTCTGCATCTACCCTGCTTGGTATCCACCTTCAAACCTAAGGCTTCCATTACTTTGAAAGGCATTATAGTGTTGGAAGCTCCTGAGTCTATCATGCAATTTTTCAAGGTCTTCCCCTTTATGATCAGGCTGAGGAAAAAGGGGTCAATATCTTCTATAAATGCCACTGGGGAATCATCTAAAAACATCTGGAGAATTTGGGATATGATACCACTTTCCTCCATTACTAATGGGGTTTGTTGGGAAACTGTTTGATCTACAATAGTATTATTGTTTCCTATCCCACCTAACCATGATAAAGCCTTGCTTTTATGCTCTTCAATTCTAAGAAGTTTAGACAAGGGCACTTTTACAGTAATTTGAGATAACATAGATATCATATCAATAGGTTCAACAATAGTGCATTTTACAAGAGTACTTGGAGTTGGAATCTTTTGAGCAGCAGGCACCACTATTTTCTTGATAATATTAGGTTCTAATTTCTTTGGTTGCACAACTAGTTTTGTTGCTTCACTTATCTAAAATTGAACCTTCTTCTTTGGTTCCCATTTCTTACCCTTATTGTCCTTGATCTTAGGCACATCTACATTGATTTTCTTGTTTTGATCATTCATCTTATGAGTGATATCTTTGATGAATACACTGGATGGCTTTCCTGCATCATTATTTACTACTCTATTTCTCAAATTGTAGTTACTATGGACTTGTGAAATCATTCCTGCTGTAATTCTGTCAATCTCCTCTTTGGAGGGCATTCTTAAGCTTGTGAGACCTACATCAAAAAATGTATTGCATACCTTATCTGTATCATACCCTTCATCATCTGAAAGCACTTGCTGATGATGTAAATGATAATTAATTCTCTGACTAGTAATATCATTTTCATGCTCTTCTGAATTAGAATCTATCAAATCATCACACATTCTTACCATATTGCAACTTATATCATCATGGATTTTTTCTTCACTTTCTTCTTTAGGTTGAACTCCTTGACCTTGGGAAAATGACTGAGCAATAACACAATAATCAGCAAAATGAGGTGATTGACATATAATACACCGCGGTACATCATCATTCATATTTACAGTGTTCCTTTGCAGGGGATCTGGAGTACCCTTATCCTTCACATTGTGGGTCTAGTTGGGAACTGGCTTGCCATCTTTCCACTGAGTGGTGTAAGGGTAATTTTTCATTCTAGGTTGCCTATTGAAACTGTTGTTATTCACAAGGGGTCTTTCAACAACATTTGGCTTATTGAAATTAGTGGGATTCATCTTCTTGAGCAATTCCAAAACCTGGCCTATAGTAGGTTCTTCAAGCTTCTTTCCTATAGGAGTTTTGTCACCCTCCCTTTTATTATTGTTCTTAGGATTAAAAAGCTTTGGATCATCTCTCCTACCCAGTTTACCAAATGCCTTCCTATTATTCTCTATATTTACTACAATTTTATAGGCATCCCTTAAAGTCTTAGGATCCTTATCCCTCAATTCATAAGCCATTTTGCTATCAAAAGCATTGAAATATGTTGTGAGATAGACATCTTCATTCAACCTCATAACTTGAAATAGTCTATACATACCTTTCTGGAATCTTACATTGAAATCAAATGTGGACTCATTTGGATTCTTCTTGATGTTGTTGAACTCATTCAACATGAATCCTACATTAGTGTTTTCTCCATATTGCTCTTTGAACAATTTCTCCAAATCATTCCATGAGGTAATACTGTCATCAGGCAACCTCCTAAACCAATCCCTGGCATTTTTAGTTAGTGAATGCACAAACAATTTCATTACCATATCTTCATGTTCAACTTCATAATCATTCAACATATCAATGAAAATTCTCAAATGTTCTTCACTAGTAACAACATTATTCCTAGAGAACTTAACCACTTTATCTCTTAAATCAAACGATATGGGATGTGGAGCACCAGGAATACTAGTAAATGATATTTGTCTATACTTTTCTAGGTATACAGGTTTCTTCTGGAAACCAGGAACATTTGAGGTACTAGCTATATTAGCTTGACTCAGAGGAGCAGCTTGGGATTATTGAGGTGGGACAAATGGGACTTGGGTGCCAATAGTGGAAGATGAGGTAGGAGCAGATTGGGGTACTCCCTAAGTTGAGATTATTGGACCACTAGCTAGTGCAGGAATTGTAGGTGGGATAGACAAATTGGGCCATGAAGCCAATGCAAAATTAGATTTTATGAATTGGATTTTTCTCCTAGTTTCTACAGCTTGAGCTTCATTCTCAATCTTCTCAAGTTCTTTTGCAAGGTCTTCCCTCTCTTTTCGAGCCCTTTCCAGATCTAGATCTAATTTTGACATGGAGGGTTGTATGGGTTTGCTTGGTATAGCTTGAGGCTCATTTATTTGGATTCCTATAGCCTTACCTTTCCCTTTATCTAGAGCTTTTGTAGTGGGCTCTACAGGATCCACTTGAACAAGTTTATAGGCTTCGACTTGAGCAATAACTGGTTCTTGCCTTTGATTTAGGCATTTCTCTTGTTCTTGAACTTTAGCTCTTAGATTTTCTACATCTCCAAATACATTAGTATGGAGAGTTGTGGTATTTTCTTCTAACTTTTTATTCTACTCCTTCAAAGTAGCCATCCTTCTTAGCAAAGCATCCCTTTCTATTATGGCATCCAAAGTGGCTTGCTCCTTTTCTTTTTCAAGACGAATGCATTTAGCTTCTTCCTCAGCAATCCATTTCTTCAAAAATCCTATTTCAGAGTGCACTTCTTAAGGATCTATAGAGGTTGCCTCTAAATCAGTAGGATCATCCAAATCTATAAGGTTTGGTTCTACATATGGGGCTGCTCTGGGATTAAAAGGATTATCAAATGAACTCCTAAATATCTGCTATAGGATCTAGCCTTGATGAAGCAACTCCTATTGTAGACACATCTTTTTCTTGAAAGACTCTCTCATCTGGTAATGGGGTACTGAAAATGCCTCCTAAGAGTCTTGTAGTTTCAGATTCAGAACTAAGCAAAGAAGACTCTCTTCCTACTACTAGTTGATAATGGGAATTGACAAATGCATTACCTCTAGGTTTCCAAGTGGGATTTGGATTCATCTTCTTCTTATTTTGGTTCTTCCTACCACCTTGGGGTAGATCAGTATACATTGATACATTGGGATTGGCTCTTATGTAAGCTCTTGTGTTCTTTCTCTTGTCAGCCATATTCACCTTTTGTTACAATAAGCACTAGCTTCAAAACCTTGACTAAGCCGCCACCCTATTTTGGGAAAATATGTAATGAAACTTATTGCTGACTCAAGGAAAACAATACACAAGTAGAAACAAAAATATCTGGCACAAACAGACCAACCACTGATGTTGTAAGATTGCAACTCTTGCTTGTTAGATAAGACACTTGGATAGGCTGGATACGTTAGTGTGTAGCAATGGTACTTGGGCTTTATCTTCTTTAAATTCTTAAGGTTTGTCACTAAAATATTCCCTTACAACCATCAGAAAAACTTAGATAACATGATACACACATACACAGAAGGACCAAAGAAATTGTAGTACTTTTCATAGATGTGTTGGACAACTCCCCAACAGAGTCACCATTTTTTTGGTGTTTTAAAATGCACTAAAACTACTAAGCAAAAAAATGCTTAATACCAAGATGATAATACTCATACAATCTAAAGGTCAGCCAATTCTTGTTAACAATTGCATGTGTAAAACATTTGGATCCAACTTCTACAAAACCAAAGCTGGTTTTCTACTCTTTTGGCTTTGCAAAACCAGGGTGGGTATACCCAGGGATGATTCATAACTGGAACAACTGTATGAGGATTATTCTTAGTTTCATTATGATTCTCATTTCAAAATCCTCAAACATATACATAATTCTTACTAACTTGATAAACACATCCCATAAAATCGATATGGCAAAGAATTCTTCTATAGATTTGTAGATGTTCTTAACAATAGTGGCTAACTGAAGCTAAAACATTCCATGCAGACAAGTGTTGGCCAGCTTTGAAGATCTACAGGAAATAAAATTAAAATTTGATTTGATGATGCATTTTGATAATCATTTATGATATATTTCTCCTTCAGCTAAATCAATTTGATCAGTGCCTAATCCATTGGGGTTCAGAGTCTATAGCAAGTTCTCAGATCTAGTTTGTTGCCTTACAACAAATTCTATTAGCAATTCTTATCAGAATTCATCATTCAAAACCCTTTCTACTACTAAAGAAACCTTATCACATTCATCAAAGCTTTTATTTAATCCATTGAATTAACATCAGTGATAAATAGATATACAACCTAACTAGATTGCATTCAATTGCACAAACCTTTACTTATACAATATCAAGACAACCAAGTAATTGGAAGGAGACAAGATTCAGAAAGAACTTATATGGGGACAGTTCACAATTTGTATTCATTTTCTTTGAAAATGGTATATCATTTTCAATAGACTCAGAATGACCTTCAGAAAAGAAACACAGCTCATTCTATATTCATGTATTCTCAAAGAATTGATAGAGAAAATACATCATAAACTTGCTTTCAAAATTTGGACCAAAAATAGACTAAGCATATTACTTAGAAAAATAGAATTCGGACCATTCTTTAGCCTTGGAATCTCACTTAAATAGTGTGAGATGCAACAAGCTTCAGGCTAAAGGAAAAGGATAGGTGTCCTTTTAAAAAATTGGGTATATTACCCCTTTTCAAAAGAAATCGAACACCTTAACTCAAAAAAGGAACAAATAAAATAGTAACAGATGACAACTGGAGCATAAAATCTTCAATTTTGTCCTTTTCTCTAATTGCTCCCTATTGGTAATGCTTTAATCTCTGTGATTGCTTCCCAAACAAATACTTCTCTTTTGGTGGGCCATTCACATTCCTTAACTGTCGTTAGTTCATCAATAGTATTTTGCCACCTGGCATTAGTAATCACCCTTCCTTCTATGGTAAACCTATTCATTTCAGTTTTGTTAGGAATAAGGTGTCTCAACCTTGTATAATTCCTATTCTTATTATTTGTTTTGTAAAATGTATTTCTTGCAAATAATGTTGATGTGTCGACATCTTGGATTGTGTGTAAGGAGATCATGACTAAAATGGTTATGACGGATTTCTATGACATGTACGATCTATGTTAGGAAGATTCAATGATAGGTTATAAGCATTTTTAAGGTTGCGAAGAGATGCAATGCGAAAATGGTGTATTGTTGGTACTGCAAGTAGCTACTGGAGTCTTCAGTTGTTGATGTTGAACTTGCATTCCAAGTGTATTGTAACCTCGTGTTGAAGATAATATATTGTGTAGGTTCTGAAGGGGTGGGGTTGTTCTACCGAAAGGTTTTTCCCCACCGAAAAATCATTGTGTTATGTGTTCCTTTCTCTATCTAATTTTCTGTATGCATGGTTGGCTGCAATATTATTTTTTACATGATATTGAATCTGTAAGTGTAGAAGATTTTAATAGGATTTGCATCATACTTTCCTTATGAGATTAGTGTAGGAAGCTATTTTCGCACCTAAGTTTCCTTACAAGTTTCAATCTTGAAAAGGGTATCAATTAGTTTATTGAAGAGACATTCATCAATACCATCTTGGAAAATAGATACCAATTGTGGCAAGTCTATAATGTGATCAAAAGAACTAGACCAATCATTAAAATATTTTAGCCTACCATCAGAATTAATAACAGAAAGAATTAAAGAATAGAAACCACTTGTCAGAATTTTCAATTTGCTTTGAATTACTACTAGCTTCCCTGTGAAGGTTTGTAATAAGTCTTTCACTTTATCCATGCCTTCCTTCACAGCAATAACTTTATCTGGGAGATCTGGTTTTGTAGCTAACAAGGGTATCACCCTGTCAAAGAATTGCATATATGGTCCCCATTGTTGAAAGACATGCTCAAGCCATTTGATTGCATCCTTGCATACCTGTTCTGTAGATTGAAGATTGATGAATGTATTATAAGCATCTTGAGATATTCTTTTTAGAATGCTTATTCTATGATTTAATACATTCATCAAGGCATTTTTCTTGGTGTCACTATCAGATTGGGACACTTCTGTTTCCACACTAATCACAGGCATTGGAACTGTTACCCCTATAGGTATTTCTTCTGTTTGGGCCTCTGCTTCTACCATGTGCCTTCTTTCTTCCTCTTGCCTTGGTTCATGTTCTACCTCTGCTGCTAACTTGAGTTGTTCTTTGGGGGATTTTGTTTCTATTTCTAGAATTTTAATTTTTTCCTCCAACTCTTCTATTCTTTTTTTTTGTACACGACTCTTTTTGAGCTCTTCTTCATATGTTCTTCTAATATCAAGGCATTCATTGAACATTGCAGCTAACTTATCCTCACTTTCATCAACCTTTTCTTCATTCATGAGAGCAAAATGTTTAACCAAGCTAGAGATCTCCTTCCCAGTAGTGCTCTCCAATGTCCACACAATCATATTGCCCTGAGCAGTTTCTTCTATATCCATCATCTTGGGCTTCTTAGTGTCAGGGGCCACACTCCACACCACTAAGGTTTTTGTGTCCACATTAAAACTTGATCCTCTTTTAAAGCCTTTATTACTAGTGACTTCATAACTAATGGCCTTGTCTTGTCTTCTCATTTGATCCAACACAAAGGCCTTCTCAATATCCCAATGTGGTATTAGAATCATACCACTCCTATGTACCAATTCTCTGGCTTCTGCAGCAGTCATTGTTTCACTCTCAGGATCATAAGCCAATAATTTTTCAACTAACTCCTTATTTTTCTCTAGATATTCTCTTGGAATGAGACTCAATGTGTGTTCATTTTGTTTGATCTTATAGAGAAAACTTTTAAATTCTGATGATTTAATGAAATCATCATCTTCCATGAACTTTTCAAATTGAATGAGCTTGTCATCTAATCTTGATGCTGCAATTTGAAAATCAATAGAAGCCTTCCCTCCTTCAGTAGCCCTTTGGTGAAAATAATTTTGCCTAATATCAGCAAAATACTCACTATTTCTAGACATGACTTGTATAGCTCTGCTTACCACCTTTTCGAGGATGTGCGTTGTCTTTTGTCTCTTATTTCCTTGTGGTACCCAGGCTGAAGTTGATGGTTGCTCCTCTTCTAATTCAATTTCCAATTGTGTATCTAGCTTAGGGGATTCTCTATTTATAGTGGCTTCCTCTCCCTTTGGCTCATGAGGCATTTGTGACATAATATGGTCAAAATTTTCAACCATCTTTCTCAGATTATTAGGATATGGAAATTATGTATAGAAACCCTTAAAATCAGGGTTGGTCCTCTTCAAAGCATTCTCCACTCTCCTTATTTCCTCATATTTCCTTAATAACTCATCTGCATCCCCTGTTGCTACTATGTTGGCAATTAGGTCCTCTATAGGGATTAGCTTGCTTGGAGGTAGAATAAAACCCCTAATGACCTTAACCTCATTTTCAATATAACTGTCAGGGTCATACATCCTATAGGGCCCAGTAGCAAATTTGTATTGACCTAAAAACTCACTTAATTCCTCAAATGCATTTTTTCCTATCTCAAAATCTCCTACTTTAAAAGTTCTACACACAAAAGTAGGCTTATGCAAGGAGGGAGGGATCATTTCTCTATTCATCAATAAGAATTGCCAAAAGAATTCAATAATAGCCAGTCTGGGGGGTAAATATTTTTGCAATAGATGAGGAGGCTATGGGAATGAAAATAATCTGATTAACGTACATTCTTCAAAAAAAAATATACTCCCCAGTTATGATCTAATTTTGTTTTTTCATCTAAGAAAGAGGGCCTAAACAGAGTCTTCAAAACATTAGGTGCCCTAAAGAAAGCATGATCTAGTTGCCTCATGATAATAGAATTGAACAAATTAAAAAACACTAGGGCATTTGAATAAAAGAAATCCTTATGCCAAATACGAGTCCAGAATTGCACAGGTAACTCACCAAATTCATCAGAAGTTTGATCAATGAAGTCTCCACTGATGTACCCAATGTTGCTATATAGGATAAGGTGCATCAATAATGAATAATGGTGGAACTCAAAGTCTTTTAGCTCTTCTTTCTTAGCATCACAAATCTGCATGTGCATACTGTCAATGCTAAAGGACACATAACCATACTCCTTATGATGAAAAGGATCCTGTATATCACATGCCATTAGAAAAAGAGAACCATATACACAATCCTCTACACCATCACTTCCCAACACTTTGTGCAATCCATACACTGTATTTTTGAAATAATTCTTGAACCTACTCAAAGGTAAAAAGTCTCCCACCTTTCTTGGAATTAAGCCTGCCTTCTTAACTCTGTAAGGAATATGTAGCAACATGACATTGTTTACAAAATAGGTTTTATTCCTTGTGAATTTTCCTTGTAAATCTGCAATGTCAATAGGTACATCTATTTGTCCCATCAATCCAAAAGCCTCAACAAAAGAAGTTCTGTCCAATGTACATAATACACTCCCATTGTGCCTATGGAAAGTCCTAGTTACTGGATTGTAGGAGTTTATTAGGGATTTTATCAAATCAACATTAATGAATACTTTTGGAAAAATCAATTTTGCCATATTTTTGTTCTAGGGGTTACACACTACTACATTTTTTGGTCTATTATGATAGAAGTACATAAAAAGATCATAACCAGTCATTCTAGGGCATTCAACATCTCAAACAAAAACATAAGGGTCTTTGAATATATGATCATTTGCAAAAAATGCCTTTGATGACCCTGGAAGGAGTTTTAACCAGTCTTCTGCATGCTTGTTCAATTTTTTGACCCCTGTCCTCTTTTCTATCTTAACAACAGATTTCTTTCTTTTTCCTTCTAGTGTGACTTCTACAACATCATCACCCTCGTCTTCAATTTCAACTTCTTCTTCAGGTATCTCTTCAACTTCTTTGTCAACCATGTTTTCCTTCAAACTATATTTTGGATTATTTGATAGTAGCACAGAATAAACAGAGCTCTAAAACTTTCAAATTCCAGAATGGGACAGAAAAAAATCTACTTCACAGTAGTAAATACGCTGACAGTTAATCAATCTTTGATGTTTTAATCATACATCTATCAACCTTTTCAATAAATTTAGCATGCATGAGCTTTAAAACTATGAACGCAAGTTGCCATCAGGGTATATTAGCCGCAAAATTTGATTTTGATGTACTTTTCAAAGCTTTATTTTACTTGGCTACAGTAGCTTTGTCTTTTTTGCTTACATGTCATGACACATCAGCTATTTTCTCTTTAAATGACTGTCTTCTATTCTTACACTGAGTCAAACCTTCAATCTTTCTAATGTTAGAAGTGCCCTCGATGGATCTCTACGTTCACTTGGAGACACTTCGGTATGCTCTAATCATAAGAACATAATGATGTCGTGGCACTCTTCTAAAAATCCCTTTTACGTTCTCATGACGCCTTTTACTCCTGAGGATCTCAAACTTGTTCATTGCATCTTCCATTTTTATGACTTAGACCTTCGTCGTATAAGCATAAAACCATTATCTTAGTCCTTCTTCACCTTTTACGCTTATACGCTACCCTTCACATCGTAGGATTGAAATCCCTTTGACTGTCACCTTCGATCTTACGATTCAATAATTCTTTGTATGAGCATAAAGCTCTTACCTCTTCTTTCCTTTTTTCCTTTTATGCTCACACGTCCTCGTATTAGCAAAAAACTTGAAAATCCCTTCTACATCACTCCACTTACTTCATTTCCTGGGACACCATAAGACTTCAAAACTAACCTTCTATTCTTATGATTTAGCTTTTCTTGTAGCATCAAAATACCTTATGGCTCTCTTTAAACAATCCTTTACGCCTCTACGAAATCCACTTATCTCATATGCTTGGAGAGCCTCCCAAATTGACATCTCACTCTTACGTTTATGTTTTATTGTAAAAATGCAAAGCCTTCTCTTTTATCTCCCACTGACCATTTTACACCTATACGCTAAGACTAAACTTGTGACTACGGAGAGAAGATAAAATAGCCCTTCATTCATACGCTTTCCTAGCAAGCGTAAGGGCATAATGACAAAAATTGCCCCTTTCGAATATCAACAACCTAGATTTGATCTTAGAAAATTTTAAAAATAACATCACCATTGATTTTGTGCACATGCAAAATTCATACTTTGAGTCATATGCCACGTGGGCTGGGCCCATCTGACATAAATGTCATGCCTTCATCTGATTCATTGCAACTGGGCCCTTCTGACACTTCAACAGGTCCCACTCCACACCTTTATTGCTAGAACAAGGCTTTACAGTTGTCCATAAACTCAAGAACGTATGCATGTAATCACATTTGAACCTTACTTTCACTCTTACATTTACCCTTTTAGTCGTAGAATCGTAAAACTTTTTCATGCACCTTTCAAATAAAGCTTTACGCCATGCTGGGGTATTACGCCTTTACGCTATTCATTGAAATGTATATGCACAAATCACAACTCAATACCTCTTCGCCCCTTCGCTCAAACTATTTACTCGTAGCCCCGTAACAAGATCATTCAAAGCACAATAAACCTTTATGCTTCTTCGCTTACAAAACCATTCATATGATCGGGAAGCCTTTGGCCAAGCAATTTTGCTACTACGAAAAACAAGAGCATATCCTCGTAGACATGAAATCGTTTATGCTTCTTCACTATGCTATAAAACATGACCACAAAAACAAAAGAGAAAGGCATTCCGCTCTTATGTGAAACCTTACACCATAAGATCGTAAAGGATGAGCTTAAAGCATTTCATAAATCCTCTTCAAAAATTCAAAGGGGAACCTAGGGTTTTTAGATTTAGGGCATTTTCATGGCTAAGTTAAGAGACCAACCTTCAAAAGTTAATAGAATCTACCATCACACGAAGCAAGACACAACTAGGGAAACCTTAAAACTTTAAAAAAAATGAGGAGTGAAAACCCTAATCTGCTTAAAACAAGAGACCTAAATGATTTTTCACCAGAATTTTTAGAAAATTTTCATAACTTTTGCAAATGTGAAAAAAAAACATACCAACAGACCCAATCTCACTTGGTAGAGAAGATAACTTAGTAGACACTTGTACTTAGTGATCCCTTTGTATCCTGAATACTAATTTGGATCATTTTTCTCTTTCAATCTGGAACTATTTTGGATGTCTTCTTTGATAGCATAGTTCTAATTTCTCCTTACATTGATCACTTCTGATGATCTACCCTATTAGGAGCAATAAGGATTGCTAGGTCCACCTTGTCAAAGGATTTAAAAACATATAATTAAGTATGCACTCGGTAAAGAGATTTAAAAAAGACTATTAGGTCTACCTTGTTAAATGATTTGACTAATCCACTTGTCAGGATGAAATAGTAGATGATCTTTGATTTGCAACTTGGTTTGTTGAATGAGATTCCTTTATGTACTAATCACGTTGTGATAGATATGACTTTTTTGCTCCTTATACTACTGTAGCCTTTGTAATTCACTCCTTTTTCTTTTCTCTAATTGCATTCACATTCACATTCCTTACTTCTTACACACTAGGATATGATACAATTCATTACATACATACCAATCCAATTATACAAATTACAAAGTCAGCCACAATACAAGTTAACACAAATATTACAAAGTGGGCCCACATGAAGATACTCAAGTTTTGAAGACTGACTCGGTGAGGTTCTAATACTTGGCATCCATTGTCAATGCTCTGCATCATCATGCACTTGGTAGACGTAGAAGCTCAATCCATATTGATCCCTTCCAAGAAGTTATGAACTTGGTCTGCACTAGTAACTCAATAGATACTGTGAAGTCATCATATAAACTGAGTCTCTTGATTTACATTGTATGACTCGATATAAATTGAGTCTCTTGGTTAACACTACATGGCTCAATTAACATTGGACTCGCATCACATACACTATGAACTTAGTGAACACTACACAACTTGTCTTACACTGGTAAACTTGGCATGAACTATGATGCACGATTTACACTGCTATTCTTCACTATAACTATGATTTCTCGATAACCACTGAGATTTGTCCAAAAGACTCAGTAGCAACTGTAGAACTTGGTGACAATTGAAATACTTGGCAAATATTGATAGCCATACAAAGAGCTCGGTAGCTATATACAATCTGAATAAGTGCGTGTCACTATCAAAAAACTTGACTGATATGTCAACAGATAGAATATGGAAACAACATAAGAAAACATAGGTATGGCCAATCACCATTGGAGTATTTGAAGTGAAGAAAAAGTAGGAAATTACTGCATTTGACTTGGAATGGGATCAATATCCCCTAGATGATTATCAGGCTCCATGCTCTTATTTTGATAACATTGAGATGGTGCAACTTCTGGTTGGAAAGAATTTTGTACATGAGGAAAGTTGGAAGACCATTGGATGAATGTGGTAGATGACTATGATGTCTATATTAGGGAATATTTTAGAATGACTCTACATCTGGTAGAAAAGGTGCTCAATAAGGAGATTCCCCTAAAGGTCTGGGACAAGGATGTCCTTGAGATAATGGATCCCTTGCACTATAGGGATAATATCTATGATAGGCCCATCATGAACATAAAAATAGGGCATGAGAAGAATGATGACATGGATAATCATGGTCTACATGTGGTTGAACTAACAAGGGAATGGATCTAGAAACCATTTCAGATGGATCCAGTTCCCTAGGCCAAACCTCCTTAGGATACAACCAAACCCAATAATGAAAAGGGAACCAAAGTTACAATAATGACCTACACTACCAAATCACCAGTGAGGCTACAAATGGTACACTAATATGAGTGGTAGGTTGAGTATTTTGAAATAAAAAAAGGAATAGGCAAGAAGATGAAGGCAGCCCCAAGGGTAAGAAAGCAAGTGGTTGAGGTCCAAGTAGAGCCAACTACCTAAGAACCAGAGGCCTTTGAAGAACTAGAGTAAGACAAGTAGGAGAAAAAATAGGAACTGGTAGAAGAGCAAGGACTCCCACTATCTAGAACCTCAAAGGAAGAAACCTCCCCATCGGTGCCTAAGAGAGCCCAAATAGAAACAACAATGGTAGGTGTAAAAAGGAGGAAATTGAAGAAGAAGAGCAGTCCCTAATCCAGGAGATAAAAATAAGTGAAAATTGAAATGCCCCGAATGCTCAAAGAATCAAAATAATTATAAAGTGTTAAACATTATGAATCTAATGCAATTTGAACAGGCAAAATCAGAGTCTAGATGACCAAGTTATGGCTAGTCAAAGTTTGGTCAAACTAGGAACAAAGATTTAAAAAGGTGGAAAAATAATCATCTCAAAAGTGGTCAACAATGGATTTCAAATTGAAGAGCTCGTCAAGAGCTTTCCAATGATGTTAATTTCATTGAAAAAGGAGCACATATGTTGAAGTTATGCATATTTGACTTTGGAAGAAAAATAAAAATATTTATGAGATCATCATGACATCAACAAAGTGACATGGTAGCTTCAAGCTATTAACATCTGACACATGGCATCTACAAGCAAGGTTTGTTTTCAAAAAATAGTTTGCGGTCAAATTTCAAATCATAACCAACTCCTTAGCAGACCTTCACCTTAGTTGCTAGACCAACCAATTACATTTTCCATTTAATGGAGGGAAATCAATTTTAACAATACCAAATCTGTCAAATAAGGAATGAGGTCGGCAGGAGTTGAACTCCAATGACCCATCACCTAAAATTAAGGCTGACCACTACACCATTAACATGATCAAAGATAGAGGTGCAGTTAGTTCTATTTGAAGGTGATTTAGCCACCAACCTTAGTTAAATAAGGTTTACAGTTATTTTGTTAATATTTTCTTAACTCCCACTTAGTAAATGCCAAAACATAAAATGGTTTTGAATGAAATAAAAATGGTTAGAAGGAATAATTATGTAATTATTGTTTTGGCCTATTTTAGGAAAATATTTTGTATAAAAAGAGGGGTTAGGGACCTTTTCAAGTCACAAAAATTATTTTAAACAACTAGATGATGAGAAGGAGACTGTATTTTTAGAGACTTGGTGATTATTCCTACACATTGAAGAATATTGTTGCATGTTCTTGAAGGGAATTATTTCAAATCAGTTGTATTTGATTTCTTGGAGTTAACTAGATTAGTCCTCCTATTGGAGTTGGATGGGGATGTTGTCCATACTAGACAAACTCCAAAATCAAATGTGTTGTGTCTCTATCTCTCTTTCTGTCATTTCCTTTTGTGTTGTTCTTTTATTGAAATTATGCTAATTTTCTTTATTAAAGCTTTCAATTTAACTTTATGTAATTGGTTAACATTCTTTTTAATAGTCCTAGATCCTAGAAATCAGATCAAGTTTGGTATCAGAGCTTTTGTTGGACTAGTATTGCAGATTTGAATGTTAACAAGATCCAGGTTGAATCAAGGTGAAGGTGACCTTGAAGAATATAATCCTGAGATTAAAAAAAAAAGAGGTAATCCACCATTCTAGATGGATGATGAAGGTGGTGGACAAAGTTCAAAATATCAAAGTATCCAGAAGAGTCTCCAGAAAAAAGAAGAAAAGATGCAAAAACTTGTAGCTCATGGAGACAAAGGGAAAAAGAAAGGCGATGTTCGTGATGCACCAAAGACATCTCCATCTTCTCCCTCTTCTCCTTCTTCTTCTCCATCTTCTTCCTCTCCTCCTTCTACACATTCTAAATATTTTGATATTTTAAAGGGTGAACATAGGTCTCAAATTAAGTTGGATGTAAAGTTTGACTTTCCAAAATATTATGGGGAGTTAAATGATAAGAAACTAGATGATTGGATTTAGCAAGTAGAAGTCTATTGTAAGTTCAAAACCTTGTAGATGATGTTGATAGAATTCAGTTAGCCACTCTTTGGTTAGGTGGTGTAGCTCTAACTTGGTGGGAGAGTAGGACTTGGTATGAAACTTCACAACATGGTAAGTTCAATCTGTCTTGGTCAGAAATTGTTAGTGCTTTAAAGAAGCAATTCTACCCCCTAGCCCATATGTAGCAGTTAATGATGAATTGGAAACATTTTAGGCAAGAGAAAAGTCAAACTATCCAAGAGTACACCCATGAGTTTTGTAAAAAGTCTATTTCATTAAATGTACCATTATATACCCAAGACACTTTACTCAAGTATATAGGTGGCCTTGATTCTTACCTAAGGAATTCTATTCTTATCTTGAATCCTTGTAATTTGGATGAAGTATGTGTATAGGAAACACATTTAGAGTTAAGAGGTAAGGGTACTTTCATTGATAAGTTTGATAAGTAGTCATCTAAGTCTAACGAAAATTCTAAAGGAAAGGGAAAGGGTAAAAAGATAGCTACAATAAAGAAAGAGGGTGAGAAACCCACATGCTCACATTGCAAGAAAGAAGGGCATGATGATTCTAAGTGCTAGAAGTTGCATCCTAAAGAGAGGATGGAACAATTTGGTGGAAATAAAGGAAAACAAAATACTACTGCTGTAGTAAAATAGGATCTTGGATCTGATTTCAAAGATGAAACAGAAATAGTTGCTACCAAGATCCAAGGTAAAGGAAAAGGTATTTCTCTTTCATTAGCTACCAATTCTTCAAGAAAAATTGCAAGTACGAGTAAATATTCTTCTCCTAAGAATGATAAGAAAAGGAATGAATTATTTCTCATTCAAGTTGTCATCAAGAAAAATAAGGTAGATACATTATTTTATACAAGTTCTCAAGTGAATTTTATAACTGAGGTAGTTGTTAAGAAGCTTAATCTGACTACAACACCTCATCCAAAGCCATATCCTCTTGGATGGGTTTGCAATGATGCATAGTTATAGGTAACCAAGGTATGTAAGTTAAGATTTTCTATCACTACAAACTTTGTAAATGAGGTAGATGTTGATGTAGTCCCTCTAGATATTTGTGGTCTTATACTTAGGAGTCCCTATTTGTATGATCAACAAACTATCTTCTATAGGGGGGAAATAAGTATCATCTGTTTAAAGATAAAATTGAATACATTGTATGCGGACATAAGGTTAAGACTAATCTAGCACTAGTTAATGTTCATCAAATGAAAAGGTTAGTCAACTCTAGTAAGAATTTTGTGTTGATGATTGTAAAATCCAAAGAAGATGAAACATCTAAGGCATTTAAGGGATGTGATCTAGAACATAAGGCTGAAATGGTCAAAGTTGTTTCTACTTACAATGACTTGTTTCAAGAACTAAAGGGATTTCCTACTAAAAGAGAGATAAAACCAGATGTAGCCAGATGCACCACTTCCTAATATCAGTATATACCATTTAGTAGTCTTGCAAAATGAAGAAATCAAGAAGCAAGTTTAGGAGCTCATCAAGAAAGGATTGATCCATCATAGTACTTCTCCGTGTGGTTCTCCTATTGTGTTGGTTCCAAAGAAAGATAGGACTTGGAGAATGTGCATTGACTACAAGGCTTTGAAAAAGATAATGGTAAAGAACAAGTACCCTCTTCCTAGGATTGATTATTTACTTGATTAGTTGAAACATGCAATTTATTTCACCAAGCTAGACTTACATAGCAGATATCATTAGATAAGAATTGTAGAAAATGATATTTGGAAAACTACTTTTAAGACAAAATGGGGACTTTATGAGTGGTTGGTT
Source organism: Cupressus sempervirens (assembly GCA_028749045.1). Classification (NCBI taxonomy): domain Eukaryota; kingdom Viridiplantae; phylum Streptophyta; class Pinopsida; order Cupressales; family Cupressaceae; genus Cupressus; species Cupressus sempervirens. The sequence continues at coordinate 563,395,135 of CM053788.1, read as the reverse complement.
ATGCCATTTGCACTTTGTAATGTACCAACTACATTCATGAGAGTCATGAATGATGTCTTTCATCCTTTTATTGATGATTTTTCTCATAGTCTATTTAGATGATATTCTTGTATTCAGTAAGTGTTGGGATGATCATGTAATTTATGTAAAGAAAGTACTTGATGTATTGAGAAAAGAAAAGCTCTATGTACAGATGTCAAAATGTGAATTTGCAAAGGCATTCTTAGTGTACTTAGGCTATGTAGTAGGAAATGGTCAATTGAAAGTAGACCCTGCGAAGGTCAAATGTATTGTAAATGGACTCAACCAAGTACAGTTACAGAAGTCAAGAGCTTTTTAGGTGCAGTTCAGTACTGGAGGAAGTTCATTGAAAACTTCTCTTATATTGCATCATCGTTGCATGCACTAACTAGTACCAAGGAAACCTTTTAGTGGGGAGGTCCACAGTAGAAGGCTTTTGACACTTTGAAGGAAAAGTTGATCACTGCACTAGTTCTAGCTTTACCAAATTTACTTAGACCATTTGAGATGGAGATAGATGCAAGTGGGTTTTCCATGGGAGATATACACATGCAAGGAGGTAAACCAGTATGTTAACACTCTGAAACTTTTTCAAGAGTAGTAAGTAACTATCCTACTTATGATAAGGAATTTATGCTTTAGTTCAGAGTGTTAAATAGAAACATTACTTAATGGGAAAAGAAAGTGTAATCCAAATTGATCATCAACCGCTTTAGTATTTGCACTCAAAATCTAAGTTGCAACAAAGTAGACACTTTAGGTGGATGAGTTTTCTGCAATAGTTTCATTCAGTAATTAAGTATAAGAAGGGTGCCCATAACAAAGTAGCAAATATGCTCTCTAGGCCTCCTATTAGGAATGCTTTGATAATCCTTCAGAATAGTTCTATGGTTCATGAATTTTTCTAGGAACAATATGCTAATGATGGGAACTTTAAGGATATCTATGCAACTTTGATCCAGTGTAAACATGTAGAAGAGAAAGACTATTATGTGCAGGATAACTTATTGTATCACTTGGGAAAATTATGCATTCCTAAAGATGAACAAGCATAGGTTTTTCAAGAAGCACATACCTCTTTTATTGCAGGATATTTCAGGGTAAGTAAAACATTGGATCAATTGTAGAAATATTGTTACTAGCCTTGTATGCAAGAAACTATCACCAAGTATATAAAAGGACGTGTAATGTGTGTAGCTAGCAAATGAGGTAATATGAAATTTGATTTGTATACACCATTACCTGTACCATCCTGTCCATGGGAAAGTGTGTCTATAGACTTTGTGGGAGGTTTACCTATGTCTAGGAAGGGTCATGATTATTTGTATATAGTAGTTGATCGGTTCAACAAAATGTGTATTATAATGCCTTGTAAAAAATAGGTCACTATTGAACTAAGAACACATATGTACTTTCAAAATGTATGGGTTCATTTTGGGTTACCCACTTCCATTGTATCAAATCAAGATTCTTGATTCTTAGGGGAATTTTGGTCAGCATTGTGGGGACTCATGGACACCAAGTTGAAGAAGAGTATAACCTTCCATTTGCAGACATGTAGACAGACATAGGTAGTGAATAGGAAAGTTGTGCATCTACTTAGAGGTTACTACAACAAGTATCCTAATTTGTGGGTTGAAAGTCTTCATTATGTGTAACATGCTTACACGCATGTGGCACACTCTTCTACAAAGAGATCTCCTTTTGAGACTTGCTTTGGTTATTTTACTAAGGCATTGATGGATTTTTCTTTTGGAAAGGATGACATTATCGATGGATGCCATGATGTAGAAAGGGCTTTGAAGTTCATCTAGAAGGTCTAGGCAATCCATCAGGCAGTAGAAGCACAGTTGAGGTAGAACCAATAAAAATACAAGGCTCTCCATGATAAGCATTGCATCGATCATCAGTTACAAGTTGATGATAGATTTTGGTTACATATCAGTAAGGAAAGAATGCAAAGTGAAGGAAGGAAGCTCAAGCGTATCAGGTATGGTCCTTTTGAGATCTTGGAAAAGATTGGTACCAATGGCTTTTTCCTTAATCTTCCTCCATACATGAAAATTTACTCAGTTGTCAATGTTGAGAATTTGAAGTTGTATGAGCCTCCAATAATCTTGGATGAAAACATTGGCATTCATGTTCCATCCATTGATGATCTTTCAACAAAGTACATGTCAAAATTTCTAGAAGATGTTATCCTAGATAGGAATGTTAGAACTTCACGAAGAGGACTAGTTGAATACCTCTGAGTAGGACTGAAAGGGATGCATCCAAGCAAGGCAAGATGGATGGAGATTGATAAAGTGAGGGAACTATACCCTCACCTACTTTCTAAGTAATCAAACTTTCGGAGGTTAGGATGCTCTTCAGTGGGGAGGCTTGATCTGGGGGATTAAAAAAAGTGAAAATTGAAATGTCCCCAATGCTTGAAGAATCAACATCATTACAAAGTGTTAAACATTATGACTCCAACACAACTTGAATGAGAAAAATTAGAGTCTAGATGACCAAGTTATGGCCAATCAAAGTTTGGTCAACTAGGAACAAAGACTATAAAAAAGTGGAAAAATAATCATCTCAAAAGTGGTCAACAATGGATTTCAAATTGAAGAACTCGTCAAGAGCTTTCCAATGACATTCATTTCATCGAAAAAGGAGCTCATATGTTGAAGTTATGCACATTTGAATTTGGAAGAAAAATACAAATATTTATGACATCATCATGACATCAAAAAAGTGGCATGGCAGCTTTAAGCTATCAACATCTGACACGTGGCATCTGTAAGGAAGGTTTGTTTTCAAAAAATAGCTTGTGGTTAGGTTTGAACTCATAACCAACTCCTTAGTAGCCTTCCACCTTGGCTGCTAGACCAGCCAATTGCATTTGCTATTTAATGGAGGGAAATCAATTTTAACCAATACCAAATCTGCCAAATAAGGAATGTGGTTAGTGGGAGTTGAACTCCCAACCACCCATCACCTAAAATTAAGGCTGACCACTACACCATTAACATGATCAAAGATAGAGGTGTAGTTAGTGCTATTTGAAGGTAATTTAGCCACCAACCTTAGTTAAATAAGGTTTATAGTTATTTTGTTAATATTTTGTTAACTCCCACTTAGTAAATGCAAAAATATAAAATGGTAAAAGGGTGTTGAATGAAATAAAAATGGTTAAAAGGCCTAATTATGTAAATTATTGTTTTGTTCTATTTTAGGCAAATATTTTGTATAAAAAGAGGGGTTAGGGCCCATTTCAAGGCATGGAAATTATTTTGACAGCTAGATGATGAGAAGGAGATTGTGTTTTCGGAGACTTGGTGATTATTCCTACACATTGGAGAATATTGTTGCATGTGCTTGAAGGGAATCATTTCAAATCACTTGTATTTGATTTCTTGGAGTTAATCAAATCGATCCCCCTATTGGAGCTGGACCTAGAGACATAGTCCATAGTAGATGAACTCTAAAATCAAATGTGTTGTGTCTCTATCTCTCTTTCTATCATTTCCTTCTATGTTTTTCTTTTATTGCAATTATGTTAATTTTTTTAATTAAAGCTTTCAATTTAACTTTATGTAATTGCTTAACATTCTCTGTAATAGTCCTAGATCCTACAAATCAAATCACTTTAGAGGATGAGGAAGAAGCGAAATTTTTTGAATTTTTCCCCATGAATAAAAATAATCCCTTGGCTACTATGGTAGAAGAGGAGAGAAGAAGAATCTCAACTCCAACACCTCTATCTGTTCCTAGGGAGCCTATCCAGGTTGAAACCTCTGAAGATTAGTGCAACAACACCTAGTCAAAGCTTCATGTTTTGATTTCTAGTTTTAATTTTGAAATGTATTGACCCTATCCAAGTCAAGAGTGTGATTTTAGACCTTTCAAGGTCATGTTTATTTCCTCCTAGGTGGATTGTGCTTAGTTCAATCTAGTCTAGATATTTTTGTTTCTTTGTTGTTTGGGTTTTTTGAGAGAAAACCTAGGGATAGGGGTAAAATATCCTAGATGTCCTTGGTAAGGATGGAATTTTATCTAAATATTTCCTCTAATATTTTTTTACACCTTGTTACATAGTTTAGAAGTCACAAGTTGTCATTTGGGGAAATATTGCATAAGTTGTCAAAAATGTTGCAATGTTGTCAATTAGGCCTAGGAGGGTAAAAATGTCAACTTGCACTAAAAATGGTGGTTTAAAGGTTCAAAGATACTCATGCATCATTAAGAAAAAAATTTAAGGGTATGTGGCAAGTTCCAAGTCTTAAAATGCAAAAATGCTTAGAAATGAAAAATGTAGCTCATGACAACACTATATTTTGCAATATTCTCATGATAGTATTATGATAAATTTTTCATTTTGTCACCCTAATGAAACTTGAGTTCAAAGTAACAATGGGAAATTAATTTTTGGGAGGTGGGTGGTGTGGGGGGTGGGGGGTGTGTGGTGAATTAGCACTTAAAACTTTTACCTCTAACAAATTTCACCATACATCCATCTCATAACTTAACATGTAAACCAAAGTAAATAACCATGCATCACATCAAATCATAATGTAAATCAACACATAATACATAAGATTTTGGTTACCCATAAATCCTCCATGAAGAAGGTAAAAATGGGATGGGGATGACACCCACAAATCTTCACTACTGCAGTTGTAAAGTGTGGCCTATTATGGCTACAAAATTTTGATCATAAACTATGATTTACCCTATGAAAGGTTTGCCTTGTTAAAGGATTACAAGACTATTAGGTCTTACCTTGATTAAAGGATTAAAACTCACAAGTAAGTGAGCACTCTATTAGGAGATTTACAAAATCCTGTTAGGACTACTCATTTAAGATATTTACTCTGTATCACCTATTAGAATGATTCAGCACCTAATCCTTCAGTTAACACCTTGTTGCTTGATATCAAATATCCTCTTTACTAATTATCTCTTGATCCTCATAATTAAATCTATCTTCTCTATCCTTTCATTTCTTGTCTATGTCCTTCTCAAACTGATTCTACATTGTAGTTCCATATCTTAGCCATTTTTTCCATCATAAAGTTCTCTCTATGCTCTTAGAATTCCTCTCCTTTTCATTCCTACTCCCCCTTAGGGTTCACCTCTTTAAGTAGGCATTATGGAGATTGGATAGGTTAAAATGAATGATTGTGGTTGATTTTTATTACTACCAAACTCTCCCCTTAATCTGATTGGCTAAATGTAACAACATAGGGATTCATAATATGACTGGATCCTTATTTCTTAATATCAAAAATTCATGTTCATGTTGGGAAAAAATGGTTTACACAGAACTTTGTGCCATGAAAACATCTATGTCAAAGATTGGTAACTCAACATCAATACTTTGATGCTCAACCTTCACTTTGCTCTTTATACTGATACTCAACTTCTGAATGGCTTGACAATCATTCTTTCTCTGCACTTGAATCACTTAGCACACTCTATTTTCTTGACTCCTTCTATTTTCTCAACACCCAAATGAATTGACACATACTAGTTCTTGGCACTACTTGTCATATTACTTGACATGTATTGTCTAGAGGCTTATGCTTGACATACACTATGCACTCGGCTTGCATTTTTCTTTGTTAGATAATGACTAAGTGTTTGTCACTACTTTGTCAAAACCACAATGAGATTAACAATCTCCCTCTTTGACATGAGTGCCAAAAACATATTGTCATGGCATATACAATCTTATTTTATGCATAATTTTGAAAATATGTCATCTATATTCGACTTCTATACAAAATTTGAGAACCTTCAAAATTTGTAAAATATTTGTCTCCCATACCTTATTACTCCCCCTAAGTAAATACTCCATTTCATTTCTATAACTCCTTCTATGTAGATATCTTCCTTGCAAAAATACTACAAAATCTTCAAAATCTTCAAAATCCCCCTTTTTTAACACTTATAGTGTATTTTGAATGGTTTATGAACTTCTATTATGATTCCCAAAGCAGAATCCCAATTAGCATTGGCTGCATGTAAAGGTTGAATTTTTATTTCTAGATTCACAGCCATATCTACTAGACCTTCATGTGTAGAAAGATGAAAATCTTTCTTCAACAATGTTTTTGCATAGGCTAGTTCCTTTTGAAAAACTTCCATGTGTGGAGTCAACATGGACTAAATGATAATCAAAGTTTCTCTAATATTTACACCCTTTTCTTGCAACTCGATAATCCTACTCTCTGTCACCAATAATCTTTGAAAATTAACTTGAGTAGTGCTAGGAGATTGCCTCAATGTAGTACCTATTAATTGTAAATCTCCTTGTAGTTGGTCAATAGATTGTTGAGTCTCTTTGGTGAAGATATCAACATCATATAATTTTCTATATAGAGACAAAATATTCTCCAAAACTTTCTTAACACTCTCAATCTTAGTTGATAAATCAGATTTTCTAAGTGCAATGGCACTAGATATCTTGTCCATAACCTTAGTGTGAAATTTACTTTCAAACCATTCCAATAGCTTTACATTTGATTCTATATCTTTATCTTTAATATTATCAAATGTACAAGTTGATCTAAGATAGGATTATTGGAAAATGAATTTGAAATATCTAAAGCATCTAAAAACAAATCTCTAATATCATGTAGAACCTTTGTTTTTTTAATGCTCCCTTGTCAAGATTTCTTGCCTTGATTTCCTCTAGAGAGCCTTTTGAAGAACAACTATTTCTTCAAGTGTGATTGTTGTTGGATCAACCTAGGGTATAAAAACCACTTCCTTTAAACTCACATCCTCATATGATGTATTCTCACCACTCTTGGGTGTATTGGTACTCAACCTTGATATTTGTAATGGTGTAGCTTGAGTACTTGGCTTCTAAAGAGTCTTGCTACTAGGAGGAGGTGAAGTGACTTGTAAAGTGACCAATTTCCATATGGCTACATGTTCCTCTATCTCAATATTCATCTTATCATCTTCCTCTTGTTCAACCTTCATCTAATCTTCAATGGGTTTTAGTGAGGTGAATATAGGATTCTCTTCCTTGTCCTCTTTCTCTTCATTACCCTTATTGTCAATTATGACAAGTGTTGGAAACCTTGAGCTTTGTAGACTCGACAGTAATGTAGTTGATGTATTTTCCTCCTCCTTTATCTCAATGACAATAGTAGCCATTGAAGATGGTTCTTGGTTAAGTTCACCTTGTTGTTCTAGGGTTACACTTTGATCTATTGATTTTTCATTTCAATCCTTCTCCTTAACTACTGCAACATATGGGGGCACAATAGGTGTGTCTTGTTATTGTGTCTTATTGGATGCCATCTCAACCTTTTGGAATTTGTCAATCCTTACAAATATAGGATTTGTGCATGGAATAACATCATTAGCGGATTCCTATTGTAGTGTCTTCAAATATTCCTGACTCAATGGATTTACATTCTGTGTAGAGTTATTAGGTATGTCCTCAATGGTCACTAAGTAATGTTGACTCTCTTTCTCACCATGTGTAGGACTAGTGCTCAACACATTGGCATCCTATTTATCTTCCTCAATTGTATCATCCTTTACTTGTTCTATTTAATTCTTCTCTACATCTGCTCCTTTCTTGTCTTCCACTATTCCCACTATTTGTGTGGTAAACCCATAGATTGTTTTCCAAATTAATTTTCTCTAGGTTACCACCTCTTTAACTCTACTTCTCAAAATATGAAAGGCTTTACATTTAGGAGAAAATCTCCCTTTATGCTTCTCTACAACCTTTGCAATTTGTTTCTTACCAAATTTAGGCATAACTTGAGCTAAAGTAGCCTCCCTAATTTGTTTTTAGTCTACGTACTAAACTTCCATTTCTACTCAACTCTTTCATATAAGCTTTTGGGAATAGATTGATCAATTTATAATGGAGTGGTCTTAAATGTGGCCATCATATCATAAATAGCCTCTTCAATATTATGCTTATCTCCATTATCTAACTTATCAAATCAACATGCTGAAAACCTAACAAATCTTCATTACTATTTATATTGTCACATAGGTTTTCAATATCAAATGAAGGATTGTGTCTTGCCACGTTGAATTAATTTTTTTCATCTAATTTTGTCCTTTCATCATCAAAATTTTCATGTGGTTTATATATATATATATATTTAGTAGGCATACTCATCTTTGTCATACCATCCATCTTTTTACCTTTTGTTGATTGAGATTCCTTGGCTAGTACGGTGGAAGCCCTTGAAATTTGCATTCTTCTTCTTCTTCTACCTTACCAAAATTTTCTTTCAATTTCTTCATCATCTTGTTCTTCTTTATGATGAATGAAAATAACTCAAAAAATTGAGTATATAGCCTTCAAAACCTTGTAATTAATGTTTAGTGCATATACAATTGTAATCTTAGTTGCTATAGGATTTACAATTCACTTGGATATCATAGCTAGCTTAGTAGTCACTATAGTACCTCATTACTTGACACTTATTGCAATAATTCCAATACTTGGCAACAACAAATAAAAAAATATAATGATATATTATCTCTTTATTCTAATCACTTCATTGCATCTTAATATATGTTGATAGATCCTTTTCATTACAAGTGAATGCTTGGAACTTATGCAAAACATATCATTTTAGATGTCAGTTCCACACATACCTTTGATTTCTGAGTTGGGGGTGATGTGATAAGCTAATCCATTAGATAAAGTGACCTCATTTGGATTTGATGAGCTGCAATCTTCTTTCTTTTTCCATGTCTTATTCATCTGCATCTTTTTCTTTTCAACATCTACCTTTTTTTTTCCTTTCCTAAATACATTTCTTAGTGTATGTGATTGAGTTAGATAGTTTTTACTTACATGTCCAATTTTAAGACAACTAAAGCACACAATTGCATTCAACCATCTATTATAATTACCTCTGAAATGTATCCTAATGCAATTTATAGGAACATGACCATTGTCACCACAATAATGACAATTGTACCTTGTATTGTAATCCCAATCATAATAATTCCCATGATGATGTACCTTAGTTTTCTTGTTTGACATCCACTTGGGTTTGGATCTGCATTCAGATCCCTTATGTCCATACTTCTAACAAATGTAATAGTATCCTTCAAATTCTCTAAGTACTAGTGGTCTTTGTCTTGCATTCATGTGCTTGATGTCCTTGCTTCTTGCATTTATGGCAATGTCCATTGAAAGTTTGCTTAGGGTTTTGATTTCCAGTGTTGCTCTTGGAGATATTTGTTGTGTGGCCCAATCTTCCATAGTGATGACAAGTGGGCTTATAGTTCTTTCCCTTATTGTTCCTTTGTTCATCACTTCTAGATGATTCTCCTTTCTTAGTAGTAGAATATCCCAATCTAGTAGTGTTATTACTTGATCTTGGTGCTTCCATCAATCTTCCAAAGCACTTTATGGCCTCACTAGGTTTGTTAAGATTTTCCTTTTCTATCTTCAATTTATTTTGTAATAGGGTATTCTATGTTTCTAAAGTTGTAAGTTCAATGTCATTCATATTCAATTCTTGATTTGCAATCATCAGTTGATTCATCATAGCCAATTGAATGCTCAATAACTTTTTCACATCTAATGACTTCTTATCAAGTCTATTAGCTAGTAATGTTTTTTCTTCTTCAATCTTGACTCTATCTTCTTTAACTTTCTTTTTTCAATTCAATTGTCTCACATAACAATACTAACTGAGTTTCTTATTCCCTTTTGAGATTCCTAACTTATTCATTTAGGGCAATGTTCTTTTCCATTAGATCTATAATTGTTACATCATATTCATTTGAGTTCCTATCCTCAAATAATCTAGTAGTGTCTTCTTCTTGATATTGAGTGTCATTTTGTTAAATGGTAAATTCAAATCTTAACTCCAAAGTTGTCAAACTTTCCTATCTAGAGAACAAAGATCTGATACCCATCATTATAAATAACAATGGGAAAGTAAGTTCGGGGGGGGGGGTGGTTGGGGGTAGTGAATCAACACTTAAAGATTTTACCTCTAAAAAATTTCACCATACATCCATCTCATTACATGTAAACTGAAATAATAACCATGCATCACATAAAACTTAATATAAATCAACACATAACATACAATATTTTGGTTACCTAGAAACCCTCTAAGGAGAAGATAAAACCGAGGTGGGTAGACACCCAAAAATCTTCACTACTGTAGTTGTAAAGTGTGGCATATTATGTCTACAATTTTTTTCATCATAAACTATGATCTACCTTGTGAAAGTTTTTCCATGTTAAAGGCTTACAAGATTGTTAGGTCTTACCTTGATTAAAGGATTTAAACTCATAACTAAGCACTTTGTTAGGAGATTTACAAAAGCTTGTTAGGAAAACTTTCTAAGAGATTCACTCCATATCACTATTGGAATGAATCAACACCTAATCCCTCATTTAGCACCTTGCTACTTGATGTAAGATCTCCTCTTTACTGGTTATCTCTTGATCCTATTGATTAGATCTATCTTCTCTATCCTTTAACTTCTTGTCTCTGTTCTTATCAAATAGATTCTATATTTTATTTCCATAACTTAGCCATCATTTCCATCATGAAATGCTATCTATTCTCTTAGCATTCCTCTCCTTTGTATTCCTACTCATCCTTAGGGTTTACCTCTTTAAGTAAGCATTACAGAGATGGGCTAGGTTAAAATCAATGGCTCTAGCTGATCCTTATTCCCCACTAACTCTTCCCTTAATTTAATTGGTTGCATGTAATAGCATAGGGATTTTTAATATGACTAGATACTTATTTCTTAATATAAAAAATTCATGTTCATGTCGGCCAAAAATGGTTTACATAGAATTTTGTGCCATAACAAACATTTATATCAAATATTGGTAACTTGTCATCAATAGACTCTTATGCTGAGCCTTTACTATGCTCTTTATACTGATATTTAGCTTATAAATGGCTTTTCAATTACTCTTTCTTGGCACCTAAATCTCTCGACACATATTATTTTCTTAACTCCTATTTTCTTGGCACCTAATCCCTCATTTAGCACCTTGCTACTTGATGTAAGATCTCCTCTTTACTGGTTATCTCTTGATCCTATTGATTAGATCTATCTTCTCTATCCTTTAACTTCTTGTCTCTGTTCTTATCAAATAGATTCTATATTTTATTTCCATAACTTAGCCATCATTTCCATCATGAAATGCTATCAACACCTAATCCCTCATTTAGCACCTTGCTACTTGATGTAAGATCTCCTCTTTACTGGTTATCTCTTGATCCTATTGATTAGATCTATCTTCTCTATCCTTTAACTTCTTGTCTCTGTTCTTATCAAATAGATTCTATATTTTATTTCCATAACTTAGCCATCATTTCCATCATGAAATGCTATCTATGCTCTTAGCATTCCTCTCCTTTGTATTCCTACTCATCCTTAGGGTTTACCTCTTTAAGTAGGCATTACGGAGATGGGCTAGGTTAAAATCAATGGCTCTAGCTGATCCTTATTCCCCACTAACTCTTCCCTTAATTTGATTGGTTGCATGTAATAGCATAGGGATTTTTAATATGACTAGATACTTATTTCTTAATATAAAAAATTCATGTTCATGTCGGCCAAAAATGGTTTACATAGAATTTTGTGCCATAACAAATATCTATATCAAATATTGGTAACTTGTCATCAATAGACTCTTATGCCGAGCCTTTACTATGCTCTTTATACTGATATTTAGCTTATAAGTGGCTTTTCAATTACTCTTGCTTGGCACCTAAATCTCTCAACACATATTATTTTCTTAACTCCTATTTTCTCGGCACCCAACTGACTTGACACAGACTAAATTCTTGGCACATACTAGTTCTTGGCACTAACTTGTTGGAAATAGAAGAGGAGTAACTAAGAGGGGAGGGGTGAATTAGTTCCTAAAAAAATAAATCCCAGATCCCTTAGATGTTAGTACAAAATGCAAATAGAGAACCAAATACTGTTGAAGCTTGGTAAACACACATAATGTTGTAACACACTAACAATTGGATTAACTCGGTAAATGATTAATAAATAAACCTTTTGATGTTACCTATGATTATCATTACTTTAATTAGTTACAAATACATAAAATAAAATAGCATGAACAAATTTGACACTAGGATTTAACATGGAAATCCAATTTGGGAAAAACCACCAATTGTAACTAGTTACTATTTTTCACATTTCTAAAGTGAGCCTTGTTAGGAGCCAACCCTGCTAAAGGTTACAAAACACACTGTTATATGTGAACCTATTAGATGATTTAATCACCCTGTTAGGAGTGGCCTTTTTAGAGGACTTGAGAACAATTCAATGGAATTTCCACCTTGTTAGGGGATTTGCAAATAGCTGTTAAGCAAACTCTTATAGGAGATTTAGATCACTGTTACAATGGTTAGAGAGTAACAATGAGATGAAATGATTTGAATGCAACTAAATTGCTAATTATAGATCTATGTTTTGGCTTTTACTTGATCCTTCTTGATTAAATATATCTTGGTTGCTCCATAAGGATATTTTTCTTATCCTTCAAATTCACTTCCTCTTCTCATCATTAGATCTTCAATCACATTAGCATCACTTACACATTCACACACTTTGAAATCAAAACTTTACCTTATACTTATATCTTCCACTTTGTTAAGTTAGCTGAAATACAACATAGAATAATCAATATTCATCACCTTAGTCAACTGGAATCAATAGACAAATCAATTAAGCTTAGTACAACAAAATAAGAAAATCCTTTGTTAGCTGACCCAACTTGGTAGAAACTAACTTAGAAATGATTTCCTTTGTTAACCAACAAAATCTTGATTAACACTATAAACTAATGAAAATTCTTTCGCAATTGAGTGATCATGGTTAGCATTAGTTCCACCCAACTTTCCTTCATTACCTGAGTGAGCTTGGTTAACACTCACTTTCTGCAACATTTTCTTCGATGCTCAAGTGAACCCAGTAGACATTGCCTTATGAACTAGGAAAACACAGGAATGCTCGGTAGACACTAAGAACTATCTTCACTACCAGAGTGATCTCGACATATACTGAATGATAATGATAAGAAATTTGTGTAACAACAAAGATAGCACACAATTAACCAATTGTGTCTAATAATCTCCCTCTTTGTCATTGATGGCAACACAACATGTCATAGCACAATGAAATTTTGGATTTTAGACTTGACATCTCCCTCTGTTAGTATGAGCTCTTCCTTTCACTAGATTATGTCTGAAATAGTTGCTACCAAGTTCATTTAGAACATTCTCCCTCTTTTAGCAAACTTCTTCTTTGGAAAACTTCTCCCTCTCTGGTTCCTTACTTTATTCTAGTTCCAAAAATTTCTCTGAGATATGATAGTAAACTTCTCCCTCTTTAACAACACATGCCAAAGACAATAATTCTATAAATACCAATGTACCTTACGTAGTGATTCATCTACAATATACCCTTGCCAATTCTGCACCAACTTATTGATCTTCAACAAGTTCTGGTTGATGCATTCACTAAACTTCATTTAGTGAATTTCAGATAGGGGAATGACCCCTAACTTACCTCTTAGATACAAAAATGCATCCTTAGGTAATGGCTTGGTGAATATGTTTATAATTTATTCTTTTGTACTCACTTATTCTAATTTGACTTCTTTATCTTGCACTAACTCTCTTAAGAAGTGATATTTTATAGCAATATGCTTTGCTTTGGAATGCATTACTAGATTCTTTGATATGTTGATTGCAATGGTGTTATCACAATATATGACAACTTGATCTTTGATTTCTACCTTCATTTCTTCCAATAGTTATTTGAATCAAACAATGTTAGAACAATTGATTGTTGTGCTACATATTTTGCCTCTATTGTGAATTGAGATGTACAAATTTTCTTCTTTCTTGTCTAAGATACTAATCTTTTACCAAGAAAGAATGCTCCACCACTAGTGCTTTTTCTATCATCAATACTTCCTATCTAATCAACATCAGTAAATAATTTCAAGTCCAAATTGCCTCCAAGTTTGTACCATAAGCCATATTCTTCAGTACCTTTCAGATACCTCATGATTCTTTTGATTTCCTATAGGACTAGAAAATGGATTAAATGCATAACATACTATGAGAAAATCACAAACTCAATAATCATAGGTTAGCACCCACTAGTCTAACATGAAAACCAAACTAATAAAGAAAAAAAAAATGTTAAAACTCCCTCTTTCATTTGTAGCTCCCATGTCCTTCTTTCTTCTCCAAATGATGTAGCTCCAAAGTTTCCTATAGTGCACACAAAATTGAAGCAAATTCTATGATAATGGTGATAATGCTATGCGAATACTAGAAGTTGTGATTTGAATGCAAGAGATGGAGTGAAAAATCTAAAGGAAATTAGGACTCAAAGACTCAAGAATTAGGATTGGAAACAAGAGGGAAAATGCTCATTTTATAAGTGGCATGGAGGATGAGAGCATTGGAATTGTCACCCTTAGATATGTGATGTGGTGAGAGATTCCTTTGAAAATCCATGACGCATATGACAAAAGATGTCAAATGTAGGATTCTATGATGCATGGAAGTAAAACTTGGCTAAATGTGTAAGAGAATCTATAATGCAATATAAAACACCTCAAGCCCACTTAAAGCCAAGAATCTATGACAAATAAGCCAAATATGGACATGCATAAGAGAATAAGAATATTGGATTATGACATCTCTTAGCCAAGTGTCAGAGGAGAATCTGTGAGGTGTCATACCCAAGTGTGATGATGATGTCAATATTTTGTAGAATATTTGAACTAAAAATCCTTTATTCCACAAAATAGAAATTAGTAAAAAATGGGATTAATGATGGGAAATATGACTTAGGAAATCAAAGAATTTCTATGGTTTGCAAATGACTAACCAATTAATCCATAAAACATCAATTAATTAAGGAGGTTAGTCAAAGAATAATTAGTAAGAATGACAGGATTAAATTATGGGTTATTTAATCCTATAGAGAAAATTAGTAAATGATTGGCCGAAATTGATTAAATAAATGCAATAGTATCCTTTGATGAAATGTGATGATGATACAGATTAAATATGATGATGATAGATAAACCAAAGCTATGGTCAAATTGATTGATTGATTGAAATTGATAACATGCCAAGGACACATGACATGAATTGATTAATACATAACATTTAACTAACATTGTAAAATGCTACTAGATCTATATTGATTGATAAGGTTGATCACAATAACATCGAAAAATGTTGTCAATACTATTAAAGTGGTTGATGATTCCATGATCTAACATTGAAAGCCTCAACAATGTCAAAGATTAGATGACATGAATGATAGTGTGACCTAGTACTGAGAGCCACAATAGTACTAAGGCCAAATTGATAAGATTGATAGGTTGATAGGTTCCAAGGCACTAAAAGCCACAAAAATGCCTAGGATTGGATAGATGATGATTGATTTGGGATGCTTGACATGTTTCATGATGATTAGGACTGATTTTTGGGTGATTCTGAGTTGATTTGGGGTGATTTTAAGTTGATATGAAATGATTTTGAAATGATATGAAATTGATGTGAAAAAGGATACAAATGATGAAATATTATTGATTTTTGCCAAAAGATCAAAGTTAGTAGAATAAGAAAATGGGACGAATTAGTATGCAAAAGTGATGAAATTGTAGATGCAAACCATTTTTGAGCATCTACATTTTGCCCTTCTTTGATACAATGTGATTTAGAGCGTTGTGTCAAAGAATGCTAATGAAAAAGCCATAAAAGCATGCCCCAGCAATGTGGTATATATTTATGATCCCTTGAGAAATTGACCAACATAAGCATATGATAGGTTGATTTCATTGAAAATGAGAAAACAAAGCCATAGAAATTGACAGATAAAAAATTGGAGTTAAAACATGAAAGTTATGGGCTCTGGAGTGAAAAAGAGCATTGTGACCAATACATAAAGGACTTCATGCACATCCATCTAGGAAGCCACAAGTTATAAAATGGATTTGAGAGGGTTTTGGAAGTCATTTTCACTCTCTCATTTGGAAGAAAAGAGCTTTGGAATAAGGAGAATGGATCGGCTACCTAGGGAGCAACACTATGGTGAATGAGTGTGCACCTTCCAATGACGGGTAGATGTAGGAGCTTTAGTGAGTAAATCGAGGCTATCTTTGTGGTTTTTATGTTTTTTTATGCTTTTCCATATGTTTTCCTACTTTTCACATCGGGTTCACCAATTGTAGGACTAGAAAATGGGTTAAATGCATAGCATGCTATGAGCAAATCACAAACTCAATAATCATACGTTAGCACCCACTAGTCTACCATGAAAGCCAAACTAATAAAGAAAGCAAAAAATGTTAAAACTCCCTCTCTTTTTTGTAGCTCCCATGTCCTTCTTTCTTCTCCAAATGATGTAGCTCCAAAGTTGCCTATAGTGCACACAAAATTGAAGCAAAGTCTATGATAATGGTGATAATGCTATGAGAATACTAGGAGTTGTGATTTGAATGCAAGAGATGGAGTAAAAAATCTAAAGGAAATTAGGACTCAAAGACTCAAGAATTAGGATTGGAAATGAAAGGAAAAATGCTCATTTTATAAGTGGCATGGAGGATGAGAGCATTGGATTTGTCACCCTTAGATATGTGATGTGGCAAGAGATTCCTTTGAGAATCCATGACACATATGACAAAAGATGCCAAATGTAGGATTTTATGACACATGGAAGTCAAATTTGGCTAAATGTGGAAGAGAATCTATGACACATCATAAGACACCTCAAGCCTGCTTAAAGCCAAGAATCTATGAAAAATAAGCCAACTATGGACATGTGTAAGAGAATAAGAATATTGGATTATGACATCTCTTAGCCAAGTGTCAAAGAAGAATCTATGAGGTGTCATACCCAAGTGTCATGATGATGTCAATATTTTGTAGAATATTTTAATTAAAAATCCTTTATTCCACAAAATAGAAATTAGTAAAAAATGGGATTAATGATGAGAAATATGACTTAGGAAATTAAGAATTTCCATGGTTTGCGAATGATTAACCAATTAATCCATAAAACATCAATTAATTGAGGAGGTTAGTCAAAGAATAATTAGTAAGAATGATAGGATTAAATTATGGGTTATTTAATCCTATAGAGAAAATTAGTAAATGATTGGCCGAAATTGATTAAATAAATGAGAAAGTATCCTTTGATGAAATGTGATGATGATATGGATTGAATATGATGATGATAGATAGACCAAAGCTATGGTCAAATTGATTGAAATTGATAACATGCCAAGGACACATGGCATGAATTGATTGATACGTAACATTGAACTAACATTGTAAAATGCTACAAGATCTAGATTTATTGATAAGGTTGATCATAATAACATTGACAGACATTGTCAATATTATTAAAGTGGTTGATGATGCCATGATCTAACATTGAAAGCCTCAATAATGTCAAAGATCAGATGACATGAATGATGGTGTGACCTAGTACCGAGAGCCATGACAATACTAAGGCCAGATTGATAAGATCGATAGGTTTCCAAGGCACTAAAATTCACAACAATGCTTAGGATTGGATAGATGATTATTGATTTGGGATGCTTGACATTTTTCATGATGATTAGGATTGATTTTGGGTGATTTTGAGTTGATTTGGGGTGATATGAAATGATTTCAAAGTGATATGAAATTGATGTGAAAAAGGATACAAATGATGAAATATGATTGATTTTGACCCAAAGATCAAAGTTAGTAGAATAAGAAAATGGGATGAAATAGTATGAAGAAGTGATGAAACCATAGATGTGAACCATTTTTGAGTGTCTACATGTCCATTATGTGATTTTCCTTGGGATATACTAAGAATCTTGCCACCATATCAACTAATAATGCAATATTAGCCCTTGTATGCACTACATACTAAAATTTTTCAATCATTGATCTATATGTGGCATGATCTATTGCCTTAGAATCATCATTTTTGGAGGTCTTATGTCTAGTAGACATAGGTGTTCCAACTAGTTTTGAATCTTCCATTCCAAATTTATTCAATATCTCCTTGATATACTTGGATTGAGTGATGTAGATACCATCTTTGTTCTTTTTTATCTGCAACCCAAAAAAGAATTTTATTTCATCAAACATGGACATCTCATATTCTTTACTCATTTCTTGTGAGAATGAATTGCATAAGTCATGGTTTCTTGTAAATAGAGTATCATCAAAAAATATTTCTACCAACACAATCTTCTTATCTGGTCCTTCTTTGATATACAAACTACTATTGTCATTTGTCCAATGAAAACCAATTTGTATCAAGTAATTGTGTTGTCTTTTATACCAAGCTCTGGGAGCTTTCTTGAGACCATATAATGCTTTGTGTAGTTTGCAAACCATGTCTCTTTTGATAGGATCCACAAAACCTTCTGGTTGCTTAATGTAGACTTCCTCATCAAGAAATCCATTCAAGAATGTAGATTTGACATCCATTTGATATACTTAAATCCTCTATGTGATGCATATGATAGTAAAGTTATAACACCTTCTAGTCTTGCCATAGGAGAAAAAGTCTCACCATAGTCAATACCTTCTTCTTGAGAATAACTTTTACACACTAATCTTGCTTTGTTTCTTGACACTTTTCCATCTTCATTTATGTAAGGAAACTCAGGTGCGAAAATAGCTTCCTACACTAATCTCATAAGGAAAGTATGGTGCAAATCCTTTTAAAATCTTCTACACTTACAGATTCAATATCATGTAAATAGCAATATAGCAGCCAACCATGCATACAAAAAATAGATAGAGAAAGAACACATAACACAAAGATTTGCCAGTGGGGAAAAACCTTTCGGTAAAACAACCCCACCCCTCCAGAACCTGCACAATGTATTATCTTCAACACAAGATTACAATACACTTGCAATGCAAGTTCAACATCAACAATAGAAGACTCCAGTAGCACCTCAGTACCTGCAAACTTTCATCTATCACACTATTGCATTACAACATGCAATACTCATTTTATGAACATCTTAAGACCCAACAAAATGCCCACAAAGGAGTTGGGCATTTTTCATGGCTCAACCACCAAGAAACATGCACAATGCCACATGTACATCCGATACCAAGAAAAGGGCATCCATCCCTTGAATAGGCAATGAAAGCTTGCCATAGAATCTGCCAAAAATAGCGGTCACAAGAGAAGTGTAAGGGAATCCGTCATACCAACCTATTTTTGGCATATTCTCTTACACACACAAACCACTCATTCTTGGGTGCCCAAATAGGCCTCATGTCATAAGATGCTCTTACACCTGTCATAGCTTATTCCTTAAATAACTCTTACACATCATAGGAATCCATCATAACCATTTCAGCCATGATCTCATTCACACACTTCAAGATGCCAACACATGTAAGTGATCAACATGCCAACTAGACATGTACACTCACATTTACATATTATTTGCAAAAATACATTTTACAAAAAAAATAATAATAAGAATAGGAATTATACAAGGTTGAGACACCTTATTCCTAACATTCTCCCACTTGTCGAACAGCTTGTAAGAGCAAAGGAACATAATAGGAACTAACTGCTATAGGCCGAAAGGCCCATAGACTCTGAACACAATCTAAAATTCTTAGTGCCCACTGGTTTCGTTAATGCATCTGCAACATTCTTCACAGTATCTACCTTCTCCAAATTTACCTTTCCATCTTCCACCATATCTCTCACAAAGTGAAACTGCACATCAATGTGCTTCATTCTGGCATGGAAAGTTGGATTCTTCACAAGGCAAATAACACTCTGACTATCACACCAAATAGTAATCTGTTTTGCATCAACACCAACATCAGAACACAATCTCTTAAGCCAAATGGCTTCCTTACAAGCATGAGTAGCAGCCATGTACTCAGCTTCTGTAGTGGAAAAAGCAACCACAGGTTGTCGCTTACTCATCCAACTGATGGCACCACCAAATATAGTGAACATATAACCACTAGTGGATCTCCTACGATCAATATCACTTGCCCAATCTGAATCCACAAACCCATGAATACAAACTGAATGCGGAGATCTAGAAGAGTTACCATGATAACATATGGAGTAATATGATGTACCCCTCAAATATTTGAATACTCGCTTAACTACATCCCAATGTACCCATCCAGGATTAGCCATAAATCGACTCAGGACTCCCACTGCTTGGGCAATGTCTAATCTAGTACAGACCATAGCATACATAAGACTGCCAACTGCACTAGCATAAGGTACTCTACTCATGTCCTCCACCTCACTAGGAGATTTTGGACAATCATCTATAGATACCTTTGTTCCCATAGAAATAGGAACACATAGTGGTCTACAATCTGCCATGCTGAACCTATCCAACACAGGCTTCACATACTTACTCTGACTCAACCAAATTTTTCTATTAGACCTATCTCTACTAATTTCCATACCCAAGATGTACCTAGCTGCCCCAAGATCTTTCATCTCAAACTGTGTTGACAATTGAGATTTAAAATCAGAAATCATACCCTTACCCTTCCCAAACAGCAACATATCATCAACATATAATGCAACAATAAGAAGGTGATCATTTTCAACTCTAAAATAAACACAATGATCTAATTTCAATCTTACAAATCCAATTGACAACACAAAGGCATCAAACTTAAGGTACCACATCCTAGGAAATTGCTTCAAACCATATAGAGATTTATTCATTCTGCAAACAAAGGATTCTTTACCTTTAACAATGTAGTGCTCAAGCTATGACATATAAATCTCTTCCTCCAAATCACCATGAAGGAAAGCTGTCTTCACATCCTTCTGTTCTATCTCTAAATCATATGATGAAGCAAGAGATAACAAAAATCTAATGGATGTCAACTTTGCAATAGGAGAGAATATTTCACCATAATCTATTCCCTCTACCTATGAATACCCCTTTGCAACAAATCTAGCTTTGTACCTTTCAACACTGCCATCTGTACATAATTTCTTCTTGAACACCCATTTATAGCCAACAGGTTTTCTCCCTTTAACCAAAGGTACAAGGTCCCATGTTTTTTTTTTCTCTAATGAAGCCATCTCATCATCCATAGCCTCAATCCAAGAACCTGCATCTTCCATGCCCAAACCCTCTTTCATAGACCTAGGCTCATCAATGTTAGTAATCAAAGCAAAAGCACAACTAGAATCTAACATGGAATAACCAAACCTTTCTGGTTGCTTTCTTTCTCTCGTGGATCTCCTCAAGGGCTGAGGTTGAGGTTGTTCTTCCTCTTCTTCTAAACTATCAGAGCTACTAGAGCTTTCCTCATTATTAGACCCAACATGGTCTCTCTGTTCAGTCTTCTCAGGGGTAGGAGGCAACTGAACAACATATTTTTTCTTTTCTTTTTCATCTGGTTGTAGCACAATAGGAGAAGATGTTAGCTCTCTAAAAATAACATTTCTACTATACAACACCTTACTAGTCATAGGATCCCAAAGCTTGTATCCTTTCACACCAGCACTGTACCTGATGAAAATACATTTAATAGCTTTGTTTTCCAACTTAGATCTTTTCTCCTTTGGAACATATGCATAAGCTTCATAGCCAAAAACACGAAGATGTCTAATTGAAGGCTTCTTACCAGACCACACCTCCATGGGTGTCTTACCAAAAAGATCTGATGTAGGAGATCTGTTAACCAGATAGCAAGCAGTGGCCACAACTTCAGCCCAAAACCTTTGTTCTAAACCAGCTCCACTAAGCATACTCCTAGCCTTCTCCATCAATGTCCTGTTCATTCTCTCTGCAACTCCATTTTGCTCTAGGGTATAAGGAGTTGTCTTATGCCTCTTGATACCTTGTTCTTTATAGAACTGTTCAAACTCTGCTGAGCAAAATTCACCACCATTGTCAGTTCTCACACACTTAATCTTCTTACTAGTCTGATTCTCTACAAGGGCTTTAAATTCCTTGAATCGACTAAAGACTTGTGTCTTAATTTTAAGGAAATAAATCCATGTCCTTCTACTGTAATCATCTATGAAAGATACAAAAAATACAAACTTGGAGATCGAAGGAACTTTTACAAGATCAAATACATCAGAATGAATAAGATCCAAAACATCAAAAGATTTGTGAGAACTAGAGTAAAACTGAACATGATTTTGTTTACCATATACACAGTGTTCACCGAAGTCAAACTCGAGATTGCAATCGTTTAACCCCTCAACAAGATTTTTGTTTTTCAGGGTTCTGAGACCCTTCTCACAATTGTGGCCAAGTCTCATATGCCACAACATTGTCTTTTCTACAAGAATCTTTCCTTCCAAAGTGTTTGCATTGCCATCAGAACCTATAACCACAGAACTCTTCACTGCTCGTTTAGATGGTGAGGATCAAGAACTGTTACATAGAGGAATACATGCATCTAGCTGAAACAAAGTACCTCTCCTAGTACCCTTAGCAAGCACCATCAATCCTCTAATCATCTTACATCCTTAATTTGAAAAAACAACTTGTACACCTACATCGTTCAACATACTTACAGATAATAGGTTTCATGCTAGACCTAGAATGTGCATAACTCCATTGATTCCCTTTACTTGTCCATCAGGAAATTTGATAGTGACCCTTTCACGTCCAACTATCTTTAGGTGAGAATCATCAGTCAAGTACACCTTTCCACCATCAAACTCTTCATATCTTGAGAACTAGTTTTGATGAGAGGTCATGTGAAAAGATGCAACCGAGTCAACCAACCACACATCATTAGATGCATGGGCTTCCAAAGCTACGATGAATGCATCGCCATCTTCTTGAGATTTTTTAGAACCAGAATTTGAGGCTTTCTTCTTCTTCTTAGGCTCTTTACAATCTTTACGGAAGTGCCCAGTCTTATCATAGTTCCAACATTTTTCCTTGGACTTATTGGAAGTCTTTGACTTCCCATGAGATTTTGATCTACCCTTATTGCTAGACTTATTGTCATTTTTCTTTCCTATTTCCATAGATCTCCCACAAATAGCAAGGGCTTCTTTTTTTGAAACGGAATCCTTTCTCCGCATCTCCTCTGATAGTAGTGAAGACACCACATCATCCATTTTGAAGGTGACTAATGTGCTTCTGAGAGCCATCACAAGATGGTCCCATGAATCTGGTAAAAAACACAAAAGTGTGTAGCAACGATCCTCCTCCTCTAACTTGACACCAACAAATGTCAACTATGTAGCCAACAGATTAAATGCATTTAAATGATCCGTTAAGGATGCACCTTCCTCCATTCGTAGAGAATACAACTTCTTCCTCAGGAACAACTTGTTCACTAGAGATTTGGCCTGATAGAAGGCCCCAAGTCTTTCCCACAAACTATATGCAATTTTCTCATCTATAACATTTAGAAGGACTGCATCGGTTAAATAGAGTCTTATGAGACCCTTAGCTTTATGATCTTTGATATTCCAATCTACTTGAGTTATAGTTGCTGGTCTTGTAGCACTTGTAGTCGCTTCCCATAGGTCACGATCTTCCATCATATCTTCCATCTTGAGTTTCCACAATTCAAAATTAGTGCCATTAAATTTCTCCACCTCCATTCTTCCATATGATGAACTCGCCATCTCAATTTGCAAATAAGATTTAGGATGCTCTGCACAAGACTCCCACTCAACTTGAGATTAGCTCAAAAAATCCTACCCAACAACTAGGATCAAAAGTTGATCAAGCTTTGATACCACTTGTAAGGAAACTCAAGTGTGAAAATAGCTTCCTACACTAATCTTATAAGGAAAGTATGGTGCAAATCCTTTTAAAATCTTCTACACTTACAGATTCAATATCATGTAAACAACAATATAGCAGCCAACAATGCATACAAAAAATAGACAGAGAAAGAACACATAACACAAAGATTTGCTAGTGGGGAAAAACCTTTTGGTAAAACAACCCCACCCCTCCAGAACCTGCACAATGTATTATCTTCAACACAAGATTACAATACACTTGAAATGCAAGTTCAACATCAACAATAGAAGACTCCAACAGCACCTTAGTACCTACAAACTTTCATCTATCACACTATTGCATTACAACATGCAATACTCATTTTATGAACATCTTAAGACCCAACAAAATGCCCACAAAGGAGTTGGACATTTTTCATGGCTCAACCACCAAGAAACATGCACAATTCCACATGTACATCCAATACCAAGAAAAGGGTGTCCATCCCTTGAATAGGCAATGACAGCTTGTCATAGAATTCGCCAAAAATAGTAGTCACAAGAGAAGTGTAAGGGAATCTGTCATACCAACCTATTTTTGGCATATTCTCTTACACACATAAACCACTCATTCTTGGGTGCCCAAATAGGCCTCATGTCATAAGATGCTCTTACACCTGTCATAGCTTATTCCTTAAATAGCTCTTACGTGTCATAGGAATCCGTCATAACCATTTCAGCCATGATCTCATTCACACACTTCAAGATGCCGACACATGTAAGTGATCAACATGCCAACTAGACATGTACACTCACATTTACATATTATTTGCAAAAATACATTTTACAAAACAAATAATAATAAGAATAGGAATTATACAAGGTTGAGACACCTTATTCCTAACAATTTGGCTTATTTTTAAATACCCAGTTTGTACCAATTACATTTTTATCCTTGGGTCTAGGAACAAGAGTCCAAGTTTTGTTCTTTTCTATTTGTTGTATTTCTTCATTCATTGATTCAATCCAACTTTTATTTTCTAAGGCATCTTTAACACTTCTAGGTTCAAATTTAGTAAGTAAACATGTGCCTTTTAATTTTCTTCTTGTTATTGTTCCATCTAATTTGTCTCCATTGATCTGATTAGGTGCATGATGCCTTCTAACATATCTTGCTAGCATAGGCTCCTTGTTCTTTGAATGAGTTCCACCATATTCTTCTTGAATTTTAGTTTCAAACTCAAGTCCTTCTGTCTATGACTCGTATCCATCAGGCTCGATTTGAACTAGCTCAGTAGCCTCTGATTATGATTTAGGTCCTTGTAGCTTAGGTTGCATTGTTTGCAACTTGGTAACTATAGGTGTTTCTAGGGACTTGGGATATGAAGCTTCTTTTCTCTCAAATAGATTTGGTAGAGTATTAGGTTCATAGTAAAAAAATCTCCTATAATCTTTAGGTTCCTTGTTGCTTTCTTCTTCACTCTTTTCTGTAGGTTCATCAATTTTGACATGTGCACTTTCTATAATTTTGTGAGAAGACAAATTCAAGCATCTGTATGCTTTACTTCTATAGAAGTATCCTAGAAATATGTCTTCATTACCTTTTACATCAAATTTTCCTTTTCTAGATTCTTTCAATATATAACATTTTTTGCCAAATACTTTTAAGTAACTTACATTACATTTGTAGCCATACCATAGCTAATAAGGTGTTTTGTTTGAATCTTTCTTGAACAAAATTCTCTTCAAGGTATAAACTATAGTGCTAATAGCTTCCTTCATGTATTTGAGAGCAACATTATTTTCAATCATCATGGTTCTTGTACAATCCATGATAGATC
This sequence comes from Cupressus sempervirens, assembly GCA_028749045.1. NCBI lineage: Eukaryota > Viridiplantae > Streptophyta > Pinopsida > Cupressales > Cupressaceae > Cupressus > Cupressus sempervirens. Next base: position 563,369,531 of record CM053788.1, on the reverse strand, counting down.
TATTTCTTCTTTCAGCTATCCCATTCTGCTATGGTGTACCAGTGGCTGATACCTATATTTTGATTCCTCTTTCAATGCAGAAATTGTTGAATTCATGGGAGATGAATTAACTACCTTTGTATGATCTTAAGCATTTCAACTTCTTTCCAGATTCTTTTTCTACTCTTGTCAGATACCACTTGAATTTTTGAAAGGCTTCTGATTTATCTTTTAGATGCATTACTGTCATCATTCTAGAATGTCATCAACAAATGTATGAAAAAATTTTCTCCACTATAGTTTCTATTCCAATAGATCCACATAAGTTTATATGAACAATTTCAGAGACTTCTTCTAACTGATAATCTTTTCTTTTGAAGCTAGTCTTTCCCATTTTACCAATTTGGCAATTCTTGTATAGACCCATGTCAAGTTTCTTCAAACTAGGAATATCTCTTACTCTTTTATGTTTTCTTATTTTGAATAGATTTTCAAAGTTTACATGACATAGCCTTTTGTGCCATAACCAACTTTCCTCTACTTGAGCAATAAAACATGAAAAATCACTGAGGTCAAGATCAAATAGATTACATTCTTTTCGCTTGCCAGATCCAACTAGATTTCCTTTCCCATCTAGTAGTTTGGCCTATCCATTCATGAATTCTATCTTGAATCCAATGTTGTTCAACTATGTCACACTCAGTAGATTATGCTTTAGTCCTTTAGCTTAATAAGCATTGTCACATACAAGTTCTTTAGTCAACAAGATACACCCTTTTCCTTTTATATTACAAGTTTCATTATTTCCAAATCTTACACTACATCCATCATAGTATTTCATGTGCTCAAATTTTGTTTTGTTACCAGTCATATGATGTGAGCAGCCATTGTCAATAATCCATATATCATTTTTCCTAACATGAGAGATAAGTTCCTTTCTATCTCCTTCACCATCAGATTCATCTTTTACAACAATATATACCATTTCATTTTCACTGTTACCAAAATCTTTAGTTATAAAATAAGATTTCTTACTTTTGTCTTTGAAATTCTTATAGTTCTCTGAGTCCTTCTTGCCTTTATGCTTGTTAATTTTCTTCTCATCCTTGATTTCCTTGTTTGGACACCTAGCAACCGTGTGACCAACTTCTTCACAAGAAAAGAAGATCAGAGGAACTTTGCCTTTGTACTTTCCTCTGCCCTTGGAATACTTCCTTGCAAGCAGGGCTTCAACAACTTCAAGATCACTATCTGAACTTTCTTTTGATGTTTCATCTTCTTCACTTCTTGATTGACTAGACTTTGACTTTTTACCCTTTTCTTTGAGTGTGAGCTAAGCTTTAAATGCAGATTCAATATTCTTTGAAGTAGGAACATAGTTATCATAGTTATCTAATTCAAAAGTTGTCAATTTTCCAACTAGAGCATCCAAGCCTATTTTTTTAATTGGATCACATCTCTTTTCTTGAATATTAGACACTCTAATTGCATAAATAGGAAGAAGAGTTCTGAGTACTTTAGTTACAATATTTTCCTCCTTAATGTCTCCTCTGGAGGCTTTGATTGCACTTACACTAGCCTTGATTCTTTCCACATATTTTGCAATGTTTTCATCTTCTCTCATTCTCATCTAATAAAATTATCCTCTAAGACTTTCTACTTTGGCTCTTCTTACATTGTCATCTCCTCCATAGATATCTTTCAATTTGTTCGACATTTCAAAAGTAGTTTTGTAATCCTTTACCTCATCAATTTTAGCATAATTGAGAGCATATGCAATATCAATCATCATGATATTATGATTCTTCTTTTCATTAATGTCTTCAACTAATAAATTTCCAATGGGAGTCTTATATTCAACATCAAGATAGTTGCAACCTAAATCACTGATGGTAGCCAACGGTAACCTCATTAGTTCTTGCCATGCTACAAAATTGCCTATGTTTAGCTTGAGAATCTCTCTTTTGTAAGACATCTTGATCTTTAGCTTAGGTCCTTGAAACCTTCTCTGCAAGCACCAAAATATCTAATACCAATTGTTAGAAATATAAGAGGAGTAACTGAGAGGGGAAGGGTGAATTAGGTACTACAAAAATAAATCCTAGATCCCTTAGTACAAAATGAAAACAAAAAACAATTCAATGGAATTTCCACCTTGTTAGAGGATTTGCAAATAGTTGTTAAGCCAACTCTATTAGGAGATTTAGATCACTACTATAATGGTTAGAGAGTAACAATGAGATGACCTAATTTGAATGCAACTAAATTGCTGATTATAGATCTCTATTCTAGCTTGTACTTGATCCTTCCTAATTGAATATATCTTTGCTGCTCCACAAGGATATTCTACTTATCCTTCAAATTCACTTTCTCTTCCCATCATTAGGTCTTCAATCATGTCAGCATCACTTACACATTCACACACATTGAAATCACAACTTGACCTTATACTTATATCTTCCACTTTGTCAAGTCAACTCAAATACAACTTAGAATAATCAATATTCATCACCTTAGTTGGCTAGAATCAATAGATAAATCAATTAAGCATAGTTTAAAAAAATAAGAAAATCCTTTGTTAGTTGACCTAGGTTGCTAGAAACTAACTAAAAAACTATTTCCTTTGTTAACCAATAGAAGCTTGGTTAACACTGCAAGCTCACAAAAATTCTTTGGTAACCAAGTGAGCTCAGTTAGCACTAGTTTTACCCAACTTTCCTTCATTACCCAAGTGAGCTCAATTAACACTCACTTTCTGTAGCATTTCCTTTGACGCTTAAGTGAACTCTATAGATACTACCTTTTGAACTAGCCAAACAAAGGAATGCTCAGTAGACACTGAGAACTGTCTTCACTACTCAAGTGATCTCGACATATACTAACTAATAATGATATGACATTTGTCTAACATCAAAGATAACAAAAAATTAACTAATTATATCCAAAATAAATATCATATTGCTTGGCATGTATTTTCTAGAGGCTTATGCTTGGCATACACTATGCACTTGGCTTGCAGTGTCCTTTGCTAGATAATGACTAAGTGTTTTGTCACTACTTTGTCAAAAATAGAATGAGATTAACAACTTGGTTCTAAAAAACAATTAAGGCCCATAGAGGAAAAGTATTTAAACATCTCCAAATGACATTACAATGGTTGGAGATTGTAAAAGAAAGGTTTTGTTATTAAAAACCACAAATTATGCTCCAGCTTTTAGAGTTTTACACATTTTAGATTGTGTTCATAATAATGAATTAAAGCTTGAGTTTTTGCATTGGATTATTGAAGTTAATTCTTGTAAAGTTATTTTTAATTTAGGTTACAATTTGTTAGGATTTCATTTGAGTGTCTTTTACAAATCTTTTGTGAATAGCTTGTGTGTTGGTCCAATTGTGATAGTATTTACAACCATAGCTCCCCCATGAGTTGCTACCATGGATTCATCATGACCTTAAGGTGAATAGAGTTGGAGCTAGTATACATTATGTATATTTTTTTGGTGCCCTAGAAGGTTGGTTAACCATTTGTTAATGTGATCTTCTAGGCAAGTCATAGTCACTTGATTAGGCAATCATAGTGTTTTCAAGAAGCTTGTGGAGGTTTGAATATGTTAGATAGTTTAAACTAGGAGTTGAAGAAGGACGAGGGTTGAGTGATGTTTCTAGATGAAAGATGAGAAAGTTTCAAAACAAGTTTTACTGTCTTTAAATAGACCCTATCCAATGATGCCATTCCTAATTTGAAACCCTTGATTATAGGAACAAAAGTTTCTTTCAGGTGTACAAAGAGTTTGTGAACCTAAGACCCACAAAATCCTTTAGATTTTCAAAAAGAGTACTCAAATCCATGATTTTTTTATCATCTTGTTCAAAGAAATTTAAGGTTATTGTCCAAAAACCCAAGTAGGAGGGCTAATTCAATTAGACCTACTTTTGACATTTTTTGGGTAGATGCAAAGAACTTGAGGAAAACTTGTAAAATTTGTGTCTAGAAGCCTAGTTGAAGTCTAAAAACTCATGTATGAGCCCCTCACTCCATGTAGTGGAAGAAATGCTCAAGAAAACCTAGGAAATTAAGTTGGAAAGTTAGGTTGAAGAGACATTTGCTGAGTGCAAGAAGAAAAATCCTTGGTGTATCTAGATAGTGAAGAGTTGAGAGATAGGAAAGAGATCCCATAGATGTTGGGGCATCCAAGTGGGCCCTATTAGGCTAGGAGAAATCATAAATAAGTCCTAGAGAAGAGTAGGACTAAGTAAGGAAGCTATCTAGTCTTACACCATATTGTTATCAAAGCCACAAAATATTGGGCTTGTGGTTAGATGCATCAGACTAAAGAATTCATAGGTGGGTCAACAATGGTGATAAATACAAAGTTAGCCAAGGAAATGGGCAATCAAAATGAGAGAAATAGAATCATTGAAGAAGCCTTAGAATAAATGAAAACAAAGTTAGAATAATTTATTGAAAGAACTAAGAAAAGAGACAAAGAAGGTGAGATTAGTGAGAATGGAAAGGAAAATATTGATGAGGAAGACATAATACCTATCATAGACCATCCCTTAAATGAGGAACCATTTTTACAAGTCATCAAGGCATTAGGTGGGAAAGCTCTATAAGGAATCTCTTTTTTTAGTGGGAAGATGGACACTAAACTTGTGATGGAATGAATTGAAGGGATGGAGAACCACTTTGAGTGTAAAGGTTTGACTATAGCACAAAAGGTTAAGGTAGCCAAATCTAGGCTAAGGGGATTAGACCTAACATGGTGGAAGTACCTCCAATAAGAGAAGGAGAAAGTGGGAAAGAATCCCATTGGAAATTGGAAAGCCATGGTAACAAAGGTGAAAGAACAATACTTACTAGAAGACTATGAAATTCAATTACTCAAGAAGAGGAAAAGTTTAAAATAATAAGACATGGATATAGAAACTTACACTGAGGAGTTTCAAAAGTTGTGTTCGAGGTCAAGAATACAAGAAGATGAAACTATCAAAGTGGCTAGGTATATAGGAGGCCTGAAGTGGAACACACAAGAAGAGATCAGCCTATGGACTCCCAGAACAATCCATAAATGCTTCCAACTTTCTCTGAAAGTAGAAGAAAAAAACAAGAATAAGGAAGACACAAACTTTAGGGAAAGAGGTACAGGTAGAGATGGAAGAAGTCAAAGAGGCTATGGTGGAAGAGGGTTAGATTCTAGACCACAAGGAGAAAGAAAGTTTACTAAACAACAAGAGGGAATTTCATGAAGAGGAAGTTTCAGCAAAGGTTGAGGCTCTAACACTAACTGGAGAGGAAGGAGCAGAAAATAAGGGAGAGGATCCTACTTTTCCACCATGAAGTGTTACCATTGAAATAAATTAAGACACCCTACATATAGATGCCCTGAAAAAGGTTCAACTTCCCAAAGAAGTACAAAAGTAGTTAATTATGTGCAAGAAGATTCTAAAGATAGACATAAGAAATCTAAAGTTGTTAGAAATTCTTTGGAATAACTAGGAGGGGGGCTTAATTAGTTATTCAAGGTCCAAATGTCCTAATAAAACTTTTTTACTAAGTATAGTGAACCCATTTAAACTAATCATGCATCCAAGCTAAACATTCTTCGTAGCAAGTTACTAATAAATCAACATGCAAGAATAAAACATGAAAGATCAACACATAACACAGTGATTTATGTGGAAACCCAATTTGGGAAAAACCACCACTAACATGCAACTCCTTTTTCACTCTTCTAAAGTGATGCCCTATTAAAGGCTACAAAACACACTGTTAAATGTGACCCTGTTAAGGGATTTCAACCAACCTATTAAAAGTGGGTCTTTTTAAAGGACTTTAGAAAATTCACTTGGAATGCCACCCTACTAAAGGATTTAAAAAATGGTTGTTAAAACAACCTAAGTCCATAGGATTTTCCCTAACTAATACAATTGCTAGAGAGTAACAATGAGGGCTTTTGATCTAGTACAACTCACAACATAACTTGCAAATTTTAGATCTCAATTTAGTTCTAATTTTCCTAGCTTTCAGCCTCTATAGCTCTGATAGCTTGTCCACCTTTCAAGCTTTGTATCCTTGAGCCTTCATTCTTGTTGTGCCAATGCAATCACCTTTCTGGTCACCTATCAATGCAGAGTCTCTATACTCTATTCTTCCTCTTGATGCCTTCTCCTTGACACCAAACACTCTCTCTAACCACTCTTGCTTCTTGATCTATAACTCCTTAAATAGGAGTTTGGAATACCTTTCCCATTCTAATCTTCCCAGTCTTATTTTGGATTTGAATGGATTAGGTAAGATACAATGTATCTTCCCCTTATCTTGTTTCTTCTAGAAACATCATGTAGAATCCACCTGTATTTGCCTAAAAATGGTTAACCTATAATTTTGTGCCACTAGCTCAACATTCTTATCTTCCATCTATTTCACAAAATTTAAGGTAACAAACTTGTTGACTCAGATCTAGCAAATCTTTGACTTTTCAAATAATGTAACAGTTTGGCACTATTGACTTTCTAATGCTCGACACATACTATGTTACTCGACATCAACTAAGTTTTACTAATGCTCAGTACCTATTACATTTTTTTCTAGCTCAACACCTTCTTTTTCACTTGGCACACACTAGATTTTGCATTTTCTCAACACTCACTATTAATCTACTTGGCATGAACTAATTTTTTTGGCACCCACTAATGAATTTAGTCAAGGTTGGAGGCAATTTTTTTACAACTTATTCTTCTAGAGTTTCTAAGTATGGCCAACCTCTATACCTATAAGTTTATTATCAATACATCATTTTACCATTGTCTTAATTGATCCTTGTACTTCATTAGAAAACCATAACCCAACCTTTCCCTTAGGTACTTTTGTTACATCTTATCTATTACATCCTCTTCATCAACCAACCAAGTGATAGTACATGGATCTTACAAGCAATTGTCATTCCAACAAATAGTAGGCTTGACATCAGTGAACAAAATGATTGAAAAATTTGTTTATCAACAATCTCCCTTCTTCAATAATGATCTTTTCAATCATGTTTCAACAATCTCCCTCTTTGGCATTGATGGCAAACCAAACTGATCAACCAAGTTATCAAAATGCTAACTAGGTTAAAATAGTAAGTCAAATGCCAAAAAGAAAACTTTGTATCCAAAATTATTCATTTTATCAGCAACTTTGAATTTCTTATGACTCCCTCTGAATTCTATAAGTAACTCCCTCTTTCAAAGTATTAGGGATATCTCTTTTGTTGATACACTATCTTCTCCTTTTTGTTCTACTCTCTCTTTGATCTTGTCATCCTAATTGATTGTTGTCTATTCTATTTTCTCCCTCTTAGCTATTATATCCTTTCTCCTTTCTTTTTTCCATTTCTCCCTTTACACATTTGATCCTATAGATTTGATCTGTTTCTACTATTTTATCTTCCTCTTTGACAATAATGCCAAAGACATATTGTTTTAGCATCTTATCGTGCAAGTGTAGCATTTGTAGGAACTCCAATTTCTCCCTCTGTCACCTTGCCTATGACTTATTTGGAATTTTAGTATTTTAACTACTTCAAGAAAAATATGAAGTAAGGATCCTCTACATCAATTTATATCATTTTAGCAATCAACTCATTTGATGCAAGGCAGTCTTGTTATTACTCAAACAACCTTGGATAGGGGTATCACCCCTAACTTACCTTTGAGATACTCAAATGCATCTTTAGGTAATGATTTTGTGAAGATTTCAGCAATTTTTTCCTTTGAGTTGACATGTTCCATCTTCACTTGTTTGTCTTCCACCAGTTCCCTTTCATAGTGATACTTAATTGCAATGTGCTTTATTTTGGTATGCATCACAAGATTCTTTGATATGTTGATGGAACTTGTGTTATCACAACAGAGTATCATAGGTTCAGTTATCTCTTCCTTCATACCTTTCAATAGGTGCTTGATCCATACAATATTGGTGCAGTTGATGGTAGCAACAACATACTCAGCTTTAGCTATGGACTGTAAGATACAACTTTGCTTTTTGCTAGTCCAAGTGACTAATCTTTTACCTAAGAAGAGTACTCCTCCATTGCTGTTTTTTCTATCATCTATATTACCTCCCCAATCTGCATCAGTGTAGGCATTCAACTCAAACTTTTCATTCCTCTTGTAGTATAAGCCAATGTCATATGTTCCTTTTAGGTACCTCATTATTCTTTTTACTGCCATAAGATGATTTTCTCTTGGGTTTGCAAAAAATCTTGCCACTATTCCAATAGATAATGTAATGTCTAGTCTATTATGTACAACATATTGTAATTTTTCAATCATTGATCTACACATTGTTTGATTTACTTCAGCTGACTCATCATTCTTGGATAACTTATGTCCTATTGCCATTGGTGTACTGACTAGTTTTGAATCCTCTAAGCCAAATGTTTTGAGTATTTCCTTAACATATTTTGATTGGGCCACAAATATGCAATGTTTCATTTAATGTACTTGTAATCAAAAAAAGAATTTGATTTCTCCAAACATTGATATCTCAAACTCATGCTTCATTTGATCAGCAAAATCTCTGCATAGTACATCTTTTCCTCCAAATATTATATCATCAAAAAAGATTTTAGATATCAAAATGTCTTTACCTTTTTTTGCCTTGATATATAGGTTGTTTTTGTCATCTGTTCTCTCAAATCCTATCTTCACAAGATATTTGTGGAGTCTCTCATACCAAGATCTAGGTGCTCATTTCAAACTATAAAGTGCTTTATGCAATTTGCAAACCATATCCTTGTTGTTGTCATCAAAAAATCCCTCTGGTTGTTCTATGTAGACTTCCTCTTCTAGTATACCATTCAAAAAAGAAAACTTTACATCCATTTGGTAGACTTTAAAACCTTTGTAAGCAACATATGCAAGTAGAGTTCTTACTCCTTCCATCCTTGCATTAGGGGAAAATGTTTCCCATAGTCCAGTCCTTCTTCTTGTGCATAACCTTTGTAGACTAGTCTAGCCTTATTTCTTCTAATCTCACCATTATCATCTAGCTTGTTCCTAAATACCCACTTGGTACCAATCACATTCTTATCAATTGGTCTTGGAACTAAAGTCTAGGTTTTGTTCTTCTTTATTTGCTTAATCTCTTCTTTCATAGCTTTACACCAATCATCATCTTATAGTGCATCTTTCATTGTTTTGGGTTCAATCTTGCTTAGCAAATAGGATTTATTTCTTAGTTTGTTCCTTTTCATTGGTCTAGCTTCCTTGTCTCCAATGATTTATTTAGTAGGGTGTTTTCTTCTCACATACTTGGATAGCCTTGGTTCTATCCTCTTTTCCATGTTTGGTCTTTCAACTTTAGAGTCACTATGCACATCTCTTTCATGTGTACTAATTTTAGAGTTAGAATGTACATTTTCTTCATTCTACAACTTGGCTTCTGAATGCAACTCAACATTCATTGGTTGTGACTTAGCAAATACTAAAACTTGTTGCTGATTCCTGATTTGATTGGCTACTTCTTCTTTAGTAGGTATTAATCCTTCATAGAAGTATACAGAGGGTCTGTACTCTTTTGATTTCTTGATGGATTCATCAACTTGAACTTCTGTATGCTCATCATAGTTGACATTTGCACTCTCCACAATTTTTTTAGTGTTAGTATTTAAACACTTAAATACTTTACTTCTAGTGGAGTATCAAAGGAATATACCTTCATCACTCTTTGCATCAAACTTTCCATTTCTAGAGTCTTTAAGAATATAGCACTTACAACCAAATACTTTGAAATGTTTTACATTGGGTGAGTAACCATACCATAATTCAAAAGGTGTTGCATTTATACCTTGCTTGATTTATACTTGATTAAGGGTGTAGATAGCTATACTTATAGCTCCTCTCAAGTACTTTAGAGAAACATTCTTCTCCACCATTAATGTTCTAGCACAATCTATCATTGATCTATTCCATTTTTATATAGTTCCATTCTGTGAGGGAGTTCTAGGTGTTGATGTTTGCCTATTAATTCCTTTATCATTGAAAAATGTCTCAAATTCTTTTGATGTGAACTCTCCTCCTCTATCAAATCCTAGGCAATTCAAACTCTTCACTATTTCTTTCTCAAATCTGGCTAGGTACCACTTAAATATTTGAAATGCATCAGATTTTTGCTTTAAGAACATGATAGTTATCATCCTAGAGTAATCATCAAAAAACAACATTATATATAAGTCTCCTTTGTAGCTTTTCACTTCTATTGGGCCACATAAATTAGTATGGACTAACTCTAGTACTTCTTTAGAAGTGTAGGTTTTTCTTTTGAAACTTGACTTGGTCATCTTTTCTAGCTGACACTATTTGCACATTGTATTGTCAGGCTTCTTTAGTTTGGGAAAACCTCTGACTTTCTTCATTTTTCTAATGCTAATCAGATTATCAAATTTGACATGACATAGCCTTTTATGCCATAGCCACATTATTTTTTAGTGTGGAGCCTAATTAGTTCCCAAGTGGGAGATTATTAGATTGTGGTGACTAATTAGGAAAGTACTATACATACTTCATAAATTCTTTGGGGTTCGGGGCATCACCTCAAAAAAAAATTTTGGCCCTATTTTATCAACATTTTGGGATGACATATAATTATTAATTATAACCCTAAAGTAGTTAAAATACTTATATAAAAGGGCTTAGGATTAAAGATTGTTTCATAAGGTGTGATGTGAAATTGGTTCTTGTGACAGTATTGAGCTATAAGGGATTACAAATTGTAATCAGTTTGTAATCACTGGATCATAAAAATATTGGACTTACTATTTGGTGGACATATCCCAAGGATTGAGTGAACCACATTAAATTTTGGTGCCTTGTGTTCTTTTCTGTGTGATCTATTATTTTTCTATTATTGGTTATATTTGCATGTAATTGTTATTTACGTCTGTGGTTTAATCCTAACAAGTGGTATCAGAGCCTAGCTATTTTTCAATTATCCTCTGCAAGAAAGTTTCATAGTTAAGTGAGAGTCTCACGATTGAGTGGGAGAAATGGCAGATGAGGGTAAGCTAAGAGTTGATAGGTTTAATGGATAGAACTTCCAGTTATGGAAGATGTAAATGGAAGACTATATTTATCAGAAGGATTTATGAAAGCCGTTGGAAGGCAAAGCCAAGAATCAAAGATCTATGTCAAATGATGAATGGAATCTTTTGGATAGAAAGGCACTTGGAAGCATTCAGTTATGCCTGGCACCATCAGTGGCATTTAATATTACAAAAGCAAAGACGAAAAAAAATTGATGAAAACCCTAGCAACACTGTATGAAAAGCCCTCTTGTTCAAACAAGGTATTTCTAAGTCAGTTATCTTCTATGGATATCAATTTTGATGAATAAATTAGGGCTCTCTTGATTTTGTGTTCTTTGCCTAAAAGCTAGAATGGCTTGGTAATGGTTGTGAGTAATTTTGTTCTTGGATCTAGTACCCTAAAATATGATGATGTGATTGGTGTTATTTTGAGTGAGGAAACTCATAGGAAAACCTCAAGTGAATCTCCATTAGGAAGTGCTTTGAATGCACAAAGTAGGGGCAGAATGACTAAGAGAGGAAGTAATTCTAGAAATCATGGGAAATCAAGAGGAAAGTCAAAGAGGAGGAGGTCTCAATCAAGAGAACCAAACAACTACTAGTACTATGGGAAACCAAGGCACAAAAAGAAAGATTTTTGGAATCAAAAGAAAAATGAAGGAGATAAATCAGATGGAGACAAGGAGGCAAATGTGGTAAGTAACAAATCTGAAGAGGATGCTTTGCTTCTATCTTTAGAAAGTGTTGATGATTCATGGGTTTTAGATTTCGGTGCTTCATTTCATGCTACACCTCATAGAGGTTATTTCATTGATTATGTCCAAGGAGATTTTGGGCTTATTTATTTGGGGGATAATGAACCCTGTTAGATTGTTGGAAAGGGAAAAATTAAGATTAAGTTGCAGAATGGGAATCATTGGCTACTACATGAGGTAAGACATGTTCCAAGGCTGAGTAGGAATTTAATTTCAGTAGGGCAACTCGGTAATGAGGGTTGTGTAGTTACTTTTAATGATAAAAATTGGAAGGTTTCAAAAGGTTCCCTTGTAGTAGCAAAAGGTGTGAAAGTAGGAACCTTATATCTTTTTACAATTCATATTGTTCCTTCTACTTTAATTGTTCTAGAGAAAAATGAATGTTCAAGAACAATTGCTACAATTGAGTAGGGAGAACAAATAGCTACTCTAGATTCTAATATAGTGTTGTTGCACAATAGACTTTCATTCAAAGAAATTTTTAGCAGGTCTGAAATGTGTTAATATGGATTTTTATGAAAGTTATGTGTATGGAAAACAAAAGAGAGTGAGTTTTGCAAAGACTGGGAAGGAAAATAAAATGGGGAAATTAGAGCTTGTGCATACCAATGTATGGGGACCCGCTTAGGTATCCTCCCTTGGTGGCTCTCATTACTATGTTACATTTATTGATAATGCAACTAGAAAAGTATGGGTTTATCTCCTTAGATAGAAATCTAATGTATTTCAAACTTTTAAGAAATGGAAATGCTTGGTTGAAAATTAGACTAGTAAAAAAATAAAATGTCTCAGATCTGATAATGTTAGTGAGTATTGCAGTCATGAATTTGAAGATTATTTCTCCACTAATGGTATTTGTAGACAAAAAACTATTCCAAGGACTCCACAGGAAAATGGAGTGGCTGAATGCATGAATAGGACTATAATGGAACGTGCAAGGAGCATGAGGTTGCATGTTGGGTTGCCCTTACACATGTGGGAAAAGGCTATCAATACTACTATATATTTGATTAATAGAGGTCCCTCTACTCCTTTGGGTTGTGGTATTCCAAAGGAAGCATGAACTGGTAAGAAGGTGAGTTATTCTTTTCTCAAAACCTTTGGTTGTGAAGCATTTGCTCACATAGATTCTAAAAATAGAACCAAGCTAGAAGCTTAGTTAAAGAAATGCATATTTTTTGGATATGGCATTAATTAGTTTGGTTATAAGCTTTGGGATTTTGAAAATCATAAAATTGTAAGAAGTAGGGATGTCATATTCAATGGGAAAGTGTTGTACAAAGATCTATTGTAGCAACATGAGAAGAAAGAAGATGATTATGTAGCGCTAGATGATACTCTAAAATCTAATGCTCCAACCATTCCTCATGATGTACAACAACAACAACAACAAATACCACACACATCGGTGAATGTTAGACAGTCCATAAGAAAAATTAGACCTCCACAAGATTTTCTCCCTCTTTGTATTCTATTTTACTTACTGATGCTAGTGAACTTGAAAGTTATGATGAAGCTATGCAGGTGGATACCAAGATTCAGTGGGAGTCTACAATGAAAGATGAAATGGACTCTTTTATGAAGAATAAGAAATGGGATTTTTGCAAGTTGCCTGCAAGTAAAAAGGCTTTATAGAATAAGTGGGTTTATAGGTTAAAAGAAGAGGATGGAGGTAAGAAAAGATTTAAAACCAATTTAGTTGTAAAAATATTTGCATAGAAAAAAGGAATTGATTTTAATGAGATATTTTTTCCTATTGTTAAAATGACTTCTATCCATACTATTTTAACTCTAGTGGCTACTGAAGATTTGCATTTAGAGCAGTTGGATGTTAAAACAACCTTCCTTCATGGTGATTTGGATGAAGAGATATATATGGCTCAGCCATAGGGATTTGTGGTCAAAGGTAAGGAGAACTTAGTGTGCAAATTGAAGAAAAGTTTATATGGCTTAAAGCAAGCACCTCGGAAATGGTATCTAAAATTTGACAATTTTATGCATAAGCATAGTTATAGTAGGTGTCATTTAGATCATTGTGTCTACTTTAAGAGGTTGGATGATAATAGCTACATTATTTTATGTTAATATGTTGATGATATACTTATAGCTAGGTCTAACATGGATCACATTAAGGGGCTAAAAAGCTAATTAGCACATGCATTTGCTATGAAGGATTTGGGGGTGGAAAAACAAATCCTTGGTATGAAGATTTGTAGAGATAGAAAAAATAAAACATTGACACTATCTCAGGCTAATTATGTTGAGAAGGTGTTGTAACATTTCTCTATGGAGAATGCTAAATTTGTCAGCACACCTTTACCTGGTCATTTGAAATTGACTAAGGAGATGTGTCCCAAGACACAAAAAGAGGAGGATAAGATGTCTAAGGTACCCTATGCTTCAACTATAGGAAGCTTGATGTATGCTATGGTATGTACTAGGCTAGATATTGCACATGCAGTGGGAGTTGTTAGCAGGTATATGAGTCATCCAGGAATTGAGCATTGGAATGTAGTCAAATCGATTCTCAGATATTTGAGAGAAAAATCCAATAAATATTTGCACTTTGGAGGCTCTACTACTGATTTACAGGGCTATGTTGGCTTAGATTTGGTAGGGGATATTGATACCAAGCGGAGTACTATAGGTTACATCTTTACTATTCATAGGGTAGCTGTGAGATGGGTTTCTAGGTTATACAAGGTTAATGCTTTATCCACTATAGAGGCAGAGTATGTAGCTGCTACAGATGTCACCAAGGAGATGATATGGATTCAATTCTTCTTGCAAGAATTGGGACATCCTCAAAAGGATAATTATTTGTTCACAGATAATCAGAGTGCCATTCATCTTGCAAAGAATTTAGCTCTACATTCAAAGACCAAACACATACAGTTGTGGTGCCATTTCATTCGATCAGTTTTGGAGGATGGATAGTTTAAGATAGAGAAGATACATACCAATGACAATCCAGCAGATATGTTGACAAAGGTAGTAACAAGGGAGAAGCTAAAATCATCTTCAGCTTTGGTTGGTCTTCTAGAGTGAATATGAATAAAAGAATAGTAGAGTCTATGGTGGTTTGATCTAGTGGGAGCCCCATGTGGTAGCCGTATTGCTACTAGATCAGTCTCCAAGTGGGAGATTGTTAGATTGTGGTGACTAATTAGGAAAGTATTCTACATACTTCATAAATTCTTTGGGGTTTAGGCCCTATTTTATCAAGATTTTGGGCTGACATGTAATTATTAATTATAACCCTAAAGTGGTTAAAATACTTGTATAAAAGGGCTTAGGGTTAGGGATTGTTTCATAAAGTGTGATGCAAAATTGGTTCTTGCAGTGATATTGAGCTATAAGGGATTATGGATTGTAATTAGGTTGTAATCATTAGATCATAAAAATATTGGACTTGTTGTTTGGTGGACATAGCCTAGGGATTGGGTGAACCATGTTAAATCTTGGTGCCTTGTGTTCTTTTCTGTGTGATCTATTATTTTTCTATTATTGGTTATATTTGCATGTAATTGTTATTTCTATCTGTGGTTTAATCCTAACAAACACATCATCAAATATTACAATAAAATAGGTAGCATCCTCCATATCTAGGTAAAATAGATTACTCCTAGTTTGGTCTCCTTCTCCTATTAGACTTCCATTAGTGTCATAGATTTTGGCAGTTTTGTTTCCAAATTCTACTTTGCATCCTATATTGCTTAACTATGACACACTTAGCAAATTGTAGTTCAATCCTTCAACATAATATGCATTATCACATGAAATTTTCTCTATAAGCTTAATGGAACATTTTTCTTTGATTAGACATGGATCATCATTTCCAAATCTAACACTATTTCCATCATACTGAGTTAAGGTAACAAACTTACTTTTGTCTCCTGTCATATGATGTGAGCATCCACTATCTATGATCCACCTATCATATGATGTGAGCATCCACTATCTATGATCCACCTATCATCCTTGTTTACATAGGTTACCAATGTTGTCGCCTCATCTTCATCTGACTCATCCTTCATGGCTACATAGACTACCTCATCATCATTTTCATCAGAATTTTCTTCTTCAACAATGTAGCACTTTTTTCCTTTTTCTTTGTGATCTCTACTATCATCTTCTCTTCTATTTTTGTACTTTTTGCCTTCTCTATGTTTCTTTTTCTACATACACCTTGTAGAAATATGTCCTACTTCATTGCAATTAAAACAAATGATAGGCAACTTACCTTTGAATTTACCTTTGCCTTTGTGAAATCTTCTATCCAGCAATGCTTCCAATTGTTCTACATATTCATCTGTGCTACTGTCATTAGATGCATATTTTATCTTTCTTTTCTTCATCTTTGGTTTCACCTCTTTAGTGTCTTTCAATAATAGCTTGGCCTTGAAAGTAGATTCAAGATTCTCATGATTGTAGTTATCAAAGTTGGATAACTTAAATGTAGTAAGTCTACCCACTATACCTTCAAGAGCTAGTTTGTTTCTTGGTATGCATCTTAACTCTTGGATGGATGATACTCTAATAGAATAGATGAGGAGCAAGGTTATTAAGACTTTTCTAATAACAATTTCATCATCTAAATGACTAGTCAAACTTCTTATTGCACTTACTACTTCCTTTATTCTAGAGGCATATTGGGCAATGTTCTCACCTTCCTCCATTCTCATGTCATCAAACTTCCTCTGAGGCTTTCTCTTTTTTCTCTTTGGATGTTCTAATCTCCTTGATAAATATTTGATAGGGCTTCCCACATTTTTAATGTAGACATACATCCCTTGATGTCATCAAATTTAGCATAGCTAAGAGCAGAGGCAATCTCCAACATTGCCTAATTGTGCTCCTCTTTTTTCTTCATATCTTCTATAGTAGGGACACCAACTAGATCAAAATGTTCCAATTTGATTCAGGTTTGTGCATGATCACCTATTGATCTTGGGTGGAGCTTCATTAAACTTTTTCATGCAGCAAAGTTATCTCTATTGAGCTTGGGAACTTCTCTCTTAGACATCTTGATCTTTCTACTTCTAGTACCTTTAAACCAAATCAGCAAATGGCTCTAATACAATTTGTTAGAAATGCCTTAGAATAATTGAGAGGGGGAGTGAATTATTTATTCAATATCCAAATGTCCTAATGAATCAGTTATTCAAGGTCCAAACATCCTAATGAAATTTTTTCACTAAGTATAGTGAACTCGTTTAAACTAACCATGCATCCAAGCTAAACATTCTTCTTAGCAAGTTACTAATAAATCAACATGCAAGAATAAAACATGAAAAATCAACACATAACACACTTATTTATGTGGAAACTCAATTTGGGAAAAATCACCTGTAACATTCTACTCCTTTCTCACTCTTCTGATGTGATGACCTATGAAAGGTTTGCCCTATTATAGGCTACAAAACACACTATTAAGTGTGACCCTATTAAGGGATTTCAACCATCTTGTTAGAAGTGGGCCTAGTTAAAGGACTTTAGAAAATTCACTTGGAATGTTACACTGTTAAAGGATTTATAAACTAGTTGCTAAACCAACCTAATTCCATAGGATTTTTCCTAATTGATACAATTTCTAGAGAGTAACAATGAGGGCTTTTGATCTGATATAACTCATAACATAACTTGAAAATTTTAGATCTCAATTCAGTTCACAAATTTTCCTAGCTTTCAGTCTCTGTAGCTTTGACAGCTTGTCCACCTTTCAAGGTTTGTCTCCTTGAGTTTTCATGCTCATTGTACCAATGCAATCACCTCTATGGTCACCTATTAAAGTAGAGTCTCTATACTTTGTTCTTCCTCTTGATGCCTTCTCCTTGACAGCACACACTCTCTCTAACCACTCTTGCTTCTTGACCTATAACTCCTTAAATAGGAGTTTGGAATACCTTTATCACTCTAGTCTTCCCACTCTTATTTTGGATTCAAATGGATTAGGTAAGATATAATGTATCTTCCCCTTATCTTGTTTCTTCTAGAAACATCATGTAGAATCCACCTATATTTTCCTAAAAATGGTTAACCTAGAACTCTATCCCACCAGCTCAACATTCTTATCTTCTATCTGGTTCACAAAATTCAAGGTAACAAACTTGTCAACTTAGATCTAGTGAATCTTTGACTTTTCAAATAATGTAGCAACTCAACACTATTGGCTTTCTGATGATTGGTACATACTATGTTACTTGGCACCTACTATGTTACTTGACACCTATTATGGATTCACTTGACATCAACTAAATTTTACTAATGCATGGCACCTATTACATTTTTTTCTAGCTCGGCACCTAAACTTGCTTGGCACCTTTTGTTTCACTTGAAACACTCTAGATTTTTTATTTTCTTGGCACTCACTATTAATCTACTCGGGATGAACTAACTTTCTTGGCACCCACTAATGAATTTAATTAAGCTTGTAGATAGTTTTTCTACAACTTATTCTTCTAGAGTTTCTAAGTGTGGCCAACCTTTATACCTTCAAGCATATTATCAATACATCATTTTACCATTGTCTTAACTGATCCTTGTACTTTATTATAAAACCATAACTCAACTTTCCCCTTAGGTACTTTTGTTACATCTTATTGATTAAATCCTCTTCATCAATCAACTAAGTGATAGTACTTGGATCTTATAAGCAATTGTCATTCCAGCAAATAGCAGGTTTGACATCAATAATAAAACAATGATTGAAAACATTGTTTATCAACAATCTCCCTTATTCAATAATGATCTTTTCAATCTAATTTCAATAGAAGTTCCTTTAGAATTAGAGGAAGGGGAAAACTTGATGTTAATAAGAATATTGATCAAGGATCCAAACAAAGAAGAACCAAGTCAAAGAAGGGAACTCTTTAGAATTAGATGTAAAATCATGGGAAGGTGTGTAAAGTCATCATTGATTCAGGCTCAATAGATAACATAATCAGTTAAGAGGCAGGTGGCAAGTTAAAGCTAGAAAGAGTCCCACATGAAACCCATATAATGTCACATGGCTCAACAAAGGACAACATATTCTTGTGAGAGGGAATGCATGGGTAGAGTTCACCATAGGGAGATACAAGGATAGATTGATTTGTGACATTATTCCCATGGATGCATGCCACCTTCTACTTGGAAGGCCATGACAGTTTGATAAACAAGCCATACACGATGGAACCAAAAATGGTTGCTCAGTCAAGAAGGTTGCTGTGACTTTCAAGATTCAGTCCTTGCTAGAAGAAAGAGAGATGAAGACCTCAAGTCCAAGGGTGCCCATGGTTGGTGAGAAAGAGTTATTAAAGACCCTAGAGGAAGGAGATGGATTTGGGTTTACATTATAGTTTTGAAGCCCAAAGATGAAATTGATGCCACAAAAATAGAGATACCAAATAAATTACACAAATTACTCAAACAATATCATGAAATTGTTAGTGATGGAAAACTTGCCATCCTACTTCCTAAGGGACTTGTTAGCCACCAAAGAGAATTTATTCAAGAGCCACCCTCCTGAAAAAGGCTTCCTATAAGATGACTCCTCAGTAAAATGAGGAAATTGCCAAACAAATTCAAGAGCTACTAGACCAAGGCCTAATTAGGAAAATCATTAGCCCATGTGTAGTCCCTGCTATTTTAGCCCCCAAGAAAGGAGGAACTTAGAGACTTTGTACTACTTATAGAGCCATTAATAGAATAACAATTAAGTATAGGTTCGAAATACCTAGAATTGAAGACCTAATGGACTGTTTAGGAGAAGCAAAATATTTCACCAAGATAGACCTAAAAATTGGCTACCACCAAATTAGAATAAATGAAGGCAATGAGTGGGAAAAAAATCTTCAAAACTACAAAAGATTTGTATGAATGGATTATAATTCCTTCTTTTTTGGTCTAATTCTCCATCTACTTTTATGAGGCTTATGAATGAGGTATTGGAGAATTACATTGGAAGTTTTTTTGTTGTCTATTTAGATCACATATTAATTTTTAGAAAAACTAAAGAGGAGCATATCAAGCATTTACAATTTTTTTATAAAGAAATTACATGAAGAAAATCTAGAGAACTGTGACTTCATGAAATAAGAGATGGATAATCTTGTCTTTGTTTTGTCTCAAGGTAATCTCAAAATGGATCAAGACAAGATGGATGTCATTCTAAGTTGGCCTACTCCCAAGACTACCATAGATGTCAGTAGTTTTCATGGCCTAACCCAATATTATAGGAAGTTTATTAAGCATTTTAGTAGCATATATGCTCCTCTTTTGGATTCAATAAAAGGTAGAATGAAGACAAAGTTTCACTAGACCCCACAAGATGATCATGGTTTTGAAAAATTAAAAAGAAGATAGTAGAACTGCCTATTCTAGTGCTGCCTAGCTTTGAGAAAAATTTCCAAGTGGAATTTGATGCTAGTAATGTGGCTATTGGGGTTGTTCTAAGCCAAGAAGGAACACTAATGGTTTTTCATAGTGAGAAGCTCAATGATGTAAAGTGAAAGTACTCCTCCTATGACTTAGAGTTGTATTCTCTAGTCCAAGCTCTAAGGAAGTGGATGCACTATTTTCTTCCAAAATAATTTGTGGTGTACTCAAACAACCAAGCCCTAAATTTCCTTAACTCCCAAGATAAGCTCGGTAGCATGCATATGAAATGGGTAGAATACCTACAAGCCTGCACCTTTGCCATCAAGCATAAGAAGGGGGTAAAGAATAAGGTGGCTGATGCATTGAGTAGAAGACTTAAAATTCAAGAGGTTTAACTACAAATTATAAGCATTGAAAGCTTCAAAGTCCTATATGTTGATGATGAAGACTTTGCCCAAATCTAGAAGGTATGCAAGGAGTTCAAAAATAATTTTCATGGTGAGTTTTTTTATTATACATTGTAGAATGATTTATTGTTTATAGGGAGTCAACTTTATGTTCCTAGAGGGTCCATGAGGGAAAATTTGATCCAAGAAAAGCATAATGTGGTAGTTGGTGGTCATTTTCACTAGTACATTTGGGGGTAATTTTTGACGTTAATCTTTTATGGCAAGCCAATTTAGCTTGTCAAATTCATTATTTTTAAAATTTGATCCTGATCATGTCAAAATTTAGATGGCATTTAATATTGGCATCAAAATTTTGACATTTTTGGGGATAATAAAAAAAAGTGAAACTTCCTTTCATATCACACAACAAAGTGTGGGTGGGAGACTTTAAGTGTGACCAATTAAGAGATTTTTAGAACCATCAAGATAAGCTTGACGAATTCATTTGCATTACCTATGTCCTCTTCTATTTGGAACTTGCTCTCAAGGTAATGTCTCATTCTCTTCCATTTTCTTGTTTAATTTCAATGTAAGGGTTGAAGGCATTTTTCATTTTCATTATAAGGGTTCAAAGTAATTTCTATTTGCAACTTGCCTAATATCAAGGTAACGATTTAAGGTAATTTTTTCTTTGGCCATTGATTATGACAATTTAGAAATTGTTCATATTTCCCAATTTTGAATAGGTTACCTAATTAATCTGAACATATAACCCTAGAAAAAATTGGGAGACTTGTAGACATTAAGCTATTTCTCTTCCTTGATCTGCTAGTGAGAGTGTTAGTGATGAATCTTCCATGGAGGCATTGATACCCTGGTAATGGATATGTATGTATAGCCACTAGAAGAGCCTATTGGAAACGTGAAGTTTGAGGTTTTTTCTATCAAGATATTGCAAGGACTCAATGTCTCATTAGTTGACTTGACTTAGCTCACAATCCTATTCCAAAATATTCTTCCTTGGAAAAATAAATGTTTGTTTACCATACATGATTTTCATTTTCAGAAACACAATATTTATCAATATTAATTCCATTTTGAACTAGACCCAATTTTCAATAACATAATTTTAATCTTTCTAGAGATTGGAGGAACTCATGGATTTAGGATTTACCACAATTTTTTTATTAAGATAAGTAGGGATTCTAAAAGGGCCAAAACCCTTGAACAAAGCAATGGGAAAAAATATTTCAACCCTTGATTTGATTCTATAAAGACCTAGTTGTTTAAGGTTTTCAAGTGTTTACTAAACCAAAAAAGTTCCCTTGATGGTATAGAATGATAATAAAATGGGTCTATGCCTTCATGGTATTCATGATAAACCTAGGATACAAGACCTCATAAACATCTAAAATACACTTCATATTGGGATACACTTGATATTGGTTTTGTAGGTGCACTTGGACTTGGACATCTTACACATTTTAATATTCATTTGTGACTTTCTTTTGCATCTTCATTATAGCTGAAATTTTTAATTGATTGAACCTATTGACTATAGAGATTGGTTCTAATTGAAAACACTTCTAGATTGCCAAAAAAATTGCAAAAAGTTACATGACAACTTTTATTGCATTTTTTGCATTTTTTACAACTTTTACACAAACTTCAAATAAAAGACTCCACATGCCATCAAAACTATACCACAATATGAAAAAACAAGACACCCCTTAATGAGTTAATCTTTATAAGCTATTATATCTGACACATAAAATAAATTCTATAATGTGTTGATGTTAGTAATGCAGAAGTTATACTCCAAATACAGAATGTATCTCATTCAAGAGTTTGTGCTTTTATTCCAAATGTTAACTTATTAAAGAGTTTGATAGAGAAGATTAGCCATGTTGATTGTGGATCTATATAATCTAACATATTTTTAAAAAAAATTCAAAGTTTACATATACAGGCTACAGGACACATCGAAGGAAACACAAGCTAGGAAAGAGAAGGTTGCTCAACACCATATTAGCTTCATTGGATAAATAAAAATTGACTCACGTCTTGTAAGTAGAAATAAATGAAATTTCATATCATTTTTTAATATAAAATTATGAATAAGAAATACATTAATTATTGACGGTATTATACACAAAACATAGGGCATTGAATTTAATCTAGTGCCTGTAGAAGGTGAAAAACAAATTGGGTTCAACCAAGGCTATAAAGTAGTAGTTTCCTGCCACCGCATAGATTCTAGTGGCCAAAGAAGTGTAGAAGATTTTGGTGGTAGTTGACACATAGGTAAATAGGCCAAATGAATAATAACAATAATTTAGAACTTCATGACAAAAAAAATATTTGATGTTAATTTCAAACAATGATAACAATGTGCACATGACATTTCATTGTAGCCTACTAATCCGAACACAGATCTTACACATGATGATGAAGGCACGAATCCTAGACATAACAAAGACCTCAATGTGCATCACAATGATAAAAGTATATATTCAATTTCTATTCCAAATTAATCATGTAATTATTAATAAAATTTAACATCTTAAATTGTAATTGGTGTAACCTTTATGTGATATTTTTGAGTATGCAGAGTGTGATGTTAGTATTGAGCATGTTGAGGTTGGGCCTTAACAGAATGTGACAATAGATGATGTGGCACTATTAGGTGTTGGTCTAATTTTTCACATGATGAAATTTCCCTAATGTAGGTACTAAAAAAATTAGATTGATTTCATCGTTGGTAAATAGGGTTTCTTGTTCAGTCTTCAAGATTCTGTTTGCTTTTGAAAAATCCTATTAAACCCTATGTCTCATTCCTTTTAAAGTCTTGGGTGTGATATCTTTTTATACTTTTATGAATATTATATTTTCATTTTAAACTTTTTTCACCCCCAAGTAGTCTTTTTCTCTTATGTCTCTCACCGTTCGATTCTAACAAAATCTATGGCTATCACTACTTCACTACGGTGAGTTGTGCACTTCTTATGTATAGTGAGGTAGTGAGTGCCGTAAAACTAAGGAATGATGTTGTTAAATGGAGATGTGGTATCCAAAAAATATGTTGCAGCTGAAATTTCAGTCACATGCATTTTGTCAAAACTATCAGAGCAAGAAAATAAACCCTATAAAAAGGTGGGCAAAGGATATCACCGAAATATTGATTTTTTCTAATGATTCGCTACTTTTCTAATAAAAAAACTAAGCATCTCATCATTAGCAACATAGTGAGTGGTCAAAGAATGTATCATGTGGCAGCCATAAAACTTCCTAGTGGTCATTAAGAGTTCCAAATGGCATAATAAATGATGATATCATTGCCGTGTCAAAACCATGAATTGGGTAATTATGGTGTGACATGCTTGTACTTTTTGGTGCTGAGTTTTTTTAGGTCATTGAAGCTCGCTACCTCACTATCAAAAAATCTAGGCATCTCGTCATTAGTGACATTGTGAGTTTCCTTGAAATGAGTATATAGTGGGACTCAAGCAATGTGGAAAGGTGATTGGGATTAAAGTATGGCTTTTATTTTCGCCAGCTGTGTAGGATTTATCACGTCATCAATATTCTGGACCCACACCCCATTCATAAAACATAGGAGGGATTCTAATCATCAGATCAAGTTAAGATCAACAATTCTCACTATCTCGCCATAAAAAAAATGTGCATGGTTTACTCTATGTGAGATAGAAAATATGGGACCCAACTCATCTTAAGAAGTTCGTACAGTTCCTGTACCCTTGGATTGATCTTAGATCATTGGCCATCACTATCTCACTATGAAGAGTTGCTCAAAGGATATGTACAATGAGATAGCAAATATGGGGCCCACCACTATTCTTCTAAGCAATGGATTAACATGTCATCCACAAGATCAAGATCAAATCAATAGTTGTTGCTACTTCACTATGGCAAGGTACTCGTTCTTTATGTATAGCGAGGTACTGACCTATCAACATGTGTTCTCAATTGCTAGTGGGTCCAGATGAAAATGCCATCAAAGAAGAGCTGTATACATGGTTATTTCTCATTGGGTTGACTAGCCAACTTGTCAATTGGAATGCCAGTCACCTTTTTCCAGATCCCTTAATGATAGGATTTTTAAAAGGATCGACGATGTAGATTTAAACAAAGAAGATGGTGCCACTCTGTGTACTAATTAGACATGAAAGATTTGCATGTGAGAAAAATAGAGTATAACACAAAATATTTGCTTAGTTTCACCTATTGCAAACAAAGATTTTGAGCCTTTTCTGAGTAGAAGCAATTATTAAAAAGATCATCTTGAATTTGGTAAGATTGTGAAGTAGCTTGTTTGTGGAGAAATTGTAGAAGTACATAGAGGAACAAGAACATAATTCAAGTAAGTAATTACACTGTAATCTCTATAAGTATTGTAGATCTGCAAAGCATAAGCGAAGATGCCTCCAAAGAAGGAATTTTTAGGTCAAGAAAATTATTTGGATAGAAATGTACATAATGATTTGCTTGAGTTGCTTCCTGAGTCTATTGTTGAGACATCACAGGTTAAGAAATTGACCTCATTAAACCCTAGGTTGAGGATAGAAAATGGATTAATTAATGAAGGTAAATGGGTCTGAGATGCTAATACCTCACAAATTGGTTTAATTTTTTTCAAAAGTTGGTTTGTAGAGAAGAAGTTATTTGTTCCACATGCCAGTGTATGGAATTTTGATTGAGGAAGACTAGTAGTCCCAAGTATTTTTATGGATTATGATCTCCTTAAGGCTATGGTAAAGAGCTATGATCAAGCCACTAAGGTAGTGAGAAGAGAAAAGGGTAAACTTGGCAAAACTAGAACCTTGTCAGCAATAACATCTTTCTCTAAAGAATTTTTCAAGAAAGTATTCTTTAATGCCAAGGCAGTAGAGATGTATAGGGCCTTGTACAAAATTTTTGGAGAGGGTGAAGAAGATTTTGTACCCATGAGTTTCATGTGTATAATTGCTCTGCCTTTTTGTTCAAGCACGTCTTTCTATTTAAGGGGGTGACACATTTTGGTAGAGGAATGGTTTTGAATGCAAATATGACTAAGTAAAAAAATGCCCATTTTGTTATATTTGACAGCCACATCACCTCCAAGCTCAGCTACTTCATATTAAGTGATAATCCCATAAACCTAGAATGTTGATATAACCAAACAAGAGTAAAAGGTAAAAGTGACTCTCATAGTATAGTGTAATGATGATGAAACCTATGGGTTGAGGTTAGTTTGCAATCATCAAAATAGATTTCATCATTGGTGGGCTTAGCAGTTGCATACACGGAGAAATCAGAGTAGCAACCAAACCAACGTAAAGAGATGTAACAAAAAGGGACCCACAAAAGATTATATTACTTATAATTTTTTCTTTTTTGATAGGTGTATGTAAATCTCTTGTATAACAGACACCTGTCAATCATATTTTCCTTTTGCTTGTTGCAACTCATGCCTATATAAATGAGTTTTCAAGGCATTGTGAGGGTCTGAAAATTTTGTATGTTTTTCAGTCTTTCAAGAAAATAGATTTTGTCCAGTCATATGTAGTTTTTTTGAGTTTATTTTTAGTGATGTACTTTTCTAATGACAAATAGAAATGCAAAACTAGTATGATCTTCTAAGTTCTTTATTGAGTTCCTATTGGTTGTTGTGTTAGTCAACAAAAAGGATAATACAAAGGGGTATTTACACTAAATCTATGTCACCTTTTTCTATCTCCTTTTCATGAGTTTATCAATTTTGAGATCATTTGGATAATGTTCATTTGATTGAATGCATTCTAGATGGGGTGTGTACTAGTTATATTGTTGCTCCTAACTCAATGAATTATGTAAATGCTTCAATAAATTAGTTGAATTAATGATTTTATGAAGAGGATATCATGTAAGAATGGAAATAGATGATTATAGTTGATAGATTCAATTATAAGTTAATTGAACAAGGTCTCCTACCAATAAGTGATTCTTTATGCCTAATGGATAAGGCACTGGCCTTATAAATCAAAGATGATTGAGAATAAATTCTGCCTCTATAGGCTAAAACTATTATAAATTCAAAATCATTCATATTCTATTTTGTACAAGGCTGCAATGTTGTTCATCACTCATTTACATTTAGTTTTTTGAGTCATAGGTAGCTACTATTCCTAGAAACACTTGTAAATTATATGAGAATTAGGACCAGATCTGCTTATATGGGATGCATATGGACTTGAAAGCATTCAAAAAATGGGTAAACTATGTATGTGCATGAGGGTAAAGGATGAAAATCAGAATGAAACTAAGATAGTTGTAATACATTAGTTTGCATTAGATTTATCCTTGAGAATACCCACCTTGGTCTAGCAGAGCCTCAAGAGTAGGAAACCATCCCTAGTTTTGTTGAAGTTGGGTCCAGATGATCTACTATCTTTAGATTATTTGAGTATTATCATTATGGTATTGAACATTTTTTTGATTCAATAGTTTTAAACACCAACAAAATGGTGACTCTACTAGGGACAAATGTTAGTATTACAATTGTTAGAATCTATTAACTACTTGTGATTTTGGTGGACATTTCTAGTGACAAACCTTGAGAATTTAACAAGAAGAGAAATGAAAACCCCACTCTACAAGTCTACACTAACATGTACCATCCTTGTAAAGGTGTCTTATCCACTAGGAAAGAGTTATAGTCCCAAAAAAAATTCTGATTGGGTGCACTTTATTTGTCCTTTTCTTTCATAATAATCCTGTGATAATCTGTTAGGTCAATAAGACTATTGTAGTACTTTTCCCTAAGAGGGTGGTGACTTAGAAAGGTGTTAACTAGTGTCAAGTCTAAGAACATTTTGTATCATGGGAAGTGTGAAAAATATGCAAGAAAATGTGAAGAAGAACCCAGCTATTAAGTTACAGACTAATCTTCCTCCTAGAGGAAAGAAAAATTGGGTTGTGAAAGGAGCCCAGATTCAGAAGGGAAATTACTCCCAGGAGCAAATGGCAAGGAAAAATAATACCTACATTTCTATTGAAAAGGATCCTTTCTACAAGGGGCCTATATCCCATCCTATTTTGTCTGATGATGATTTCTATAATACTTCTGAAATGATATGTCAAGAAAAGGTTGTCCAACCACATGCACTTAGTCTGCAGGATAGGATGAGTAACAATCTTTTCTAGTGTAGCACAAACCCTTTCATGTCAAATTACTCCTCTGAAAAGGAAAGAAAAAAACATTTAGATCTTGAAAGTTTTAATGATTAGAAGACCTCTAGTTCTAAGTTTACCATTCCTAACCTTGATGAGAATGAAATGTTGAGAATGCAGCTTGTTGAGCAAGAAGCCATTGATAGGAAATTACAAAAGGAAAGGGACGAAAAAATCATGAGGGCCAATGAAGAAAAGAAAGAATTACTTAGAAGGATTGCTACTTTGAAAAAGAAAATTGAGATAGCAGCTAGTGCTTCGCAGTCTCAAATTGTGGGTCAAGTAGAACAACTTAAAATACAAGAGCAAAAGTTGTAATAAGATCAAGATCTAAACAAAGAGGGTCCTGTGATACAACAAATTAAGAGCTATAAAACCCTAGATGTTAAATAAGATGTAGAATGTGCTGTTGGCATTCAAGATAAGGGAAAACAAAAGGAATTTGGTATTAGGATAAATGAACCAACAAAGCCCATCCATATCCATAATTCTTGCTCACCTTCTGATGTTGAGTTAGAAAAAAGAAGGAAGGAGAAGGAAGCTTTGGCTAAGAAATTAGAAATTGAAAAAAATTAGGTAGCCAAAGCTGAGATGAATAACAAAATTAAGTTTCTAGAAAATGCTAAGAAGCAGTCTATATTTTCCCCTGAAGGTAAGGATAGAACAAATATTGCAAACAAGAATAATACTAAATTGTCTACTTCCTTCTTATCTTCTTCATCACAAAAAATAAATCCCAATAAATCTACTGTAGATCTTAGTACTAGTAATGCTTTTAATAATAATGAAAGAAATGTTGTTAATGCTTCTAAGGTTGATTTAAAAAGTAGACCTATTAAGTTAGAAGGCTATAGGCAAATAAACTTTGAAGGAATTCCTTGTTTTCCTAATCCTATCCCACAAGAAATGAGGAAAAGATTGCCCAAGTTTTCTAGAAATAATGCTATTACTTATGAGGACCACTTGAGAAATTTTCTTGACATGATGAGTGATTATGAGGTTGAGGCTGAAGATATTATCATGAAGTTATTTGTTCAGTCATTAATTGAAGATGCTAGAGAATGGTTCAAGAGGATTCCAATAGATTGGAAAGATATTAAGTATTTATTTAAAGAACAATATGGTGATAAAAAAAACCCAAATTATATTCTAAGTAAGTTCAATAATATTAAGAAGTTGCATAATGAATTTGTTACTGATTTCAACACTAGGTTCCAAAAGAGGATGTATAGGCTAATGCAAGCCATGCGAGTTGATGATAAGGTATGTATGATTACTTATTTGAACACATTTGATGGTAAAATGGCATATCAGCTTAGGGATAAGGAGCCTAGGACTTTAAGAGATGCTTTCAGAATTGCTATTAATATAGAAAAAAATTTGAGGATTTCAGGAAGATTGGAGAACAAAAGAGATGACCCTAGGTTATTTGGGAATAAGTGAAATAGAAAAGAAGAGCACAAATCTATAGGAGGAAAAAGGTCTTGAATGCTCTTAAAGGTTTGAATCTTCCCCAAGGAAAAAATGATAGGAATTCCCCGAAAATAAAGTCCCTTATCAGTCCAATTTTGGTAGATAGAATAGATTGAAAATTTTCCCTTATGGTACTACTTGGAAGGATGGTCACCCCAATGTTTCTCCTAAAAATACTAGTAACAAGGTTACCCCTAACCCTTTATCCAAAAATTCCATAAATGTGGTAGATGACCCTAAACCCACTACTGAACCTACACGATGTTTTTTTTGTTAGTTACCTCATTCTCTTGAGTATTGTGCAGTAGCTTTGCCATTTTCTAGAAATCAAACTGAGGTAGAAGAAAATCAAGAACATGAAGAAAGTAGTGATGATGTAGGATGTAATATGTTTGAGTCACATTATGACCATTATGACAGCGATGACCCTGATAGAGATGTAGTGGAGCAAAGATAGTTTCAAAGTCATATGTAGTAGTAGGTATTTTTTGATGAAGAGAATTATGTTGAGGACAATGTATGTAACATGGCATCTACTAGAGATGAGGTGATACTAAGGAAGCCTTCTAGAGAAGAGGTTGATTAGATTACTGCTAGCATGGTAGCTCAAGTAAAGACCAGACATATGGCTTAGAATGATGATAGTGGTAAGGAGGCTAGTATATTTATCAAGAAAACTGACCCTAAGAAAAAGGAAATTGTAAAGCTTAAAGAAATTCTTGTTGTGAAGGTCAAAATTTCAGGTAAAAAGTGGGAGCTAAACAAAGGAGGAAATCTTAAGGAGTTAGAATGTTCAAATAATTTTCCTAAGAAGTTTGATAATAAAGTATCAAAAGTAATCACTATAAGTGATAAGAATCATCAAGGTATCTCTAAAACTCATCATGAGAAGAAGGATATGACTATTGGTGATTCTGTAGGTTCCTCTATAGCTATGCTAAATATTCTATCATAGATCACTGTTAAATTTCACTTGTCTAGATTGTTAAGGATCCTTGAACACATAAATAAAGCCATAGCATGGTTGGGAAATACTGATGTAAAGACAGCACAAGATTACAATAAAACTCATGATCCCAAACAAGGAAACAAAGAAAAGGAAAAAAATAAACAAGTTAAAGTAGTTGTGTCTTAAATTCCTCAGATGTTTTTGGATAGCTCTATTAATGAATGTTTGGGAAGTGTTGATCCATTTTTTTGAGTATCATAGTAAATGGTAAAACATTAAAAAATTGCATGATTCATTCTGATGCTTCCAACACTATTATGCCTTTTGAAATAATCAAGGAACTAGGTTTGAAAGTTGATACTAGTCAGGGAAGATGTTGTGCCATGGATGAAAGAGAAGTGATAGTCATAGGTACTATTAATGCTTTACCCTATAGACTAATAGCCTATCCAGACAAAGAACTTACTATGAGTGTGTTGGTTGTTGATATTCCACCTCAATATGATTTGTTATTATCTAGAAAATGGAGTACTACCATGGCAGGAAGTTTGTGATGTGATCTATCATTTGCTACTTTTAACATTGATGGGAATTTGGTAAAAATAAATAGAGAACCAAAAAGCATATATATGGTGGAAGATGATATTGAGGATGATATGAAAAACTTTGTGGATATAGATGTTAATGCATTCAGAGTAGAAGCTTTGACTTTGAAGAAAGAGAAGCATAAATCTAAGATTGAAGTAGAAGCTGATACAAAAATAGATAAGAGAGATTTATGGACCATATTCTTTGATGGTGCTTGCTGCAAAGATGGAGCAGGTGTAGGTATTTTTTTGATATCTCTAGTAGGGGTAACATACAAATTCTCTTTTACTGTAAGTTTCCCTTGTACCAACAATATAGCAGAATATGAGGCTTTACTATTAGGCCTTAGACTATCTCATAAGCATTGGATAAAATGTTCACATGTTATAGGAGATTCTGAATTGGTTGTATCCCAAGTGAGGAATGCTTATGTTTCAAAGAATAAAAGATTGAAACAATACAAAAAATTTGTATGGGATATGATTGAATGTTTTGACACCTTTGGGATAATTTGGAAGGATAGAACTAATAAAAAAATGGTAGACTTTCTAGCTAATATAGCAATAAATCCTGATGATATCACATTCGTTGGTGTGTCCATAGTTGCGACTCAAACTACACCCTTTGTTCTTGATAATGTCCAAAATTGGCAAGTGTTTGAAGATGATAGGGATATTCTAAGGTTTTTGAACTATGAGAATCTGTTGTTAGGACAAGAAATTGATTATGTAGCTTATGTAGAAAATATAAATGGAAAGGATCATGTTTTTGTGCACGAAGTTGTGCAGTTGAAGACAAATAAAATCCCAAAGGGTCTAGTTGTTTTAGAAAATTTTTTTGACAACTAGGATAGGTCACAAATAAATACTAGTGAATATAATGCTAAAGATCTAGAGGAGGTAAAGTTAGGAACTCGGGAAACACCTAAAAAAGTATATATTGGTAAGAAACTACCTCCTAAAATTAGGAAAGATCTAATAGACCTACTAAGGAAGTATAGACATGTGTTTGCATGGTCATATGATGACTTAAAAGCCTATAGGGAATATCTGTTTCAACATGAGATCCCTTTGAAACTAGATGCTATGCCATTTAGACAAAAATAAAGGCCATTAAATCCTACCCTGGCCCCCAAGATGCAAGAGGAATTGATCAAGTTAAGAGATGTTGGGATTATAAAGCCTATCGGGAATTCCTCTTGGGTATCCAATTTAGTCCCTATAAGGAAGAAAAATGGAGACATAAGGTTATGTGTTGATTTTAGGAATCTTAATATATCCTCATTGAAGGATAATTATGGATTGTCAAATATGGAAGCCATGTTACAAAGGGTTACTGGTTCTGAACTAATGTCTATGATGGATGGATTTTTAGGCTATAATCAAGTGGTTGTTAAAGAATTAGAAGAGTTCAAGACTACCTTTACTACTCCATGGGGTACTTATGTTTATGTCAGGATGGCTTTTGGGCTTACTAATGCTAGAGCTACTTTTCAAAGGGCTATGGATGTGGCTTTTGTTGATATTATTGACAAATTTTTGGTTGTGTATCAAGATGACCTTACTGCTTATTCCAAGGATGAAAATGATCATTGCATGCACCTTGAAAAGGTATTTATAAAATCCCTTAAATACAGAATATCTTTAAATCCAAGGAAATGTAGCTTTGGTGTTACTAAAGGAAAGTTGTTAGGATATTTAGTTGGCAAGCATGGAGTAAGGATTGACCCTGAAAGGGTGGAAGCAATAAACAAGATTCAGAAATCCAAAAATGCTAAAGGAATTCAGTCATTCTTTGGATAGATCAACTTTCTTAGGAGATTTTTAATAAATTTTTCAGAAATTAGTAGGCCTATATTAAGGATGCTAAAGAAAGAATTTGAGATAAAATGGGATGGTGAACCTAGTATTGCATTTCAGCAAATTAAGCAAGCTATTAAAGATGCCCCTATTCTCAAAGCTCCAAATTATGATAAACCAATGCATATATTTGTTGAAAATATAGATAAAGTAACTGAGAGGGGAGGGGTGAATCAGTTACTACAAAAAAAAATCGAAAAATCCCTTAGATGTCTAAAATAATTATTTACTGCTGATACTCGGTAAATAGTGCAAAAATACTTTAACTCGATAAGTTAACTAGTTACTATTCATCTAGCATTCAAAGTTATTAATATGCATGCAAAGATTAACTAAATGAACACAAGAGACACCAAATTTAACGTGGAAACCCAATATGGGAAAAACCACCAATTAACTAGTCACCAATTTTTACTCTTCTGAAGTGAGCCCTGTTAGGAGCCAACCCTGTTAAAGGTTACAATACACACTATTAGGTGTGACCTTGTCAGAGGATTTAATCACCCTGTTAGGAGTGGCCTAGTTAGAGGTCTTTAGAACAATTCAACTAAACTATCACCTTGTTAGAGGATTTACATAATGGCTGTTAAACCAACTCTGTAAAGAGATTCTAAATTCACTGTTACAATGATAAGAAAGCAACAATGAAATGACCCGAATGATATGAAACTTATATTTTTCTAATTACAGATCCATGTTCTACTTTTTTGAATCCTTACTGATCAAATACTACTTTGCAGCACCTCCAGGACATCTAATCCTTCATCATAATTCGCTCTTCCATTCACTTTTTCACACTCACACACACTATTCCACAACTTGAATATCTATATATATACCTTTCAGATTTATCAAGTCGGCTCAAATATAAGTTAAAATAACTAAAAACATCAATTGGCTACATTAATTCCATGAAACAATCAAAACAATAAAATCCTTCGCTAGCTGACTTAGCTCAGTAATCTAGTGTTAACCAAGTGAATCTTGGTAAACACTAGTTTAGAATGTTTTCTAGTGTTAACCAAGTGAAGCTTGGTAAACACTGCAAAATTCTTGCAAAAGTCCTTTGGAGACTGAGTGAACTTGGTGAGCACTAACTTTCCTTTGTTGTCGTAGTGAACTCGGTGGAAGTTAACTTCCAGCCATATTTCCTTTGATGATCGAGTGAGCTCAGTAGACACTAGCTTTCCTTTGCTAACTGAGTGAACTCGGTAGAAGCTAACTTTCCTTTGCTGACCAAGTGAGCTCGGTAGAAGCTAACTTTCCTTTGCTAGTCTTGTGAGCTTGGTAGAAGCTAACTAATGACTTATATGACATTTTTGTAACATCAAAGACAACATTCAATTAACAATTGTATCCAACAATCTCCCTCTTTGGCATTGATGACAACACAACATGTCATAGAAAAATGAAATTTGAAAACAAGTCTAGCAAGTCTTTTCTTTAGCAAACTCCCTCTTTCAGTAATCTCCCTCTATGAAGGAATTACTTAGCAAACCATTCTTTTAAAAAAATTTTAGAAAGATATGACAGTAAAACTCTCACTCTTTGACAACACATGCCAAAGACAACATAACTCAAATGAATTATAATGTACCTTTAGTACTAATTCATATGCAATGTTTTCTATCAATGTTGCATCAACTGATAGATCTTCAACTTAGTATGCGTTGATGCATCACTAAAACTTCATTCTAGTGAACTTTGGATAGGGGAGTGACCCCTAACTTACCTCTTAGATACAAGAATGCATCCTTAGGTAATGGCTTTTTGAATATGTCAGAAATTTGGTCCTTTGTATGGACATATTCCAATCTGATCTCCTTATCTTGCACCAATTCTCTAATAAAATGATATTTTATTGCAATGTGCTTGGTTTTGGAATGCATTACTGGATTCTTAGATATGTTGATTGCACTTGTGTTATCATAGAACATAACAAATGGTTCTTTGATTTCCACCTTCAAGCCTTCCAACAACTGTTTAAACCAAACAATATTAGAATAGTTTACTATTGCAGCAACATACTCTACCTCTGCCGTAGATTGGGATGTGCAATTTTGCTTTTTGCTTGTCCAAGAAACCAACCTTTTTCCAAGAAAGAAT
Source organism: Cupressus sempervirens (assembly GCA_028749045.1). Classification (NCBI taxonomy): domain Eukaryota; kingdom Viridiplantae; phylum Streptophyta; class Pinopsida; order Cupressales; family Cupressaceae; genus Cupressus; species Cupressus sempervirens. Next base: position 563,334,791 of record CM053788.1, on the reverse strand, counting down.
GCTCTTCGCTTGTACTTTTTTTGTCATCAAGGTTTCCTACCCAATCAGCATCAGTAAACACTTTCAAATCAAGATTACCTCCAAATTTGTACCATAAACCATAATCTTCAGTTCCTTTCAAATATCTTATTATTCTTTTGATTTCCATCATGTAATTTTCTCTTGGTTTTTCTGAAAATCTTGCTACAATACCAACTACAAGGGCAATATCTGACCTAGTATGAACTACTACTACAACTTTCCAATCATAGATCTATATAGTGTTTGATCTACTTCTTTTGATTCATCTTCCTTGGTAAGTTTTAATCTAGTACACATAGGAGTCCCAACTGGTTTACAATCTTCCATACCAAACTTTTTCAATATCTCCTTGATGTATTTTGATTGAGTGATGTAGATACCATTTTTATTTTGCTGAATTTGAAGACCAACAAAGAATTTGATTTTGCCAAACATAGACATTTCAAGTTCCTTGTTCATTTTCTCTAAAAATTCTTTGCAAAGATCATAATTTCCTGTGAAAATAGTATCATCTACAAATATTTCTACCAAAACAATCTTATTATCTAGTCCTTCCTTTATATACAAACTACTATTATCATTAGTTCTTTGAAAACCAATCTGAATAAGATAGTTATGCAATCTTTCATACTATGCTCTAGGGGCTTGTTTTAGACCATATAGTGCCTTGTGTAATTTGTAGACCATGTTTCTTTTATCTGGATCAACAAAACCTTTAGGTTGTTCAATGTAAAGCTCTTCATCTAGTATACCATTGAGGAATGCTAACTTGACATCCATTTGATAAAATTTGAATCCTTTGTGAGCAACATATGCAAGTAAGGTTCTGACTCCTTCCAATCTTACAACAAGAGCAAAAGTTTCTCCATAGTCTATTCCTTCTTCTTGAGCATATCCTTTGCATACTAATCTAGCTTTGTTTCTTGATACCTTACCATCTTCAGTCAACTTGTTTCTGAATACCCATTTAGTTCTAATCACATTTTTATCTTTAGGCCTAGGTACAAGAGTCCATTTCTTATTTTTCTCTATTTTCTCTATTTCTTCATTCATAGCCTCAATCCAACTATCATTTTCTAAAGCATCTTTGATATTTCTAGGTTCAAAATCAGCAAGTAAACAAGTACCTTTCAACTTATTTCTAGTCATGGTTCCTTCAGATTTGTCTCCAATGATCTGATCTTTTGAATGATGTCTCCTGACATATTTTGCTAAAACATGTTCTTTGCCTTTTGAATGAATTTCATTCTTATACTTTTTCATTTCAACTTTAGTTTTTGGCTGTTTTAGCTCAGTAGATATTGGCTCGGGTCCTTCAGACTCGGTAGACACTTGCTTGGTAGAATCTAAGTGTAACTCATGTTGTTGTAGCTCAATTTGAACTTCTTGTAACTCAATTACTGATGACTCGAGAGTAGAAGATTCTTGATTGATTGGTACTGTACAAGGTTCAATGAAAACAAACCTTCTATAATCTTTTGGTTCCCTTTTGCTTTCTTCTTCAGTCCTTTCTGCAAACTCATCAACTTTCACATGTGCACTTTCTATGACTTTGTTAGTAGACAAGTTCAAACATCTATATGCTTTACTTTTGCAAGAATATCCCAAAAATATTCCTTCATCACTTTTCACATCAAATTTTCCTTTTCTAGATTCTTTCAAAATGTAGCATTTACTTCCAAACACTTTTAGATAACTTACATTAGGTTTATAGCCCTACCATAGCTCATAGAGAGTTTTGAATGAGTCCCTTCTTAGCTGTACTTGGTTTAGGGTATGAACTATAGTGCTGATAGCTTCCTTTCAGTATTTGATAGTAATGCCTTTTTCAATCATTAAGGTTCTTGCACAATCCATGATAGATCTATTCCTTCTTTTAGCTATTCCATTTTGCTCAGAATTTTTAGGAGCTGACACCTATCTTTTGATTCCTCTTTCAATACAAAAGTTATTGAACTCATGTGAAATGAATTCTCCACCTCTGTCTGACCTCAAGCATTTCAATCTTTTCCCTATTTCCTTTTCTACTCTAGCCAAATACCATTTGAATTTCTCAAATGCTTCTGATTTGTTCCTTAGATACATGACAGTCATCATTCTTGAGTAGTCATCAACAAAAAGAATGAAGAACTTTTCTCCTGTATAGCTTTCAATTCCAATGGGTCCACATAAATCAGTATTCACAATTTCTAATATATCTTCAGACTGATGGTTTCTACTTTTAAAGCTAGTCTTTCCCATTTTACTAATCTAACAATTCTTGCATAGACCGACCTCAGGTTTCTTTATATTAGGAATGCCTCTTACTTTCTTGAATTTTCTTATCTTTACCAAATTATCAAAATTGGCATGACACAACCTTTTATGCCATAACCAAATTTCTTCAACTTGAGCAGTAAAACATGAACCTTCACCAAGTTCAAGATAAAATAAGTTACCTTTTGTTTGAGTGCTCGATCCAATCAGTTTTCCTTTCTCATCTAGTAGTCTTGCTTTTCCATGCATGAATTCCACTTTGAGTCCATTATTGAGTAGTTGTGCCACACTTAACAAATTATTCTTTAGTCCTTTTACCTAATAGGAATTATCACATATAAGTTCTTTGGTTAGAGAGATTCTTCCTCTTCCTTTTATACAACAAGGTTCATTGTTACCAAATCTTACACTGCCACCATCATATTCTTCAAAATATTCAAACTTAGTTTTATCACCAATCATGTGATGAGAACAACCACTATCTATGATCCATGTATCATTTTTGCTCATATGAGAAATGAGTGTCATTTCCTCATCATTATCAGACACATCTTTCATAGCAATGTAGACAATTTCATCTTCTTCTTCATAATTAGAATCATTAAAGTCTTTAGCCACAAAACATGTTTTTTTACCTTTGTCTCTAAAGGATTTGAAGTCTTTCTTGCCATTGTACTTGTAATTTTTCTTCTCATGTTTGTTCTATTTTTTTGGGCACCTGGCAGCAATATGACCAATTTCTTCACATGAAAAACAAATTAGAGGAACTTTACCTTTATATTTTCCTCTGCCTCTAGAATATTTCCTTGCTAGTAGAGCTTCAATTGCTTCAAGATCACTGTCTGAACTTCGGTCTAATTCATCTTCACTTTTTGACTGGGATTCATTTTTCTTTTTGCTTTTCTCCTTGAGTGAAAGCTTGGCTTCAAATGCAGATTCAATATTTTTGGAAGCTGGAACATAGTTGTCAAAGTTGTCTAGTTCAAATGCAGTTAATCTTCCAACTATGGCCTCTAGATTTATCTTATGATTTGCTTCACATCTTCTTTCTTGAATTGCAGAGACTCTAATTGCATAGATTGGTAGTAATGTTGTAAGAATTTTACTTATAATTGTCTCTTCACTAATATCTCCTCCAGAAGCTTTGATTACACTGACACATGCTTTAACTCTTTCAACATATTTGGCAATGTTTTCATCCTCTCTCATTTTCATTTGGTCAAATTGTCCTCTCAAACTTTCTGCTTTGGCTCTTCTCACATTATCATCTCCTCCATAGATTTATTTTAGCTTGTCCCACATTTCAAAAGTAGTTTTGCAATCCTTGATGTCATCAAATTCTTCATAACTCAGAGAAAATGCTATATCTATCATCATAATGTTGTGAGTCTTCTTTTCAGCAATATCATTGACAGACAGTGTACTAGCAAGTTCTTCATATTTTTTATCAAGGTACTTTAGTCCTGTATCATCAATGGATTCTAGGTGAAGTCTCATCAATCCTTGCCATGCAGAGAAGTTGTTCCTATTGAGTCTAGGAATTTCCCTTTTGTAAGACATCCTGATCTTTAGCTTAGATCCTTGAAATCTTTTCCTGAAAGCACCAAAACCTCTAATACCAATTGTTGGAAATATAGATGAAGTAACTGAGAGGGGAGGGGTGAATCAGTTACTACAAAAACAAGTCCAAAAATCCCTTAGATGTCTAAAATGCTTATTTACTACTGATACTCAGTAAATAGTGAAAAAATACTTTAACTTGGTAAGTTAACTAGTTACTATTCATCTAGCATTCAAAGTTATTAATATGCATGCAAAGATTAACTAAATGAACACAAGAGACACTAGATTTAACATGGAAACCCAATATGGGAAAAACCATCAAGTAACTAGTCACCAATTTTCACTCTTCTGAAGTGAGCCCTGATAGTAGCCAACCCTATTAAAGGTTACAATACACACTGTTAGGTGTGACCTTGTCAAAGGATTTAATCACCTTGTTAGGAGTGGCCTGGTTAGAGGTCTTTAAAACAATTCAACTGAACTATCACCTTGTTAGAGGATTTACATAATGGCTGTTAAACCAACTCTGTAAAGAGATTCTAAATTCATTGTTACAATGATAAGAAAGCAACAATGAAATGACCTAAATGATATGCAAATTATCTTTTGCTAATTATAGATCCATGTTCTGCTTTTCTGAATCCTTACTGATCAAATACGACTTTGCAGCACCTCTAGGATATCTAATCCTTCATCAAAATTCGCTCTTCCATTCACTTTTTCACACTCACACATACTATTCCACAACTTGAATATCTATATATATACCTTTCAAATTTATCAAGTTGGCTCAAATATAAGTTACAATAACTAAAAACATCAGTCGACTACATTAATTCCATGAAACAATCAAAATAATAAAATCCTTCGCTAGTCGACTTAACTTGATAATCTAGTGTTAACCAAGTGAAGCTCAGTAAACACTGCAAAATCTTGCGAAAGTCCTTTGGAGACCAAGTGAACTTGATGAGCACTGACTTTCCTTTGTTGTCCTAGTGAACTCGGTGGAAGTTAACTTCCTGCCATATTTCCTTCGATGACCAAGTGAGCTTAGTAGACACTAGCTTTCCTTTGCTAACTGAGTGAACTTGGTAGAAGCTAACTTTCCTTTGCTGACTGAGTGAGCTCGGTAGAAGCTAACTTTCCTTTGCTAGCCTTGTGAGCTCGATAGAAGCTAACTGATAACTGATATGAAATTTTTGTAACATCAAAGACAACATTCAATTAACAATTGTATCCAACAATATTTTCTTTTGCCTTATTTCACATTGTTGCTGCAGTATTGCTACAGAGAAATGAAGAAGGTTATGAGTAGTCCATTGCATTCTTTAGCAAGTCTTTGTAAGTAGTAGAACTTAAGTATGACACCAATGAAAAAAAAGCATATGCACTGGTGAAAGGATTCAAGGCTTTTAGATGTTACTTAATAGGAGCTATTGTCATTGCCTTTGTTCCTACTATTGCTATGAAGGACATCTTTTCACAACAAGAGGTATCTAGTAGGAGGTGTAGATGGATTATTAGGATACAAGAGTTTAATATTGATATTCATATTACCAAACTAGTTAGGGTTCAAGGCTTGGCCAAATTGATGACAGAAGCCAATCTAGAGGCAAACCAAATTAATCAACTTGATGATAGTTGCAAGGATAATCTTTGTGATATGGATGCCTCTAACTGGTACAAAGATGTAATTTATTATTTGTAAGAGATGAAATCTCCATTAGAGCTAACAGATAACCAGAAAAGATCCATCAAGTTGTAGGCCATAAGGTATGTTATTGTGCAGGGTCAATTGTGGTGGAGAAGTATGGAAGGGGTACTTTAAAGTGTGTGGATGAGATTGAGTCTAAAAGAATTTTGAAAGATATGCATGGAGTGTGTGGTGGTCATTATATGGCTAAAACCACTACTCATAAAATTCTTAGGGCTAGTTTTTGGTGGCCAAAACTTTTTAGAGATATAAGTTTGTAAAAGTTTGAGATGCTTGTCAAAGGTTTAGTGGAACGTTAAAATTCTTTGGGAATTTTCCATTGAGACTAGTTGAAGTACACACACCATTTCAACAATGGGAAATCAATTTTATAGGTGACATCACAAATAAATCCAATGGTGGACATTCATAGATCTTAGTAGCCATTGATTATTTCACCAAATGGGTTGAGGTAGTCCCTACATTGATTAATTTCATTCTAAATCATATTGTGACCAGATTTGGATGCCCACAGAGAATGCTATGTGTTTTAGATTAGAGGAATATAAAAGAAATTGTAACAAGTATGGCATTATAGTGTACACATCATCACCCTATCATTTTCAAGGAAACAGTCAGGCAAAATCAAGTAATAAGAGTATATTAAAAAACATCAAGAGGATTTTAGGAGAAAATAAGAAAGCTTGAGATTCAAAATTTCCATTAGCTCTATGGGCTGATAGGGTTACTATGAAAAAGGCCATTGGATGTGCTCCATTTGACCTGGTTTGATGTATACAGGCTAGACTTCCATAGAATAACCTAAAAGAGATGCATAAATTTGTTTAGTTCTATGAAGATGGTATTATTGATGAAATGTAACATAGAATGGATGATATATTGCAACTAGAGGAAGCAAGGAGAGAGTCTTCTATTCAAAATGCCAAGTTACAATCACAAATGAAGCACTTATATGACAAAAGAGCCATTGGGAGGAAAATTGAAATAGGTGACATAGTACTGATGTGGAATGTTAGAGTCAAAGATAAAGGAAAGCATGGTAAATTTCACCCAATCTAGCTTGACCCATATAATATTTGTGATAAAAATGGAGAAGATTCATATTTCTTGAGAAATCTAACTGTATATATTTTGGAATTGCTAGTTCATGGTCAATTGTTGAAGAGATACTTTTCTTAAGGTATTTTCTTTTCCATGAATAGTAGTTTAGGGTCTCTTGTACATTTTGTAAATTCTTGATCTTTTTTATTTTTCCTATATATAGTCTTCTTGTGTTTTGTTGTTCTCTTGTGGTGGTTTGTTTTTAGGGAGTCTAGTTGGTATGCTTCTCCTAGAAATTCTGAGCCCTCATTTGAATCTACATAATTCAATGTCCCCAGGAAGAGCCACTATTGGTCTAATTTTTTGCATGATGAAATTTTCCTAACATAGGTACTAAAAAAAAGATTGAATCCATCATTGGTAAATAGGGTTTCTTGTTCAGTCTTCAAGATTTTGTTTGCTTTTGAAAAATCCTATTAAAACCTATATCTCATTTCTTTTAAATTCTTGTGCACAAAATATTTTTAAACTATTCTATTTTCATTTTAAACTTTTTCACACCCCCAAGCAGTCTTGTTCTCTTATGTCTCTCACTGTCTGATTCTCACAAAATCTATGGCTATCACTACTTCACTATGGTGAGTTGTGCACTTCTTATGTATAGCGAGGTAGTGAGTGTCATGAAACTAAAGAATGAAACCATAAAATGGAGATGTGATATCCACAAAATATGTTGCGGCTGAAATTTGAGTCACATGCATTTTGTTAGAATTGTCAGAGCAAGAAAAGAAACAAAGTAAAAGGTGGGCAAAGGATATCGTCAGCATATTGATTTTTATTAGTGATTCGCTACTTTGCTAATCAAAAAAACTAAGCATCTCACCATTAGTGACATAGAAAGTGGACAAAGAATGTATTACATGGCAGTCATCAAACTTCTTGGTGGTCATTAAGAGTTCCAAGTGGCATAATAAATGATGATATCATTGCTGTGTTAGAACAACGAAGTGGGTAATTATGGTGTGACATGCTTGTACTTTCTAGCGCTGAGTTTTGTTAAGTCACTAGAGCTCACTACCTCGCTATCAAAAAATCTAGGCATCTCACCATTAGTGACATAGCGAGTTGCCTTGAAATGAACATACGGTGAGACCCAAGCAATGTGGAAAGGTGATTGGGATTAAAGTATGGTTTTTATTTTTGCCATCTGTGCAAGATTTATCATGTCATTAGTCTTCTAGACCCATGCCCCATTCATAAAACATAGGAGGGATTCTGATTTTCAGATCAAGTTAAGATCAACGATTCTTGCTATCTCGCCATAAAAAAGATGTGCATGGTTTACTCTATGTGAGAGAGTGAATATGGGACCCACCTCATCTTAAGAAGTTTGAGCAATTCTTGTACCCTTGGATTGATCTTAGATCAGCAGCCATCACTATCTCACTATGAAGAGTTTCTCAAAGGATATGTAAAATGAGATAGTGAATATGGGGTCCACCACTATTCTTCTAAGAAATGCAGTAACGTGTCATCCACAACATCTAGATCAAATCAACAGCTATTGCTACTTCGCTATGGCAAAGTGCTCATTCTTTATGTATAATGAGGTAGCAACCTATTGACATGTGTTCTCAATTTCCAGTGGGTCCAAATGAAAATGCCATCAAAGAAGGAGTTGTATATGTGGTTTGTTCTCATTGGATTGACCAACCAACTTGTCAAGTGGAATGCTAGTCATCTTTTTTGCATCCCTTGATCGTAGGATTTTTAAAAGGATCAATGGTGAAGATTTAAACAAAGAAGGTGGTGCCACTCTTTGTATTAATTAGACATGAAAGCTTTACATGTGAGAAAAATAGAGTATAAAATGGAAGATTTCCTTAGTTTCACCTTACGCGAACAAAGATTTTGAGCCTTTTCTGAGCAAAAGCAATTACTAAAAAGATCATGCTGAATTTGGTGAGATTGTGAAGCAGCTTGTTCATGGAGAAATTGTAGAAGTATAGAGAGGAATAAGAATGGAATTCAAGTAAGTAATTACACTGTAATCTCTATAAGTGTTTTAGTTCTACAAAGCATAAGCAAAGATGCCTCCAAAGAAGGAATTTTTAGGTCAGGAAAATTATTTGGATAGAAATGTAGATGATGATTTGCTTGAGTTGCTTCTTGACTCTACTGTTGAGCTAGCATAGGTTAAGAATTTTACCTCATTAAACCCTAGGTTGAGGATAGTAGATGGATTGATTAATGAAGGTAATTGGGTCCAGGATGCTAATACCTAGCAAATTGGTTTCATTTTTTTCAAAAGTTGGTTTGCAGAGAATAATTTATTTGCTCCACATGCCAGTGTATGGAATTTTGACCAAGGAAGACTAGTAGTCCCAAGTATTTTTATGGATTATAATCTCCTTAAGACTATGGTAAAGAGATGTGATCAAGCCACTAAGGTAGTGAGAAGAGCAAAGGGTGAATTTGTCAAAATTAGAACCTTGTCAGCAATAACATCTTTCTCTAAAGAATTTTTCAATAAAGTATTCTTTAATTCCAGGGTAGTAGAGATGTATAGGGCCCTACGTAGAGTTTTTTGAGAGGGTGAAGAAGATTTTATACCCATGAGTTTCATGTGTATAATTGCTCTAACTTTTTGTTAATGCACATCTTTCTGTTTAAGGGGGTGACACATTTTGGTAGAGGAATGGTTTTGAATGCAAATACAACTGAGGTAGTAGAAAATGCCTATTTTTTTATATTTGACAGCCACATTACCTCCAAGCTCAACTACTTTCTATTAAGTGATAATCCCATAAACCTAGAATGTTGATATAACTAGAGAAGAGTGAAAGGTAAAAGTGGCTCTCACAGTATAGTATAATGATGGTGAAACCTACGAGTTGAGGTTTGTTTGCAATCATCAAAATAGATTTCATCATTGGTGGGCTCAGCAGTTGCATACATGGAGAAATTAGAGTAGCAACCAAACCAGTGTAAAGATATGTAACAGAAAGGGAACCGCAAAAGAATATTTGATCTGCACATCTTTTTGTTATTTACAATTTTGTCTTTTCTGATAGGTATATGTAAATCTCTTGTGTAAAGGATGCTGGTTGATCACATTTGCCTTTTGTTTGTTGCAACTCATGCCTATATAAATGAGTTTTCAAGGCATTGTGAGGGTCCAAAAGTTTTGTATGTTTTTTAATCTTTCAAGAAAATAGATTTGGTCATGTCATATGTAGTTGTTTTGAGTTTATTTTCAGTGATGCACTTTCTTTATGACAAATAGAAATGCAAAACTAGTATGATCTTTTGTGTTCTTTACTAAGTTCCTATTGGTTGTTGTATTAGTCAGCAAAAAGGATAATACAAAACGGTATTTTTTCTAAATCTATGTCACCTTTTTCTATCTCCTTTTCATGAGTTTATTAGTTTTGAGATCATTTGGATAATGTTCATTTGATTGATTGCATTCTAGATGGGGTGTGTACTGGTTATATTGTTGCTTTTAATTCAATGAATCATGTAAATGCTTCAATAAATTAGTAGAATTCATGAGTTTATGAAGAGGATATCATGTAAGAATGGAAATAGGTGATCATAGTTGATAGATTCAATTACAAGTTAATTGAACAAGGTCTCTTGCCAATAAGAGATTCTTTATGCCCAATGGATAAGGCACTGATCTTATAAATTAGAGATGATTGAGAATAAATTCTACCTCTACTTGCTAAAACTATTATAAATTCAAAATCATTCATATTCTATTTTGTACAAGGTTGTAATGTTGGTCATCACTCATTTACATTTATTTTTCTAAGTCATAGGTAGCTACTATTCCCAAAAAAACTTGTAAATTCTAGGAGAATTAGGACTAGATCTACTTATAGGGGATGCATGTGGACTTGAACGCATTCAAAAAATGGGTAAACTATGTATATGCATGAGGATAAAGGATGAAAATTAGAATGAAACTAAGATAGTTGTAATACATCAATTTGCATTAGAGTTATCCTTGGGTATACCCATCTTGGTCTAGTAGAACCCAAAGAGTAGGAAACCATCCTTGGTTTCATTGAAGTTGGGTCTAGATGATCTACTTGTGTAATTGATTATAGGAATTGGCTAATCTTTAGATTATTTGAGTATTATCACTATGGTATTGAACATTTTGTTGATTCATTAGTTTTAAACACCAACACTAGGTAAAGAGAAATTCATGTTATGTTCTTTAGATTAATGAAATACTTACAACATAAAAAAAGAAGAATTAAACCCATTTATTTCTTATTGTAGGGCTGCATCAGCCTTGTCCTCAACAAAAGAAGAGGAAGCCTCATGTCGTAACATCAGAACCATAAGAGCCACAGGATGCTGAAGATAGTTAGGATGTACCTATATTCCTTTATCTTCAAAAAAAGATAAAAGAAATGAAGAAATGAATGTTACAAACCTTGTTTGATGATGAATGTGTTGATGGATATCTATGAATGTTGCTTATTAATGGATTTTTATTATAAATCACGAGGATGCTCCAACTTTGAAGTCTCCAACATGGTACTTACTTTTAGTGGGTGAATATAGAAGGTTCTAGGTGAACACCTTAAAATGGCCTTAACATATGTACTATGAATTACAACATGATGTTTTATCTATAAGTTGTATGCATATTATGATTAATTTTTTATTACCAATTGCTTCTCTAGTAGAAATGGACAACATGTTGCTTTCTCTATAAGTTGTATGCAAACATGGAGCTACTCTCACAAGAGATTGTGTATCACACTTGTCCACCAAGGAGGAGAAAGTATTTGATTGTCAATATTAAGGTATATTATGTTGGAAATGAGAATGGAGTAACTAAGAGGGGGAGGGGGTGAATCAGTTACCACAAAAACATTTCACAGTCCCTTAGATGTCTAAAATCTTGATCTTAGTTATAGATTACTAAAACTTGATAATGCAGCAAATACTAATAATTATTAAGAACTAATAACCAAAACAATTCAGCAATCATGAACGCTAGAGACACCAGATTTAACGTGGAAACCCAATATGGGAAAAACCACAAATGTAACTAGTTACTTTTTTCACTCTTTTGAAGTGAGCCCTGTTAGGATCCAACCCTGTTAAAGGTTACAAAACACACTGTTAGGTGTGACCCTATTAGAGGACTTAATCACCCTGTTAGGAGTGGCCTTGCTAGAGGTCTTTAGAACAATTCAACTAAAATATTACCTTGTTAGAGGATTTACAATAAGGCTGTTAAACCCACTCTGTTAAGATATTTGAAATCATGGCTACAATTGTTAGAAAGTAATAGTGAATGATCTGAATATAATGCAACTTATCTTTGCTGATACAGATCTCTGTTCTGCTTCACTAGATCCTCTCTGATCACATAAAAGCTTTGTAGCTCCACAAGGATATCTGATCCTTCAAAAATTCACTTGCACCTTCACAATTCGCACATACATCTTATCCACACATCCACACTTGAATTCGCAACTTGATCCTTCATATATACCTTTCTGATTATCAAGTCGGCCTTAAATACAAGTTAAAATTATTAATAATTATACCGTGAGTTGGCTACATTCATCACATAAATCAATTTTAGCCTTAATTCCACACTTTTCAAAAATCCTTCGCTAACCAACCCAGCTCGATAAACATTGTACCATAATGATCTTTAGTGTTAACCAAGTGAGGCTTGGTAAGCACTGCAAATTGTGCAAAAATCCTTTGGACACCGAGTGAACTCGATAAACACTGACTTTCCTTCACTTACCTTCCCAGCCCAGTAAACACTAACTTTTCTTTGATTACCTTCCTAGCTCGGTAAACACTAACTTTTCTTTGCTTACCTTCCCAGCTCGGTAAATACTTTGTCACAGTTTCCTTCGATCACCGAGTGAGCTCGGTAAGTACTGAACTTCCTTCGTTAACCAAGTTAGCTCGATAGAAGCTATCTTTACAGTGTAATATACAGCAACGCTCGATAGACTCTGTAAACTACTATGCTTACCTTCTGAGCTCGGTAGACTCTGCCTAATGACTGATAAGACATTTGTGTAACATCAAAGACAACACTCAATTAACCAATTGTATCCAACAATCTCCCTCTTTGGCATTGATGGCAACACAACATGTCATAGAAGAATGAAATTTGAAAACAAGTCTTTCTCTTATAGTGCAGCACAATATGTCAACATAATACTTCTCCCTCTTAGATAGAAACTTCTCCCTTTTTTAGTAATCTCCCTCTGTGAAGGAATTATATAACAGAAAGATATGATAGTTTTATTCTCCCTTTACAAATGCTTACAAATTTTAGAATAGATATTACAATTTTACTCTCCCTCTTTGACAACACATGCCAAAGACAATACAACACAGTAAAAGCTCTTCTTGTATGCCAAAAGTACTCTCAACTGGATTACAATGTACCTTATGTACAAATTCATATGCAATGACTTCAATACTCTGCTGCATCAACTTGATAGATTTTCAACTTGTCATAGGTTGATGCATCACTTAAAACTTTATTTTAGTGAACTTCAGATAGGGGAGTGACCCCTAATTTACCTCTGAGATACAAGAATGTATCCTTAGGTAATGGCTTTGTGAATATGTCAACAATTTGTTCCTTTGTATGCACATATTCCAGTCTGATCTCCTTGTCCTACACCAATTCTCTGACAAAATGATATTTTATTGCTATTAGGTGAGTTTCTCTTGGTTTTGCTGAAAATCTTGCAACAATACCAACTGCAAGAGCAATATCTGGCCTGGTTTGAACTACATACTGCAACTTTCCAATCATAGATCTATACAATGTTTGGTCTACTTCTTTGGATTCATCATCTTTGGTAAGTTTCAATGAAATACACATAGGAGTTCCAACAGGTTTGCAGTCCTCCATACCAAACTTTTTCAATATCTCCTTGATGTATTTTGATTGAGTAATGAAGATTCCATTCTTATTTTGTTGAATTTGAAGACCAACAAAGAATTTTATTTCGCCAAACATAGACATTTCAAATTCTTTGTTCATTTGTTTTGAAAATTCTTTGCAAAGATCATCATTCCCTATGAAAACAGTATCATCTACAAATATTTCTGCCAAGACAATCTTATTATCTGGTCCTTCCTTTATATACAAGCTACTATTAAAGCAATCTGAATAAGATAGTTATGCAATCTTTCATACCATGCTCTAGGGGCTTGTTTCAGACCATACAGTGCCTTGTGTAATTTGCAGACCATGTTCCTTTTATCTGGATCAACAAAACCTTTAGGTTGTTCAATGTAAACCTCTTCATCCAGTATTCCATTGAGGAATGCTGACTTGACATCCATCTGATAAAATTTGAATCCTTTGTGAGTAGCATATGCAAGTAAGGTTCGGACTCCTTTCAATCTTGCAACAGGAGCAAAAGTTTCCCCATAATCTATGCCTTCTTCTTGAGAGTATCCTTTGCATACCAATCTAGCTTTGTTTCTGGATACATTACCATCTTCAGTCAACTTGTTTCTGAATACCCACTTGGTTCTTATTATATTCTTATCTTTAGGCTTGGGTACAAGAGTCCATGTCTTGTTCTTCTCTATCTGTTCTATTTCCTCATTCATTGCCTCAATCCAACTATCATTTGCCAATGCGTCTTTAATACTTCTAGGTTCAAAATCAGCAAGTAAACAAGTATTTTTCAACTTAGTTCTTGTCAGGGTTCCTTCATATTTGTCTCCAATGATCTGATCTGGTGTATGATGTCTTCTGACATATTTAGCTAATACAGGTTATTTACCTCTTGAATGAGTTTCATTGATATCTGCTTGTGCTTCAATTTCATATTCAAGCTATTCTAGCTTGGTTGCTTCAGACTTGATAGATACTTGCTCGGTAGTGTCTGAATGTTGTTGTGGCTCGGTTTGAACTATTTGCAACTCGATTACTGAAGACTTAGGAGTTGAGGATTCTTGAGTGAATGGTATACTTGGTATAGTATCAAGTTCAATGTAAACAAATCTCTTGTAGTCTTCAGGTATCTTTTTGCTTTCTTCTTCTGATTTGTCTGCAAACTCATCAACTTTCACATGTGCACTTTCTATGACTTTGTGAGTGGATAGATTTAAACATCTATATGCTTTTCTTTTGCAAGAATAACCCAAAAATATTCCTTCATCACCTTTTACATCAAATTTTCCTTTTCTAGATTCTTTCAAAATATAATATTTGCTTCCAAATACTTTTAGATAACTTACATTGGGTTTGTAGCCATACCATAATTCATAGGGAGTCTTGAATGAGTCCTTCTTCAACTGTACTCGATTTAAGGTATGAACTGCAGTGCTGATGGCTTCCTTCCAGTATTTGATAGCAATGTTTTTTTCTATCATCAGGGTTCTTGCACAATCCATAATGGATTTGTTTCTTCTTTCAGCTATTCCATTTTGTTCTGGAGTTCCTGATGCTGAAACCTATCTTTTAATACCTCTTTCAATGCAGAAGTTATTGGATTCATGTGAAATGAATTCACCACCTCTGTCTGACCTTAAAAATTTCAGCCTTTTACCTGTTTCTTTTTCAACTCTTGCCAAATACCATTTGAATTTCTCAAATGCTTCTGATTTATTCCTTAGATACATGACAGTCATCATTCTTGAATAGTCATCAACAAAAAGAATGAAAAACTTTTCTCCAGTATAGCTTTCTATTCCAATGGGTCCACATAAATCAGTATGCACAATTTCTAATATATCTTCAGACTGATAGTTTTTACCTTTAAAACTAGTTTTTCCCATTTTACCAATCTAACAATTCTTGCATAGACCAACCTCGAGTTTCTTAATGTTAGGAATGCCTCTTACTTTCTTGAATTTTCTTATTTTTACCAAATTATCAAAATTGACATGACACAACCTTTTATTCCATAACCAACTCTCTTCAATTTGAGAAATAAAACATGAGCATTCACCAAGTTCTAGATAGAACAAGTTACCTTTAGTTTGGGTGCCAGATCCTATCAGTTTTCCTTGCTCATTCAACAGTCT
Source organism: Cupressus sempervirens (assembly GCA_028749045.1). Classification (NCBI taxonomy): domain Eukaryota; kingdom Viridiplantae; phylum Streptophyta; class Pinopsida; order Cupressales; family Cupressaceae; genus Cupressus; species Cupressus sempervirens. Next base: position 563,319,142 of record CM053788.1, on the reverse strand, counting down.
CGCCTTTCCATGCATGAATTCTACCTTGAATCCAATATTTAGTAACTGTGCAACACTTAGCAGATTATGTTTGAGACCTTCAACCCAGTAGGCATTATTACAAAGAAGCTCTTTGGATAGATAGATTCTTCCTCTTCCTTTTATGAAATGAGGTTCATTATTACCAAACCTCACACTGCCACCATCATAGTCTTCAAACTGATCAAACTTAGTTTTATCACCAGTCATATGATGTGAGCAACCACTGTTTATAATCCATGTATCATTCTTACTTACATGAGAGATAAGAGCCATTTTATCTTCGTCATCACTATCAGAGTCATCTTTAATAGCAATATAAACAATTTCATCCTCACTATTATCAGAATCCTTAGAATTTTTAGCCATGAAATATGATTTCTTACCTTTGTTCTTGGATGATTTAAAGTCTTTCTTGCCATTCCATTTGTGATCTTTCTTTTCATCATTGTTTTGCTTGTTTGGGCACCCTTCTGCAATATGACCAATTTCATCACAAGAAAAACAGATTAGAGGAACTTTACCTTTGTATTTTCCTCTGCCTCTAAAATATTTCTTGGCTAGTAGAGCTTCAATCACTTCGAGATCACTGTTTGAACTTTGGCTTGATTCATTTTCACTTTCTGACTGTGATTCTATCTTCTTTTTGCTTTTCTCTTTGAGTGAGAGCTTGGCTTGAAATGCTAATTCAATGTTTTTGGAGGCTGGAACATAGTTGTCAAAGTTATCTAGTTCAAATGCAGTTAGTCTTCCGACTATGGCCTCAAGATTTATCTTATGATTTGCTTCACACCTTCTTTCCTGTATTGCAGAGAATCTGATTGCATAAACAGGAAGCAAGGTTCTGAGAACTTTGCTTACAACTGTTTCTCCTTTGATGTCACCTCCAGCTGCCCTGATTGCACTTACACATGCTTTAACTCTTTCAACATACTTTGCAATGTTTTCATCCTCTCTCATCCTCATTTGATCAAATTGTCCTCTTAGACTTTCTGCTTTTGCTCTTCTCACATTATCATCCCCTCCATAGATCTCCTTTAGCTTGTTCCACATGTCAAAGGCAGTTTTGCAATCCTTAATATCATCAAATTTTTCATAGCTGAGAGTAGATGCTATGTCTATCATCATATTGTTGTGAGTCTTCTTTTTAGCAATATCATTAACTGACAATGTGCCAGAAGGTTCTTCATATTTTTCTTCAAGGTATTTCAGTCCAGTATCACCAACAGTAGCCAGATGAAGTTTCATCAATTCTTGCCATGCTGAGAAGTTATCTCTGTTAAGTTTTGGAATTTCTCTTTTGTAAGACATCTTGATCTTTGGCTTAGAACCTTGAAATCCTTTCCTGCAAGCACCAAAAAGCTCTGATACCAATTTTTGGAAATGAGAATGGAGTAACTAAGAGGGGGAGGGGGTGAATTAGTTACCACAAAAACATTTCACAGTCCCTTAGATGTCTAAAATCTTGATCTTAGTTACAGATTACTAAAACTTGATAATGCAGCAAATACTAATAATTATTAAGAACTAATAACCAACACAATTCAGCAATCATGAACACTAGAGACACCAAATTTAACGTGGAAACCCAATATGGGAAAAACCACCAATGTAACTAGTTACTATTTTTCACTCTTCTAAAGTGAGCCCTGTTAGGAGCCAACCCTATTAAAGGTTACAAAACACACTGTTAGGTGTGACCCTGTTAGAGGATTTAATCACCCTGTTAGGAGTGGCCTTGCTAGAGGTCTTTAGAACAATTCAACTGAACTCTTACCTTGTTAGAGGATTTACAATAAGGTTGTTAAACCCACTTTGTTAAGAGATTTGAAATCACAGCTACAATTTTTAGAAAGTAATAGTGAATGATTTGAATATAATGCAACTTATCTTTGCTGATACAGATCTCTGTTCTGCTTCACTAGATCCTCTCTGATCACATAAAAGCTTTGTAGCTCCACAAGGATATCTGATCCTTCAAAAATTCACTTGCACCTTCACAATTCGCACATACATCTTATCCACACATGCACACTTGAATTCGCAACTTGATCCTTCATATATACCTTTCTGATTATCAAGTCGGCCTTAAATACAAGTTAAAATTATTAATAATTATACCGTGAGTCGGATACATTCATCACATAAATCAATTTTAGCCTTAATTCCACACTTTTCAAAAATCCTTCGCTAACCAACCCAGCTCGGTAAACACTGTACCATAATGATCTTTAGTGTTAACCAAGTGAGGCTTGGTAAGCACTGCGAATTGTACAAAAATCCTTTGGACACCGAGTGAACTCGATAAATGCTGACTTTCCTTCACTTACCTTCCCAGCCCAGTAAACACTAACTTTTCTTCGCTTACCTTCCTAGCTTGGTAAACACTAACTTTTCTTTGCTTACCTTCCCAGCTCGGTAAATACTCTATCACAGTTTCCTTTGATCACCGAGTGAGCTCGTTAAGTACTAAACTTCCTTCGTTAACTAAGTTAGCTCGGTAGAAGATATCTTTACAGTGTAATATACAACAACGCTCGGTAGACTCTGTAAACTACTATGCTTACCTTCTGAGCTTGATAGACTCTGTCTAATGACTGATATGACATTTGTGTAACATCAAATACAACACTCAATTAACCAATTGTATCCAACATATTAATCTTCTAAGTTTATTGGCTTCAGCTTTCTTATGTACTATCTTTGTTACTATCAATATCTTATATCAATAGTTTCTTAAGGTGGGGAATGTTGGAATATTACAATAGCAATAGTTTCTTTTCCTTGGCTCTCCTACATCCTAATGATGGATCATGTACTGTGATCTAAGATGTTAATGTTGGACCCCAAAATACAAAATATCCATTGATATGGATTGTGGAAATCTAGTAATGATGAAGAATATTTTAGCTAGTTTAGTGCAGAAATTGTCATTAGAATGGATAGTTGTTCATCTTGTATTGCCTATTAAAGGTAGAATTCAAAATAATAAATGATCAAAGCATGCCTTTCTCTCAATTTCATACATTTTTTGAACAAATTTTTACATTGTAGAAGAAAAAATTTATCATTTCCATTCAAAGAGAAACTTTGAGAAAAATCCAAATGCTTATATTGGAATTAGAGAATCATCTCATGTCTACAACCATGTCAGAAAGGGAAAGTAGAATGTAGAAGAAAATTATAACCTCAATCTCAAATATTCCATTGATCAATTGAACAACTTCTTTAAGCATGGACATGTCAACATCTCCATTGGGTAGTGGAAAAATCATATTGTCTAACATTATATGTGTTATCCCAGATCTTCCATGATCAATATACAACAAAACCTCCTTTAATTCTGCTAAGGTTTTGGTCTCAACCTTCACCAAGTTTGTACAAAAAGAAAAAATGAAAAAAATATTTTTTCTTGAAATCTTATAGGTACATCTTCCTTAATATCTAATTGTACATTTTATTAGAAAAATAGGCAAGGTCTCTCAACATGTGAAAACTTTAAACAATAATCATAAAGTAAATCAATTAATGAATAGATTTGTGTGAAGAACAATCTATCAACAAATTATTTCCTAGTTTACTATTTCCTTTTCCAATTATAACTTCCTAGGGAACCTATCAAAACTACATTTTAGAGTTTTCCAACATAGCAAAGGAAACTATAAGCCAAGATTTCTCAGAAAAAGAAGAAGTTGCTACACATTATGCATGTTAAAATGATCTTCCTTGATTAGTATATGACAAAACCTCTTTTAGTTCTTCTATGGTTCTAGCCTCTACCTTCACAAGTACATTTAAGGATGTGTACAATTGGAATATAGAATAATGTTATCTTTTTCTAAATCTTAAGGTACATCATCTTCTGTATCCAATTGTATAATTTATAAGAAAAATAGGCAATATCTCTCAAAACATGAAAACAAAAATCATAAACTAAAACAATTATTGAACAAAGATGTGTGAAGAACAATCATTCAACAAATGATTTCCCTATTTACTATTTCCTTTGCAAATCATTGCTTCCTAGTGAACCTATCAAAACTACATTTTAGATTTTCAACACGTCAAAGGAAACTATAAGCCAAGATTCTCATAAAAAGAAAAAATTGCTACACAATACTACTGCACATTATTTCTACTCATCCCTAGTAGTTGAAAGCTCACATACTTGGGTAGGCATAAGAGCACCAAAAGAAATGGTTTAATTTTTCATTAAAGAAAATCGATGTTCACCAAGGGCACACCCATGTTTTCTACATTTCCTAAAAGGTAAAGATTTTGGGGATAATTAGATTGGAGAGTGTAAGGCTTAACAAATGATGTCTAATATGTTGTCTTCGGCAAAAATTATTTGAATATCAATTATTTTATAGAATTTTGCATGCTACTACATTATTTTAAAAAAACTCTAAATACCATCACTATTTTGACATTTACTGTCATCGATTTGTAAAAGCAACCTATAGAAACATCTCTATAGGTTGTTGATAGTTCGAAAAATACTATCATCGAGAGTATGAAAAATTCATCACAACATATCTCCATGTCATCAATCATTCAACACATCATTCCATCAATCATGTGGACTACCTGTCGCACCATCTCTCATAGACATCGATAGTTTGGAGTGTTGAACTAGTTATTTGGCACCACCATGGGATAATGATGGCAATTATTTTCAATTGTTGTTTTCATTGATATATTTACACCCATCTTGGCCATCAAAATTTTGACTCTAGTTTAGTGATGATAGGTTTCAATATTTTTGAGTCACAATTTTGATGGAAAAGTGTCAAAAAATAGGTCCAAATTTACTAGTGTTTGGAGTCAACAAGAGTTAGGAGTTAGTCACTAGTTTCTATTTTTGGTCTAAGATGAATAGAGATATTAGAAAGTATGTTGAAAGTAGTATATTTTTTCAAAAGGACAAGGGAACATCCACCAATGCTTGTCTTTATGAACCACTTCCAATTCCTAGTAGACCGTGGGAGTGCATAAGTATGGATTTTGTAGTTGGCTTACCAAAGACAAGTCAAGGTTATGATAGAATTTATGTGATTGTGGAAAGATTTAGTTGTTGGAAATATTCAAGACTATGTTAGGTTACTGAGAGGGGAGGGGTGAATCAATAACCTCTAAAACTTTACCAAATTCAACACTTTTTAGCAATATAACAATTATTATTTATTGATCTAATTGCATGCATGAGAAACTAAAATCATAAAATATGAATAACACTTGAACACAATAATTTGGTGACCCATAAACCTTCCAAATAGAAAATAAAATTGGGGTGGGGATGATACACACAAAACTTGAATACTACAGCATAAAGTTGGCCGGTTAAGGCTTACATTGATCACTTCTAATGATCTTCCTATTAGGAGCGATTAGGACTACTAGGTCCACCTTATTAAAGGTTTTATAAACACACAATGAAGTATGCACACAATGAAGTATGTGTGTTTTACAAACACACAATGAAGTATGCACTTAGTAAAGAGATTTGAGAAAAGATTGTTAAGTCTACCTTGTGAAAGGATTTGGACTGATTCACCTATTAGAATGAGACAGTTGATCTCTGACTTATAGCTAAATTGTTGATAGAAATTCCTTGAAGTACTAATCACCTTTATGTGATAGATATGACTCTATTGCTCCTTTTTTTATATGGCCTTCAACATATACTTTATTTGCTACGTGATTGCATTCGCATTCTTACATGTTCATTATTTTTCATGCTACATTGGATATGATACAATACATTATATATATATATATATATATATATATATATATATACCAATCCAATTTACAAAATTACAAAGTTGGCCAATAGACAAGTTAACACCAATATTACAAAGTCAGCCCATATGTAGATACTCAAATTCTGAAGATTGACTTGGTGAAGTTCTGATACTTGGCATCCACTATCATTACTTGACATTGTCATGCACTTAGTAGAAGTTGAAGCTTGGTCCATACTAATCACCTCAAAGTAGTCTCAAACTCAGTTTGCACTGGTGACTCAGTAGATACAATGTAACTTAGTATAAACTGAATTACATGTTTACCATAACTACACTTGATAAACACTAATCATCATACAACTCAATTAACACTAACTTTGCTTTACATGAACTACTAGCTCGATAGAAACTACAAATATTGGTAACCACTAAAGTGCTCAGGTTGAATTACTAGAGTTCACGTTGACTAAATTCACTTGCTAACCACTGAAATGCTCAGTAAGAATTGTAGTGCTCGATGGCTATTGAATTACATGGAAAATAGTGTTGACTATTCAATGAGCTCATTAGCCATATAGAATTAGAATAAGTGTTGTCACTAATAAAAAACTTGACTAAATGTCAACAATCTCCCCCTTTGGCATTAGTGACAAAAACACTTATTAGCCAAAACTTGTATACATCACAATGTGATACTAGCTCGGTATGGTATACTATTTTTGAGATTTTTCAAAATTTGTGTTTGTAAGTATGTACAATATACTATATCTACAAATTCTCTAATATATACACTTTCTCCCTTTGTGTGATTCTCCTCCATACAATATACATAGTATCTCACTATACATAGCATAATAAGTGTCTCTCCCCATATATAGCATACTAAATGTCTCTCCCTCTTTTTAACAATAATGCCAAAGATTCATTAAAAAATTATTTACATGGAGACACCAAAATGAGAAAGAAACTCAAAATTTTCCTTAAATATAAGTTCTAAAGTTTTATCCTAGCTCTCTTGTAAAACTTTGCACGTATGTAGAGCAATTTGCACTTATGTAGAGAGTTCTATCATATGATCTAAAATAAAGAAGTTATTATCATGGATCAAATTTTTTGAGTAAAAAATTTGTTTCTATATTGTATCCATGATGGGAAGGATCATATTTTGAATATCTATCAGTGTAGACCAAATCCTTGCTTCTTCTCTCAATAACTCTACCTACATATCTGACAAGAATTTGATTTTCATATGATGTGCAAAGTTTGAACTAGAGTCAAGTTGCAACTATTGTGCCCTAGCCTTCAGATCTTCATCAATCTTTATCAATTTTCTCTCTCCTTTGTGAAATTGGTAATATCACACAACTTTCCAAAAAGTGATATTGCATTTGTGCAAGAGGTTTCAAGATTGGTCAAAATTGAGGAAAGCTCCACTTTTTGGATAGCTATTTGCTGAGCAATGTGCTCAAGCAATTTATTATCAAATTGATTTTCTACTTTCTCAATCAATTTATCTTGACCACTAATGTCCTCATTATACTTTTGGATTTCCTCTTCTAATTGCAACAAAATGTGTTGAGGAGTATCAACTTCAACATCTATTGCCTCAGTCAAAATATTCTTGACATCATCTATGATTTTATATACACTATCTCTTTCTTCTCTCAATTTCTTCTATTTTGCCTTCTTTTGGAGGAGTTGATCAACTAAATGAATTTTAATCCACAATGAGATTATCAAAGTCCCATTTGGGAATTTCTATTTCCTCATCTAGGTCTACATCCTCTTTTATCTCCTTTCCTCTACTCAAAAATCTTGTACTTGGTTGAGCCTTAGGTTTAACTGTTATTGTACTTAATTTCTTTAAATCTAGAATGGAAACAATAGTAGAGATAGTAGGACTAGTAGTGAAAATTTGTATAGTTCCAACAAATAGAATACTAATAGGAATGCTTGTTGAATTCAAAACTGAAGTACTTAAAGAAGTATCCAAAACTGTGGTAGTCAAAATTGAAGAACATACTATATTAATTGTTGATAATGCTAACTCAATGGCTGAAGAAGAGGGATGTTGCAGCTCAGTGGATGAAGTAGTAGACACTTCTATTAGTGATGTGTTGAGTTGTGTGAGAGAAAAGAGTGATTGGACATTTGAAGTACCTATAGTTGTCACAATCAAACTTGTTCGAGTTGTCTCTGAGTTTGATATGGGTATTGGTTTGCTTGGAGAGTGAGGAAGTGAGGTAATGACTATGGCTACTATCTTCGTAGGGTTAGTCTCCTCATCACCTTCTTTATCTTCCTTGATAGTTTCTTCATCTTTATCTTCTACAACTTCCTCATTGTCAAAATATGTGCGCTCAGTGTAAGTTTCTTCTTCTTCATCATCACTTTCATCATCCTTAACATCTACTAGGAAGTCACTTTGTTTATGCAAATGATAAACATTATTCCACATGCTTGTGGCATTCTTAACCACATGCTCTATATCCTTGATCAAAATTAAACAAGTATTAAATCTAAGAGTCATCTTATCTTCATTTTTCTTTAAGGACTCTTTTACCTCAGCATCTATCATGTTAGGTAGAAACTACCTTAGGGTTTGTGCATAGATATCCTTTTCTATTTGCATATCAAAGTCCCATCTTGGATTTATTTTCTCTAATAATTCATTAGAGATTTGAGAGGCTATCTAATCTAGTGAATACTTCCATTTTTCCATTTTGGTTAACACCAGTTCTTCAACTTGTTTCTTTTCTGCCACTAATCTTATTTCATACTTCAAGGATTTGAAGTTTTTTATACTTGTACCTTGTTCCAGTTGTTTCAATTTTTCTTGGAAGGTAGGAGCAAGTTTTCTAAAGACAATTTCACTACCTTTCTTCCTAGGCCTCCTTGTAAAAACTATAGTTGATGGCTTGGTGATGATCACCTTGCCTTTCTTCTTCAAGGGTTCTTCCTTTTTGGACTCATCCTCTACCTCTTCATCTATATCTTCTCCTTTTCCCTTGTTAACATTAGAGGTGTTCTTGATTTTAATTTTCCTATCCTCCTCTTTCCTTTGTTAACCACCTATGAAAGTTTTATTTCAAGCTCTATCCTTGCCTTTGCCTCATCATTTATTCCAAAGTGTGATGCCTTTGGATCAACAGGTTCATTAATCAAGGCTTCAATTATGTCCTTTACTTAATTTATATTCACCTCATAGGTAAGAGATTTTACCCATAAAACTCTAGGTTTTACTACCTAAATATAGACTCTATCACATTCTACCATGAAATAAAAATCATCTTTGTAATCTTCAACCAATTTCTAGGGTATCCTAAATCTATTATTCATTTTCTCCTTGAAGACATAAAAATATTTATCAATTATGCTAACAAAATTCTCTCTCATTTCAAAAATATATTCATTAATCTGATATAACACTGGCACATCCTTTCTCCATACTACCGTGCCTTTTGAAGGGAAGAATTTTTGGACATAGAAAAATAAACATGTCAACAAAGAACTGAATTTACAAGGGTTGTTTTTGGAAGCCTTGATACTTTTCATGTTCTTGTTGAACTGCTTCAACAACAAATCTACAAGATCATATGATAAGTTTTTCTTCACAACCTTGTATGCTTCACATGACACACTATTGAGATAACTATGAGCATTGTTTTAGATAGGGACACCAAGTTCATGAGTCACTTTTGGAATACAGTGTGGAAAAAAGCTTGGAACTAACTTATCTTTTGGATCTTCCTATCAGCTATAGATAGATGGCCAAACAAAGTTTATTTATAGGATTCCTTGTAACTTGCTAAGGTATCTCACAAAGGAGCATGGTTAGGCATGGGACTAACTCATTATGCAGGCTAAATATGTCTATAATGATATAGTGAATAGATCAACTAGTAAGACTCCTTTTGAAATTGTTTATGGTTTGCATCCTAGAGGGATATTTGAGTTGAGAGAGTTAAAGGATGTAACACATGGTAGTGGTTATGGTAAGGAATTTTCTCACTCCATGAGGGAAGTCCATGAAAGTGTAAGGAGGATGCTCACTAAAACTATTGATAAACTTAAGCAAAAGGTGGATGCATCAAAAAGAGATTTTCAATTTCAAATAGGTGATCTTGTGATGGTACATATGAGCACAAAAAGGTTTAAAAGGGGAGTACCACACAAGCTATAGATGAGAAGATTGGGTCCTTGTAAAATACTTGCAAAGTATGGTAAGAATGCTTATAAATTTGAGCTTCCTGAAGACATAGGGCTTTCCCTAGTCTTCATTGTTGAAAATTTTATTTCATTCTAAGGACCTATTTAGGATGATGATCAAAACCTTCAAGAGGTTATATGAGATATCAAAAACTTGAATTTAACTCCCGCTCCACCTCTGACAACAAATAAGATCCTAGAATCAAGGGTCTACAAGAAGACTATGAAGAAGGACTACATGGAACATTCAGTCAAATAGAATTGTTAGGATGATAGTGATGCTACTTGGATCCATGAGGTAGACTTTAGGAGGTTGGGCATTGACTTCAACTTTCTCAATCCAAGGATGGATTAACTTTTTTTTATCTAGAGGAGTATGGTGTAGGAGCACCTAGTCAAAGCTCCTTGTTTTGATTTCTAGTTTTGATTTTTGCATGTAGTAGACTCTAGCCAATTTAGGAGTGTGATTTTGGACCTTTCAAGGTCATGTTTTTTTTCTCCTAGGTTGATTTTTCTCGATTCAATCTAGTCTAGATGTTTTAATTTCTTTGTTGTTCAGTGTTTTGAGAGAAAACCTAGGGATAGGGGTAAAATATCCTAGAGATCCTTGGTAAGGATGGGATTTTATCTAAATATTTCCTTTAAGATTTTTTTACACCTTGTTACATAGGTTAGAAGTCTTAAGTTGTCATTTGGGGAAATATTGCATAAGTTGTCAAAAATGTTGCAAAACTATCAACTAGGCCTAGAAGGGCAAAAATGCCAACTTGCACTAAAAATGGTGGTATAAAGGTTCAAACATACTTAGACATCATTAAAGAAAAAAGTTAACAATAATTGGAAAGTTCCAAGTCTTAAAATGCAAGTATGCTTATAAATGTAAAATGTTGCTCATGACAACATTGCATTTTACAATATTGACATGATAGTATTATGACAACTTTTACATTTTGTCACCATAATGACACCTGAGTCTGAAAAATAGTAAAGGCCCATAGGGGAAAGGTATTTAAACATCTCCAAATGACATTACACGTGTTGGTGATTGTAAGAGAAAAGTTTTGTTATTGAAAACCACAAATTCTACCCCAACTTTTGTAGTTTTACATGTTTTAGATTGCATGTTTATAATAATGGATTAAAGATTGAGTTCTTGCATTAGATTATTGAATTTCATTCTTGTAAAGTTATTTTTCATTCATGTTACTAGTTTTTAGGGTTTCATTTGAGTCTGTTTTCAAAATCTTTCATGAATGCCCTTTGTGTTGGTCTAGTTGTGAGAATTTTCACAAACATGGCTCCCCCATGAGTTCCTATTGTGGATTCATCACAACCTTAAGGGGAATGGAGTTGGAACCAGTCTACATTATGTATATAGTTTCTTAGGCCCTAGAAGGCTGGTTAACCATTTTTAATGTGATGCCCTAGGCAAGTCACAATCACTTGGTTAGGCAATCATAGTGTTTTTAAGAAGCTTTTGGAGTTTTGAATATGTTAGATAGTTCAAACCAAGAGTTGTAGGAGGAGGAGTGAGTGATGTTTCTAAATAAAAGAGGAGAAATTTTCAAAAAAAAAAAATCACCAAGTCTTTAAATAGACCCTAGTTGATGTTGTGATTCCTAATTTGAAACCCTTGACAATAGGCACAAAAGTTTCTTTCATGTGTATGGAGAGTTTGAGGACCTGAGACCCACAAAATACTTTAAGTTTTCCAAAAGGGTACTTGAATCCATGATTCTTTTATCACCTTTTTCAATGAAATTTGGGCTTATAGTCCAAAAACCCAAGTAGGAGGCCTAATTTTGACATTTTTTTGGTAGATACAAAGAACTTGAGGAAAACTTGGAAAATTTGTGTCCAGAAGCCTAGGTGAACTCTAACACCTCATGTATGAGCCCCTCACTCCATGGAATGGAATAAATGCTTAAGAAAACCTAGGAAATGAAGTTGGCAAGTTGGGTTGAACAGACATTTGGTGACTGCAAGAAGCAAAATCCTTGGTGTATTGAGGTAGTGAAGACTTGGGGTTTAGGAAAGAGATCCTATAGATGTTGAGGCATCCAAGTGGACCCTATTAGGCTACGAGAAAGCCTAAATAAGTCCTAAAGAAGAGTATGACTTAGTAAGAAAACTATCTAGTCTTACATCAAAAATGAACAATAGAAATGGATAGAGGAAATTGAAGGTGAGGAAGCTGATATCTTTTACCTCTTGGTTTTGATTTTATACTTGTAGGCACCAATATGGTGGGAGAGAAAATAATGAATACTCATAGAAATGGGTCATTAGGAGAGGATTAAAATCAATTACCTCCTCTACCTCAAGGACCTCTTGACATCCTTCTGCCACCAACACATGACAGAACAACAATAATGAATAAAGGGTCAATAGCTCCACCTCCTCCAACAACCAAGTAAGAGCATAAAGTAAGGAAGAAAAGGAGGGATAATATGAATAGTTGTAGGCCAATGAAGTATCTAAAGAAGGATATATAGAAAAAGATGTTCCACAATTTCCTCTAGATATAGAGGCTAGATCCTCAACCCAACACAATACAAAAACTCTCTCCAAAGATCTCCCTCAACATGAGAAGACTCTAGAGAGGAGTGATAAGGGAAAGGATTCTACTTTAGAACCAACTTCTTCAACACAATACATCTCACCAATGGGGACAACACTATCATTTCTGAAGAAGGAGGTCATGTTTTGACAAAAGAAGAAGATGGAACTGACTGAAGAGGAGGGAATGACAAAATTGATAAAAGAAATAAAGAATCCTAGGCCACCTGAGGGTGATGCTAGAAAACTTTCCTTCATTATGAAGAATAAAGATTAGGACCTTCTAGAACATATCTCCATTCTCCCTCATCATGCTGATACAAAGAACTAACTCTAAAGGATTACTAGATGAAGGAGGTTATATTAGGAAAGCCCATAGTGGATATGGTGAAAGTTCTGATCACCATAAGCTTCAACAAAGTGTTCAAACACATGGACCAAGATGATTCAAAGTTGATAATGCTATGAAAGAAGAACAAGCTACTATGAGGATACCTAACCAAGGTTGTGGGACTTATAGACCTAGATAATCTTGATATCACTCTTGGAGTTACACTTGGAAGGAAATAGGCAAGATCATAGATGGATTCAATTTTAGATGCATGTCAACAATGGTGTCATAGTTTTGAAGAGATAGGAGTTCAAATAATACAAGTAAATTTGAACTTGTTGCACAAGATCCAAACTAATGCTAACAAATTGGCTTACATTATAATCTAATATTTTTGGCTAATGGATGAAGTGTATACCTTGGCTAATGACTTATAGGCACTTAGATCTATTAAAGGGAAGAGGTACTAGATATTGATGGAGATATACTCAACAGAGGAGCTAGAAAAATTAGAAGATTGGATAGAGAAAATATCCTTTGGGAATAAGGACATGGTAGGATTACATGAAGGAATCCAATAGATATAGAATAAAGTTTAAGAGCAATTTTTGGAAGTGAATAAATATTATAATGTTGCTAGCCTTGAGATTTTTGAAGATGAGTTAAAGACCAATATTTTCTCATTAGACATAGTGGATCAACAATTCAAAGATACACTTGAGAATGTTTCATTAGAACATGATGTATACAAGCATTTAATATTGAAGAAGCATTGTTAGAACTAGACACCAAGCTTGAGGATTTTAGAGATACCAGAATAGATTTACTAGAGGCTAGAAAAGTTGTGAAAATTTTAGAGAAGGTAAAGAAAACATCCTAAAAAATGGAGGGACAGTGGATTACTAGTGCCAAAGGCACACCCAACTACCAAAGCCACCTGCAAGAGTAAACATAGTGGAAAGACAACATAGAGAATAGAAACCAAAGTAGATAGAAGAGAAAAAAACTTAATTGATTCATCAAATCATCAACATACACACCCAACTGCAAGGCTTTTTGGGTTACAACCAACATTACAATTTAGGTTTACTAACTCTTCCTTATCTAACTACTACCTTTATGATAATCCATAAGACTCTACCCAAGACCCCCCTTAATTACTTGCATGGCCACAAGTTGACATGTTACAAATACCAACTAATAAACCCTTACATCAAATGCATAATCAAGATACAAGTCAGCTCTCAACAAATATTAAATGCAAATATGAAATTAAATACATGTAAGGTTGGCTCAAACTAGAACTAGACATAGAAATATCAACCAAAGAAGGACCAAGGAAAATATTGGCACTCAAAAATACTCGACACATACATGAACTCAAGACCAAAAAGCACTCAACTCCAACATGAACTCGATACCCACAAAGAGCTTAGCATTAACCATGAACTTGATAGCAACTATGAAATTGAAACATAAAGAGAACTTGGCAATAACTAAGAGGTCAATAGTAACAAGAAGCTCAAGAAAAACTAAGAAATGAGAAACATGCAGGATAGCAATACAACCCAGGATGTTCCTACATTAGACAATAGTGGTTGAAAGAAATGATTCTCCTAAATCATGTGAGCGTCACAACCTGAGTTGAATCCAACTTAGATTGAGAAATCCATGCATCATCTTTAATTGGTCTATTTTTCCACTTTACCAAATACTCATAGTAATCTTTTCCTCTTGTTCTTTTACTAACTCTCTAATTCAATACCTATTCAACCTCTTCAATTTTCTTCTTAGGATATTCACCTGATACAAAAAATTCATCATCTAACTCATGATACTTATACATATCAATAACATTAAATATAGGAGATATTTCCATGTCATCAGGTACCTCAACTCCATAAGCATTACCACTCTCAAAATTCCTTAAGATCTTACAAGGTTTAAACTTCTTCATCATCAAATTATTGTGTTTTTGATGCAAGAGCATCCAGAGGTATAAGGGCAATCCTATGTCACCCAAAAAAAATGTACTTAGAATTAATTTTTGTTTCATGTCTTTTCATTTTTGGATACCCATTTGGGTCAAATAAAGGTTCCAACTCTCACAGTTCAACTATTAGCGCGCTGGAAAATCCCAAAAAAATAGGAGCATGCAATTTAGCCATCATTTTGGTGACCTAGAAGGTGTGAATTGGCCAGATGAATGTAATTGTGATTTAGAGCATTCCAAAAAAAGAATCAGGTCAAAAGACCCCACAGTTTGAAAGTTATTGCAGTTTTTTGGGTTTTGTAGACCTCCTAAGAATGCTTCAAAGTCAGGTTAGGGGCATTAAATGACCTCAAAAAGGGAAAAAAAATGGGGGACAAGAAAATCTTTTCCATAAGTCTATAAAGAGCTTCAAGAGCTTTTCAAAAATGCAAACGGTTCGTCAATCGGAGCTACGGTTCAAAAGTTATGCCTCTCGGAAGTTCGATTACCATTTTTGGATTCTTCTAGATTTGCACCGACTTCTAACGCAGCTTCCAAAACCTTCTATTTGGTTGGTGGATGCCTACTAGAACTTTCTAGAATGTACTCCTAGTCCATAACCCTCCAGGGTCTATTTAAGGAGATTTTTGGCATTGTAAAAGGCAGTTCAGAGTGGAGTTTGAGAGGAGGTACTGAAAGGAGAAATCGTCTCCAGATTTATGCTATTGTAAGCCCTTAGGGCATGTTTTGAAGTTTATTTTCTCTATAATATTTGTACTAGCTTATTTTCTCAGTTAATACAATTTCCCTTTTCTATTGTGTCCATTCTGTTCTTGGGTTGTGTGCCCATCAAGTGGTATCAAAGCCAGTTTTCCTGAGTGTGTAGACAGAGCGCCGACTATGAGGCAGTTTGCACCAGGACTGTGTGGTTGTGGGTTCAAGTTAGAATATGCCTCCATGAAGAGAGTGTGGTGGAAGGGCTAGAGCTATTAATCCTGAGGAGGTTAGAGCCCTCCAAAGGAAGGTGCAGGCATTGCAAGAGGAGCTCCGTAGAGGAGCAAATGTTGCCGCTGGTGACAACAGTGAGGATGACAATGAAGATGAAGTAATGGGACCAGAAGAGGAATTTGATGGAGAAGTTCTGAATCATGCAGAGGAAATGCTTTTTAGGGCCATTACTAAGTTTGGGAAAAGACCCACAATTGAAGTGGGTGTATTTTCAAGAAATCTAAAACCAGATGAGTTGATTGATTGGATCAATGAACTGGAAGAATACTTTGAGTATGAGGATATCAGAGACCTAGATAGGGTTAAGTTTGCAAAGGCCAAACTGAAAGGCCATGTCAAAATCTAGTGGCAAGAGGTTCAATTGGAAAGAAATAGAAGAGGAAAGGAGAAGATCACAAGATGGGATCACATGGTGGACAAATTGAAGAAGCAGTTCATTCCTGTGGACTACGAGCTGGATCTGTTTAAAAAGATGCATGCATTAAAGAGAGCAAGAAGATCAATCCAAGAATATACAAAGGAGTTTTACCAACTCTTGATTAGAGCGGGACATGCAGAAGCAAATAAGGAGAAGGTTGCTCGTTATATCAGTGGGTTGCGACCTAGCATCCAAGAGGAATTAAGTCTGGTAAGAATGACCAGCGTTGAAGAGGTATACCAGTTTTCCCTATGAGTTGAAGAGAATCTGAATAAGAGGTTTGAAGGAAGAAAAAGAGGGCATGGTCAAGGAGGAAGGGGAAGCGGTAGATCATCTGGAGGCCACAATGAAACTCAAAAGAAAAATGAAGATGAGGGTACTAGTAGGAACTAGAGGAATGAGGGTTTCAACCGCTCCCGCGATCAAGACTTTGGAAATTAGAGAGGAAGAGGTAGGGGACATGGACAAGGAAGAGGAGGCTTCCGTGGTACCTATTTCCATTGCAATGAAGAAGGTCATCATGCCTTTGAATGCCCTCAATGACAAGGAAGAATAGATAGGAGAACTGAGGGCCAAGCTAGGGTTTTTCATGTGGATGAGGATGCACAATCATCACATTCAGAGGATGCAGAAAGAGGAGAGACCTTGGTAAATGAAAGAGTCCTACTAAGTGGTGAGAATGAACTAGGACAATGAAGGAGTTTGTTTTGTACCAGATGCAAGTGTGAGAATAAACGTTATGATATGATCATTGATGGTGGTAGCACTGATAACCTAGTATTAGAAGAGATGGTCTCTAAGCTGAAGCTCAAGAGGGAGAAACATCCCTAGCCCTATTGGATTTCATGGGTAAAAGATGATCATAAGGTCCTGGTAAGTGAACAATGTTTAGTAAAATTCAAAATTGGGAGTTACCATGATGAAGTTCTTTGTGATGTTATTTCGATGGATGTTTGCCATCTATTGTTGGGTAGACAATGGCAGTTTGATAGACATGCAATACATGATAGACATGCAAACACATACTCTCTGACAAAGGATGGAGTTTGCCACAAATTGAAGCCCATGAAAAAGGAAGGTGAAAAGGTATGTAGCAGTACTAGGATTTGTCTTGTTGATGGAAGGAAGTTTTTAGATGGCATGAAACATCAGCATATGTGCTATGCTTTGATTCCTAGGAAAGATAAAGAAGGTAGTAGTGAAATACCATTTGAAGTTTCAAATTTACTAGGGGAATTTGGAGATATTATCTCTGATAATGTTCCAGATGGAATGCCACTAGTAAGGCAAATCAGTCATCAGATAGATCTGATTCCAGGAGCTAGTTTTCCTAACAAGGCTGCTCACAGGATGACTCCTACTGAAAAAAAGGAGCTAAATACACAGGTTCAAGAGCTGTTGAGGAAGGGCTTGATTCGAGAGAGACTGAGTCCATGTATAGTACCTGCAATACTTGCACCAAAGAAGGATGGAGAGTGGAGGATGTGTAGAGATTCTCGAGCTATAAATAGGATAACCATCAAGTACCGGTTTCCTTTACCAAGGATGGATGATCTTATGGACTACTTGAGTGGAGCTCAGTATTTCACAAACATAGATCTAAAGAGTGGTTATCATCAGATATGGATTCGAGAAGGAGATGAGTGGAAAACAACCTTCAAGACCAAGGAGGGTCTCTATGAGTGGTTAGTCATGCCCTTTGGATTGACGAATGCCCCAAGCACCTTCATGCGGCTCATGAATGAGGTACTTAAGAAGTTCTTGGGAAAACTTGTTATTGTCTATTTGGATGATATTTTAATTTTTAGCAAGACTTTGGAAGAACATTTACTGCATATTCATAGTGTCCTTTAAAGGCAAAGGGAAGAGAAACTATTAATTAATCTAAAGAAGTGTGTCTTTGCAAAAAGGGAGTTAGTCTATTTGGGGTTTGTTATATCACCCGAAGGTCTCAAAATGGATCCAAAGAAGGTAAAAGCCATCTTGGAATGGCCTACTCCAAGGTTTGCTACTGAGGTAAGATCATTTCATGGTCTGGTTAGTTTTTATAGGAAGTTTATTAAGAATTTCAGTGGAATATGTGCACCCCTAACTGATACAATAAGAGGGGATAGAAAAGAGTTGTAATGGACTGCAGCAGCTGTGAGAATTTTTGAATTGCTAAAGAAGAAGGTGACAGAATAGCCTGTGTTGGCACTTCCAGATTTTAGAAAAGTGTTCCAGGTAGATTGTGATACTAGTGGTAGCGCTATTGGGGCTGTATTAAGCCAAGAAGGTAAGCCTATTGCATATTTTAGTGAAAAATTGAATGATGCAAAGAAGAAGTATTCTGTTTATGATCAAGAGTTCTATGCAATAGTTCAGGCCTTAAAGAAATGGAGGCATTATTTATTGCCAAAGGAATTTGTTTTGTATACTGATCATCAGGCATTACAATACTTGAATAGTCAAGGTAAATTGAATCAAAGGCATATGAAGTGGGTAGAGTTCTTGTAGAGCTATACATTTGTGTTGAAGCATAGAAGTGGAAAATCTAACAGGGTTGCAAATGCACTAAGTAGGAGATAGTTGTTTCTTACAACAATACAGGTTGAAGTAGTTGGGTTTGATGAACTCAAGAATTTGTACCCCGAGGATCCTGATTTTTCTGAAGCATGGAAAGCTTGTAAAGAACCTATTGCTATAGATAGAACCAAGTGGTTAGACTATTTGATTCAGGATGGCATGTTGTTCAAAGGTAGTCAATTGTGCATTCCAAGGAGTTCCATGAGGGAAAATTTGATTAAGGAGAAACATAGCGGAGGGATGGCAGGACATTTTGGTCGAGATAAGACCATTGCCATTCTTAGAGAACATTATTTTTGGCCTCAAATTTCACAAGATGTGAAGAAGTTTGTACAAAGTTGCCAGGTTTGTCAAGTTGCCAAGGGGTTTAGTCACAATACTGGCCTATATCAGCCATTGCCTGTTCCATCAAGGCCATGGGAGGACATAAGTATGGATTTTGTTCTTGGATTGCCAAGGACAAAAAGGGGTAATGACTCAGTATTCATGGTGGTTGATAGGTTCTCCAAAATGGCACATTTCATTCCATGCCACAAAACTCATGATGCTGTCCATATTGCAGACTTGTTTTTCAAAGAGGTGGTAAGACTACATGGTCTTCCAAGGAGCATAGTTTATGACAGAGATACTAAATTTGTGGGATATTTCTGGAGGACATTGTGGAAGAAGTTGAGAATAGACCTAAAATTTAGTTCCACGCATCACTCGTAGACTGATAGCCAAATAGAAGTGGTAAATAGAAGTCTAGGCAATTTGTTGAGATGTTTAGTTGAGGATAAGCCCAAGGGATGGGATTTGATTCTACCACAGGCAGAGTTTGATTATAATAACTCTATAAATAGGAGTACTGGAAAGTCACCATTCCAAATTGTATATGGGAGTAGCCCAAGGACTGCACCAAAGCTGAGGAAGATAGAACAAGGGGAGAGGACAAGTGCTAAAGTTGAGGAATTTGATGAACATACCAAGCGTCCACATCAGGAGGTTCAAGCACACATTACCAAGATGAATCAAGAATATAAAGCTAGGGCTGATCAAAGAAGAAGACATAAGGAATTCCAAGTAGGGGAACTAGTCATGGTGCACTTACAAAAAGAAAGATTTCCAGCCGGTACTTACAAGAAACTGAAAATGAAGAAATTTGGCCCCTGCAAAATTCTGAAGAAACATGACTTAGGAAATGCATATGGGGTGGAGCTACCAGATTGTATTCACATTTATCCCATTTTTAACATTGCAGATTTAACAGGGTATCATGATAATGGTGCAGATGATGAGCTGGTGTTAGAGCCATGTCCAATTCCTGCTTCTAAGAAGGAGGAGATAGAAGACATTCTAGATCATCGTGTGGGTAGGAGTACCAAAAATAGGCAGTATGAAGAGTATTTGGTCAAATGGAAAGGACAACCGATCGAGGACTCAACTTGGATTTCAGCAGTTGAGGTTTCCCATTTGGGATTTCCTCTACCATCCATAAAGTGACAGGGTCACTTTTCAATCTACCCTGGGTGTCTAATGCAGGAGCATCTAGAGGTATAAGGGCAATCCTGTGTCACCCAAAAAAATATACTTAGACTTAGTTTCTATTTCATGTCTTTTCATTTTTGGATACCCATTTGGGTCAAATAAAGGTTCCAACTCTCACAGTTCAACTATCAGCGTGCTAGAAAATCCTGAAAAAATAGGAGCATGCAATTTAGCCATCATTTTGGTGACCTAGAAGGTGTGAATTGGCCAGATGAATGTAACTGTGATTTAGAGCATTCCAAAAAAAGAATCAGGTCAAAAGATCCCACGGTTTGAAAGTTATTGCAGTTTTTTGGGTTTTGGAGACCTCCGAAGAATGCTTCAAAGTCAGTTTAGGGGCATTAAATGACCTCAAAAAGGACCAAAAAATGGGGGACGAGCAAAGCTTGTCCATAAGGCTATAAAGCACTTTGAGAGCTTTCCGAAAATGCAAACGGTTTGTCAATCGGAGCTACGGTTCAAAGTTATGCCTCCCGAAAGTTTGGTTACCATTTCTGGATTCTTCTAGATTTGCACCGACTTCTAACACAGCTTTCGGAACCTTCTATTTGGTCGGTGGATGTCTACTAGCACTTTCTAGAATGTACTCCTAGTCCTTAACCCTTCAGGGTCTATTTAAGGAGATTTCTGGCATTGTAAAAGGCAGTTCAGAGTGGAGTTTGAGAGGAGGTTCTGAAAGGAGAAATTATCTCCAGATTTATGCTATTGTAAGCCCTTAGGGCATGTTTTGAAGTTTATTTTCTCTGTACTGTTTGTACTAGCTTATTTTCTCAGTTAATACAATTTCCCTTTTTTGTTGTGTCCATTCTGTTCTTGGGTTGTGTGCCCATCAGTTTTCCACTAGGAAATCTTCCTTTCTTCACAAACAAACCATCACCTCATCACCAACTTCAAAATCATGATGTCTTCTAGACTTATCAACATTCTCCTTATACTTCTGACTACTTTGTTTAAACCTCAACTTCACTTCTTTATGCAAAGAATCCATAAAATAAGAAAATTCTACTCTTTCAACACTTATCTTTTCTTCACTAGCAACATCTCTTAATTCAGATATTCCTCTAGGCTACATTCTAGTAACAATCTCAAAAGGTTTCTTCCCTATACTCCTATTCACAAAATTATTATATGCAAACTCAGCTTGTGTCCATAACAATTCCCAATTATGTAGTTTATCTCCATTTAAACATCTTAGAAAATTACCCAAGCTTCTATTCACAACCTCTATTTGTCCATCTTTCTATGGATGGAATGTATAACTAAACTTCAACTTGGTACTCTTCTTCCTCCATAAAGTCTTCCAAAAGTAACCAAAAAACTTATTGCCTCTATTAGAAATAATATTTCTTGGTAATTCATGTAATCTAACAATCTTTTGAAGAAAATTTTAACAACATGCTCAACATCTGATGTCTTCTTACATGGTATGAAATGAGACATCATAGAAAATATATCCACAAAAAAAAATATAGAATCATATGCCTTTTTTTGTCTTAGGTAATCCAAGAACAAAATCCATACTAATGTCACTCCAATGTTTCTCAGGAACAAAAATAGGTGTATACTTGGATTGAGTAATTTAGATACCATCTTTCTTTTGTTGAATCTGTAATTCAACAATGAATTTTATCTCTCCAAACATGGATATCTCAAATTCTTTACTCTTTTATTTTGAAAAAGATTTGCATAAATCATCATTTCCAATGAACAATATGTCATCCACAAAGACTTATGCTAGCACAATCTTCTTGTCTTCTCCTTCTTTGATGTATTGGTTGTTGTTATCATTTTTCCTTTGAAAAACAATCTTCATCAAATAGTTATGAAGTATTTCATACCAAGCTATGGGAGCTTGCTTGAGTCCATACAATGCTTTGTGTAGCTTACAAACTATATCCTTTTTGCTAGGATCTACAAAACATTATGCTTTTTCTATATAAACTTCCTCTTCAAGAATTCCATTCAAGAATGTAGATTTCACATCCATTTGATAAAATTTAAATCATCTATGTAAAGTATAAGCATGTAAGATCATAACACCTTCTAATCTTGCAATAGGAGAAAAAGTTTCACCATAATCAATACCTTCTTCTTGAGAATAGCCTTTGCATACTAACCTTGCTTTGTTTCTAAAAACTTCTCCATCTTCATTCAGCTTATTTTTGAAAACCCACTTTGTGTCAATTAAATTTTCATCCTTAGGTCTAGGAACAAGAGTCCAAGTCTTATTCCTTTCTATTTTTTCTATCTCTTCATTCATTGCTTCAATCCATCTTTCATTATCCAAAGAATCTTTAACTCATCTAGGTTCAAATTCAATAAGAAAACATGTACCTTTCAATTTGTTTTTTTTTTCATTGTTCCATCTGACTTGTCTCTGATGTCATGATCAACTATATGGTGCCTTCTTATATATCTTGCTAACATAGGTACTTTAGATTTACAACTTGTTTCAATTGAATCATCATGATCTTCTATATCAAGCTTGGGTTCCATTGTCTATGACTTGGGTCCTTTAGACTCTGTTTCCTCTGAGAAAAACTTAGTAGCCTTTGATTGTGACTTAGGTCCTTCAAACTATGACTTGAGATGCATTAGATGAAACTTGATAGCTTCTAGAGATTTTGGGAACTTAGGAAGTGGTCTATTGACTTCCAATTGGATTTGGCAACTTAGGTTCATAGTAGATAAACTTTCTATAGTCCTCAAGTTCTTTGTTTCTTTCTTCTTCACTCTTTCCTAGAAACTCATTAATTCTCACATGTGCACTTTCTATGAACTTATGAGTGTATAAATTCAAACATTTATATGATTCACTTCTGTAGGATTATGCCTTCATCATCTTTGACATCAAATTTACTTTCCTAGATTCCTTCAAGATATAACAATTGCTACCATATAATCTCAAGTAACTTATATTAGGTTTGTATCCATACCATAGTTCATAAGGAGTTTAATTTAAGTCTTTCTTTAGTTGTACTCTATTCAAGGTATGCAGTGCAGTACTTATTACTTCCTTCTAGTATTTGATTACAACATTCTTTTCTATCATCAAAGTTCTTGCTCAATCCATAATGGATCTATTAATTCTTTTAGATATACCATTCTATTGTGGTGTACTAGGGACTAATACTTATCTTTTAATTCCTCTTTTAGTGTATAATTTATTGGAAATGAATTTTCCACCTTCGTCTAATCTCAAAAACTTTAGCTTCTTTCATGTTTGCTTCTCTACTCTTTCCAAATACCACTTAAACTTTTGAAATGCTTCAGACTTATCTTTTAGATACATTATAGTCATCATTCTAGAATAATCATCAACAAAAAGAATAAAGTACTTATCTCCATTGTATCTCTCAATTCCAATTGGTCCACATAAATTTGTATGAACTAGCTCCAAGATTTCTTAAGAATGATAGTTTTTACTTTTGAAACTTGTCTTGCCCATCTTACCAATTTGACAATTTTTGCATAGGCCCATATTAGGTTTCCTCAAACTAGGAATACCTCTCACTCTTTTAATTTTTCTTATCTTGATTAGATTATCAAAGTTCACATGACACAACCTTTTATGCCATAACCAACTCTCTTCTACTTGAGTAATGAGATATGAACATTCACTGAGATCTAGGTAAAATAAGCTACCTTTTATTTGGTTACTAGACCCAACTAGATTTCCTTTTCCATCTAGAAGCTTGGCCTTCCCATTCATGAATTCTACCTTGAATCCAATGTTATTCAACTATGTCACACTCAATAGATTATGCTTTAGTCCTTCAACCCAATAAGTATTATTGCATCTAAGTTCATTGGTTAGTGAGATACAACCTTTTCCCTTTATACAACATGGTTCATTATTTCCAAATCTCACACTTCCACCATCATTTTGTTCCATATGTTCAAACTCTATTTTTTCACCAATCATATGATGTAAACAACCTCTATTAATAATTCATGTATCATTTTTTCTAACATGAGAGATAAGCTCCATTTTATCTTCTTTATCATCAAATTCATCTTCTACAACAATATATACCATCTCATCATCATCACTACTATCTAAATCTTTAGCCATAAAATAAGACTTCTTACCTTTTTCCTAGTAGTCCTTGAAGTTTATGAAATCCTTCTTTCCTTTGAATTGATTGTGCTTCTTTTCATCTTTGTTTTCTATGTTTGGACACCTTGCAACAATGTGACCAACTTCTTCACAAGAAAAAAAAAATTAAAGGAATTTTTCCTTTATACTTTCCTTTACCTTTGGGATACCTTTTTGCAAGTATTGCTTCAATAGTTTCAATATCATTGTCAGAACTATCTTCCTCTTCACTTTTAGATTGTTTTCCTTTTGACCTTTTAACTTTCATTTTGGGTGACAACTTGGCTTCAAATCCAGACTCAAGATTTCTAGAACTAGGAACATAATTATCATAGTTATCTAGCTCAAATGTTGTTAATCTACCAACTACTACATCCAATGTTATATCATTCTTTAGATTGCATCTCATTTCTTGAATTGTTAATACTATGATTTCATATATAGGAAGAATTTTTTTGAGAAACTTACTTACCATTGTCTCATTCTTAATCTTTCCTCCTAAATCTTTGATTGCACAAACACTAGCTTTGATTCTGTCACTGCACTTTGCAATGTTCTCATCTTCTCTCATCTTCATTTAATCAAATTTTCCTCTGAGACTTTCAACTTTAGCTCTTCTTAAATTATCATCTCCTCCATAGATTCTTTTCTTGCTTGATCTATATCTCACAAGCAGTTCCATAGTCTTTGACCTCATCACATTTGGCATAGTTGAGAGATCAAGCAATATTAGTCATCATAATGTTATGACTCTTCTTCTCTACAATTTCTTCCATAGTCATTGTTCCATTAGGTGTTGCATATTTGGTGTCTAGGTACTTTAGGCCTAAACCTCCAATGATTTCCAAATGTAGTCTCATGAGTTCTTGCCATGCCTTGAAGTTATCTTTGTTCAGCTTAGGAATCTTTCTTCTGTAAGACATCCTAATCTTTAGCTTACATCCTTGAACCCTCTTCTGCAAGCACCAAAATCTTAGATACCAATTATTGGAAATATAAGAGTAATTAAGAGTGGAGGGGTGAATAAATTACTAGAAAAATAAATCTCATATCCCTTAGATGTCATTACAAAACATAAACACTACTAAAAATATTGTTGCTCGATAAACAATCAGGCACTTGGTTAATACTTATATTATGATGTAACTTGTTAACCACTAAAATAAAAACTATAAATTGACAAATGCTTAACATGAAAATCTTAAGATGTTTTATGTGCTTAACATTAATTAACTTAGTTTCATACACATGAAATAAATAGAATGAACATAAGTGACACCAAGATTTAACGTGGAAAACAAATTTGTAAAAAACTGCCAATTGCAACTAGTTACTTTTTTTAACATTTCTAAAGTGGGCCCTATTAGGAGCCAACATTGTTAAAACTTACAAAAAACATGTTAGGTGTGACCTTGTTAGAGGATTTGATTACCTTATTAGGATTTTAAGCCAACTCTATTGAGAGATTTAGATCACTACTATAATGTTTAGAAAGTAACAATAAGATGACCTAATTTCTGATGAAACTAAATTTCTTATTATAAATCTCAATTCTAGCTTGAATACTTGATCCTTCTTGATGAAATGTATCTTTGCAATTCCTCAAGGATATTCTTCTTATCCTTCTAATTTTCTTCCTCTTAGCATCTTCTATTCTTCTATACACTTGTACACATTCAAATCTAAACTTGACCTTATACTTATATCTTATGCATTGTCAAGTTGGATTGAATACAACTTAGAATAATTAATATTTTTCTTCTAAATTGAATAGAAACCAAAAAAAAAAAACTATTGAACTCAATATGCCAAAACAAGAAAATCCTTTGTTAGCTAACCTTTCTCAGTAGACACTAACTCAGAACTAATTTTCCTATGTTAACCAAGTGAACTCCATTAACACTACATCTTCACAAGGTTCCTTTAGTAACCAAGTGAGATTAGTTAACACTGGTTCCATCTAAAATTTTCTTTGTTACCCAAGTCAGCTTAGTTAATACTCATCTTCTATGAACTTCTCTTTGAAACCTAAGTGAACTTGATAGACATTGTCTTCTAAACTTGGCAAGCACTAGAATTCTCAACAAACACAAGAAACTATCTTCATCACCCAAATGAGCTTGACATACACTGTCTAGTAAAGATATGAAATTTTGTGTAACATCAAAGAAAATACACAATTAACTAATTTTTTTCAACAATGATCTTATCTCACCCAAATTCTCAAGTGTAAGGCCATTCCAAAATAGCTTTAACCTTCTTAGGATCCATTCTCAAACCATTACCTGAAATCACAAATCCCAAATATACAAACTCCTCTTTCATAAAAGAACACTTTTCCAAGTCAATCATCAAATTTTCCTCTTTCAATCTCTACAATCCTTGTGTAGCATGCTCAAGATATTTTTCCTTAGTCTTTTTTAATATCAAAATATCATCAAAATAAACAATCAAAAACTTACCCAAAAATCACTTGATAACCTTATGAAAGTACTAGGTGCATTAGTAAAACCAAAGGGCATTACCAGCCATTCATACAAACCATCTTTTATCTTGAAAGTAGTCTTTCATTCATCACCTTCTCTTGATAACTACTCTTCAAATCAATCTTGGTAAAATACTTTTCCCCACTCAAACAATCCATTATGTCATCCATCCTTGGCATAGGAAACCTATATTTCACTATGATCTTGTTAATAGCTCTAGAATCTGTGCACATTGTCCATTCTCTACTCTTATTAGGTGCTAATACAATAGGTACAACACATGGACTCAAACTTTCTCTGATCAAAATTTTCTACAACAACTCATGCACTTGTCTTTTAAGTTCTTCATTCTATGTAGGTGTCAATCTATATGGTGCTTTATTTAGAAAACTAGCTCCAAGAATCAGATCCATAAAATGACTTATACTTCTTAGTGGTGCTAAACCATCAAGAATATCTTTTGCAACAATATTTTTATATTCATTCAAAAAAATTTCAATTTTTGCTAGTACTTGACTTCTACAAGTTTCTGCTGCTTAGTCATTACTAGCTATTAGTCAATCACCACTATTTTTTGTCACTTGTCTACTACTAGTACAACTTATCCTCCTAGGAATTATAGAAAAAAACTTGATTCTTCTTCATTTCTTTTTCAAATTTCTTTCTATTAACCATGAAAATTCTCACAATAGTACAATTAACCGCATTTGAACTTTCAATCAAAGGTAACAATATTTGCTTTCTCCCATTCACCCAAAGAGTTTATTGATTCAATATTCCATCATGTACAAAATATCTATCATATTTCCAAGGTCTACCCAAAAAAATATGACAACAATCCATAGGCATAATCTCACATAGAACTTCATCAAAATAATATCCAATCTTGAAATTCACAATACATTGTTCACTTACCAATATCTTATGCTCATCTTTGATCTATGAAACATGATATGGTTTAGGATGCTTTAGCCTCTGCAACTAAAACTTTGTAACCAAATCCTCAGATGCCAAATTTTTAGAACTTCCACTATCAATGATCACCTTGTAATGTTTTCTAGCCATCTTACATCTGGTTTTGAAAAGACTTCTCCTAAGGACACATTCCTCATAACTTCCCTTATTACATAAGGTTCTTCTCACCATTATATTTTCTCCAAACTTAGGTCTACTAGGTGAACCCTCAGTGTCTCCTTCAACCACAACATTTATGTTACCTTTCCTATTTTTAGAGGATCCACACTCAAAGGAATTATGCCCTCTTTATCACATATAAAACAATTACCATTAAAACTACCTCTAGAATAAGAATTACCTCTTCCTTAGTAAAAACCAATACCTTCTCAATAAGCATCACCACCTTTCCACTCAATCTTGCCTTTTTCATCATTCTTCCATTCATATTTTGCTTTATCTTGCATAAAATTGTCAAATTTTCCACCTTCTTCATGAGATCTACCTCTACCTCTCTGAAAACTACAACCTCTACCTCTTTATCTCTGCTCATGCTTCTTTATCATGATCTCCTCATCTTTCAAGGCATATTGATATGCTTCCTCCACATTTTCCAATTTTACAAAATGTATTTCATCTTGAATCCTAGATCTCAATCCATTTATGTACCTTTCAATTTTCTCAACATCATCACCCACATGTCCAGATCTAATGTCCAATCTATAAAATTTCTTCGTATACTACTTCACAGTCATGTCTCTTTGTCTCAAATTTTGCATATTTCTCAACAAGCTAACTTGGTAATCAACAACAAGGAACTTATTCTTCATGTTGTTCACCATTTTTGGCCCAGTCTTGATCTTCTCCTTTCCTCTCCTTTGTCTATCAATTTGTAAATGTTCCCACCATTGTGAGGCATGTCCCTTCAACCTAGTAAATGTAATTTTCACCTTCCTACTATCATGAGTGTTTTCATACTTAAAGAACTTCTCCATATTTGAGATCCAATCCAACAATAAATTGGTGTCCAATTTTCCATCATACGGAAAAAATTCTACAACATCTTTGAATTTTCCCTAGATAATAGTCTCAACAATCTTGCCTCATCTTGATCTTCTTCAAGTTCTCAATTAGAGTTTTTTGCTACATCTTCATCATCACTCACATCATCAAGATGCTCTCCTCTCCTCTAGGTTGTCTCTAAAACATCTAATATAGCTTCAATTTTTCTCAATGTATCCAATATGGCATTGTCAACATTTCCTCTTCCTCAAACCATTTTTACAATCAGGTTCTTGCAAGATCATAACCCTCTACAAGTTTTAGGTTAAATCCTCAAATCTGCTACCCCACAACTAAATCAATTTAGGGAAGTTAGGGTTCTACACAATCCAATATCCATGAGGATGAACCTCAAGCTCTAATACCACCTGACATAGGGAGGGACAATGGATAACTAGGGCCAAAGGCACACCCAACTACCAAAGCCACCTACAAGAGTAAACATAGTGGAAAAAAATAAAGAGAACAACAACCAAATGAGGTAGAAGAGAAAAAAAAATTATTGATTCATCAAATCATCAACATACATGCCTAGCTATAAGGCCTTCTAGGTTACAACCAACATTACAATT
Organism: Cupressus sempervirens; assembly: GCA_028749045.1. Classification (NCBI taxonomy): domain Eukaryota; kingdom Viridiplantae; phylum Streptophyta; class Pinopsida; order Cupressales; family Cupressaceae; genus Cupressus; species Cupressus sempervirens. The sequence goes on along the minus strand of CM053788.1, from coordinate 563,289,612 downwards.
CAGATTTCAATGATGATCTTCCCATTCCAAATCCTACTGAATCTTCCTTATCCAACTACTACCTTCATGATAATCCCCAAGACTCTACCCAAGACCCCCCTTAAATACTTTCATAGACATAGGTTGGCTTGTTACAAATACCAACTAAATAAACTCTTACATTAAATACATAACCAAGCCACAAGTTGGCTCTCAAAAAATATTAAATGCAAAAATGAAATTAAATACACACAAGATAAGCTCAAACTAGAAGTAGACACAAATAGCTCAACCAAAGAAGGACCAAGGAAAATACTAGAACTTGACAATGCTCAACACATACACAAACTCGACACCAACAAGAACTCAACACCAAAAACTTGGTAACCATAAAGAACTCAACATCAACCAAGAACTTGGCAACAGCTATGAACTTGGCACATATAGAGAACTTGTAAGCAACAAAGAAATTGGCAACAACTAAGAGCTCAACAATAACGAGGAGCTTGAAAATAGCTAAGAAAGAAGAAATAAGTAGGATAGCAATGTAACCTAGGATGCTCCTGTATCACATCCAAACTTCATTTTGGTATAAAGGGGAAGAAAACCTAGATGTTAGAAATTTAGTTTTGGCACCTAGAAGAAATTTTGGATCCTATCACCAAGGTGTATAGGTACACTTATCTCAAAGGTGCACTAATAGTTTTGAAGGAGTGTACCGACAATTAATTTCCATTTTCTATTTTAGACCATTCCATGCATCAAAAACACATTTTGACAAAAATTGAACTCCTAGAAACACCTAGAGAAGGTCAAGCTTCCATTTTTAGAGCTCCCAAAGACTTCTAGATCATCTCATAGCTTCTATATTTTTTTCTTCTCATTCTTTTATATCATGTAAAGGCTCATGCACCCATTAATTGATATAAACAAGGTTGGAGACCTAGTTAGCATCATTTAGAGAGTCAGATTGTATATAATTAGCTTTATTTTATTAGTTTTTATTATGAGTTTGTACTAAAAGAGTTCTCACTCATAACACAAAGGGAGGAAATGATTTATTTAAATACATGGATGTAATATGTACTCCAGGCTATTGTTTTGATGCAATAATATATGCTATTGGTACTCTCATTCTAAGTGTAGTTATTCTTGTTGGAGTGTGTTATTTTTTTGAATGCATGTTCATAAATAATAATGGAGCCAATAGTTTTATTGTTTTTTTATGATTATGAGAACTTTTAGTTTTGATGTTTCCCTTGTGTTAACAGATTCCACTATTTGGATGAATTGGAGAAAGGATAATCTTTGTTCTTGCATAGCATTTTGTCTTATGTAAGTGTACTCTCTATAGCCTCATGATTTGATAAAATGTGAAACATATTTTGGTTACTATTGAAGTTCCCATAAACGATTGCATCAGTGGAGTTGAGGAAGTGCTACTCCTAATTTCATTGGTTTCCTACCAAGATCCTTTTGATAATTTAATTTGTAGCCATGTTTTAACTTTGGCATATGTCTATTAGAAATTTCCCATTCAGAAATTTGCTTTAATCTCTAGTTACTCTATCTTTGTTTTTTTTTTTCAAGCACTTGGTTAAAATAGGAATTGATATAGTTGTATCGATACACTTTTATTCATCATAAAATAGAAAATAAAAAATATATATCTATTTTGTGATTACATTTCAGCAATAGGTGTCCAGATTGGTTGGTACTAGCAAAGGCCTCCTCATGAACATATACATTCATCTTCAACTGAGTTACCCAACAGGTTGAGAAATAGACATCTAGAACCTTGGAGTTGGTCATTGATCATCTTTTTAAGAAAGGGGCTCAAAAGGATCTCTATCATTCAGCATTGTGCAAAATGACCACTAAATAAGACATATGGGGTGACTAGGTACATTATTGTTATTTCCCCCCTCTTTTATCTTGAAGATGTTATATTTGTTATTACACTCTTCTTGAAGGTAGATATATTGTTAAAAAGATCTCTTCCTTTCATGGGTGTCTTCTCATAAGTGACATGTCCTTAATTCTCTTCCATGTGATGTCTATAGCTATATATCCATCATAACAAGGGGGGCATACATATTCCCTCCTTGTACTATAGTTTACCTTTTTATGCACTTTTACTTTTACATTGTAACATTTCAATCCCTAATGGATATCAATGACACTTCTTCATCCTAGGGAGATGCATTTATATTTTACATGTCACCCCCTAATTGGTATTAGTGGCACTTCTCTATCCCAAGGAAATATACATACATATTATATCTACAAATAATAGACCCATGTCCATCTATAGAGAAGAAAAATATAATTAAACTACATGGTGATACCAAGGATTTATCCCATGAGTGGACACATACACATGCACTCAAAAGATACTAATAGGTGCACATGATTGACTATCTGGCACACAAACTTGTTATACCATTTGATCTCACTTTCCTATTTTTTGGCACACCTGATTGCCTACTAGGTGCACAAACCTTTTAGATCATCCAATCCTATCTTTTTATTTATGTAACTCATTGATAAGGTACACAAACCTTAATAGGAAAGATAATCTCTCTCTCTCTCTCTCTCTCTCTCTCACACACACACACACACACACACACACACACACACACATTTTCATGTTGGTGGGATAGAATCATGTGGCATGTGATCCTTTGTGATGCTCACTCCTTTCTCTTCTAATCTCTTATTCTTTATAATATTCTTTCAAATATGATATTTGTGGGAAAGACATTTCTTCAGCTAAGGTCTATTTCACTAGTTAATTTAACCCCTTTTATGTCTTTTGACTTTTTGTTTCCTTATTTTTCTTTATTTTTGTGCTCTTATTCATGGGTGGAGTTAGAATCCTAGGTTTGGGGGCTTACATCCTTGAGCTTGGTGATATTCTCTCTCAATGTGACTTTCCTCTCTATCTCTTCTCCTTCTTCCTTTATAAAGAGTACAAATTTCCTAATACTTTGACTAAATTAGGGGATAAATGTATCATCTTAAAATGGAAGAACTTCATTTAGAGACCATTTCTCCCTCCTCATAATGGTTTTTATCTATTTCTCTTTCACTAATTATGACTTACATTTTTAAGTACCTTTTGGGCATATTTTGAGTGGCTTCATTATTTCTTGAATCTTTTTGCACTTCCTCTGAGACCTCACAGACCTCTATTTTTTGACCTACTTGCAAATAAAAAAAACCTAGGTTGACCTATTCAAGAATAGGTCAACCCGTGTCAACTTATTTTAGAATAGGATGACCCAACTTGACCTCTTTCTTGAGGAATTTCAATCATAGGGCAAGATCCTATTTCCTATGTATCCAAAAAGATATATATTCACACGCAAGATCAATAATACATGTGTACATGAGACTTCAAGAAAGTATCCTTCAAGTGTATAAAGGTATTCAATAAGATTGAGAATTTCCTTCTTGCATCAAGCTTCTTCCTTGAAGGTGGTAGTGGAGTTTGGCTAATAAGAAGGAGATATATCATTCCAAATCAATCAAGTTCTTCCATACTCATCAAGGAATGTAACATACATTCCAATTCATGATTTTTTGAAATCTACGGTTTCCTTTTGTATTCTTTGAGCCAAGGCTATTACATTAGCATACTTGATCACATATCAAATCCAATTACATCTAAAAAGATAATGATATTTCTCATTGATATATTTAGTCCTAATACATGACAAAATTGCATTTATTTGTATTTTACATATTCATTTCAATGTTGATTTCTCAATACAAGACTTGACCAAGGGAATCCCTCATCAAACTAAAATAGAAATCAAGTTTTACTATGTGCAGGAGAATGATATCAAAATTGTGGTAGAAGATCCAAAAACTATTAGGACTAAGACCTTTGCAAAGAAGTCTAGTTGAATTTTATACAGTGTGCTAGGAACATGTCCATCTTCCCATACAATTTATAGATAGTTAACCACAAAGTTGACAAGTTCCTAGAGGGCTTCTAGGTGTTCTATTGTGATTGTAGATTCATAGATAAAAATTTAGTCACAACTTCAAATGTGCAATTTTTAGAGAGAAAAGACATCTTCCCTATGCATCTCAAGGTAATTCTATCATCATTTGTTTCACCCTTTAGCATGAACCCATTCTCATATTTTAATTGGGTTGATTGCATATATTTAACACCGAGATCTATCTTACACTTTTCATTAAATCAATTAGCTGAATTTCACATTTATATTGCATATCTTTAATTAATTAATATTGCAACAAAGAGAATTTTCTTGCATACTCGCTTGATATAATTTGGGTTTACCATTAGCATCCCTTCATCTCATTTGGGTTTTGTTAATCTAACTTAGTTTATATAGAGAGTTATGTTTTGACCCCCTATTTCTCTAATATTCAATGCTTTACACATGAAAGTGGTTTGTTAATTAATTCACCTCAAATAGCTTACTAACACCTCTATTTTTACCTTAAAAAATATCAACCTCCATAGATGTCAAATCAATAACTATTTCTACTTGATCTAACCCATCAATGAAATATATTATCAAAATTTCTTATAATGGAATGCATAATTCATATCAAATCAAGTATCTCATATACCAAGTAAAATATGATTTAAATTTAGTTTGACTTATTCTATCATGTTAAAGATGAATGAAGAAAATGGTCCTTTAAAGGGATTAAATTATCATACAATTTCTCTAGAATATTTCAAGTAAAAAGAAAACTTGAAATCTTCCCATTTTACAATAGAAATATAGAAAATCTAAGTATGGTTAAATATTTTCCAACCCAAATCAATTTAGGAAATACAAATCAATTATTCATAGAATTAATAGAAGCCATAATTGAACATCTAGAGATATTGGAAACTATAATTGTAACAATTGTTATGTTGTCATTGATGGAAAATCTTATCGGTAAGAAAATTTTCTATCTAATCTGAGTGTCATATCTATATGACTAATGAAGAGGATTTGAGAAGTTCCTCATAACAAAAGCACATAGAGGAAAGGTTGAGTTATAAAGAAGAAACTACAAATGAAAATTTATTAGTTAAACTTTTGAAAATAAGGTGATTGTTTAAATCATGTTACAAGTGAAGAAGACAGTTGTGCTAAAGCCTTGATGAATTGATCACAGACTAACCAAATACCTGGGCTTGCTTGAGCAATAGTGAAGAAGATTAAGGAACTTGAAGTTTTTGTTGAGTGATGCTAGTGTTGACTGTGCCATAGTATAATACAATAAAAAATAATCTTAACTAAGCATTAGTATTGGCCATGCATCGGTATATGTGGCAAACAAGAAAATTTAGTTACGACCATGTAACCTAGTGATGATTGAGTGTTAGAACATAATATTGGTCGAGGGACATCATTTTTATAGTTTATAAGAAACCATAATTTCTAGTTGATAGAGTTAATTTATTGGAACATGCAAATTAGAATGTAGAAGATAAGGAGGTATGACATGGAACATTTAAATCAAGGGAAACCATGTTTATGCAATTCTATGCAAGGACTCAAGAAGAAGTTTAGAGAAGTTTCTAGAAAATAAGAGGGTGAACAAGAAGGTGGACATATTAATTTTATGTACTGAGTCTCACCAAAACTCTAAGATTCGTGATGGTGTTTGAGTGACAAAAGATCATATTTACCTATTTAAGGAGGTACAAGGGCTGATCTTTATGTGATTTTGAAGGTTGGATAAATTGTTGATGTTACTGATTGATGAACTCAAGAAGAAGGATGAGAATTGTTGAGAATAGGAGAAGTGTGATTGCTTGAAGGGTTTCCAAGTGAATCATAGAATGAGATGACAATGAAGGCTTGTCAGTGGATCAATTTTTAAGCCAAACTAAGATATGTATTTTCAAAGTGAGTTGTATCAGTTAGATCAAAACTTGTTACTTTCTAACCATTCTATTAGTTTTAAAATCCTTATATCGAGGTTGACCTAACAATTATATGTAAATCCTTTAATCAAGTTGGCATTCTAATGGAATGTTCTAAAGTCATCTAACAAGGCCACTCCTAACAAGTTGATTAAATCCATTAACAAGGTCACATTTAATAGTGTATATTAGAAAAAGTTAGAAAGATATTAGAAAACATTAAAAATGATTTTAAAAGTTTAGAAAACTAAAAATTTATTCACTTAGGAATATATGTTTCATTTTATACTTTTTAATTATTATATTATATATTTTTAGGAAAACTTGAAAAATAAATTAGAAAAACTTTACAAATTCTTGAAAAAAAACTTTGGTGCTTTTATTTTCTTAACACACACTCACTCTCTCAATGCCCCTCCTATCTCTATCACACACACACAATCCCTTCAAGACTAGGTCTTTCTCTCTATCTATGCCTACCATTTTCTTAATACTATCTCTCTCTAGATCTTTTTGTTTCCTCCTATCTCTTTATCTCTCCTCCCCCACCTTAAGAGACTCTCTCACTCTCAATTTCCATTTTATAATTCCTTAAATACATGAAAACACCTTCATCATGAAAATTTTCTTTGATTATATGTAAGTATAATTTGTATATACCAGGGCCTTATTTTGTAAATTTTCTATTTTGGCATCTTCAATTTGTTGGAAGTTTATTGGAAAACTAGGATACTTGGAGGGGGGGGCGTGGGAATTGGGATTTATTAAACACAAAATATTTTGGTAACCCAAAAACCCTCCAAGGTGAAGGTAAAACTAGGGTGGGAATGACACCCACAAATCTTCACTACTATAGTAACAAAGTTATCCTATTAAGACTACAAATTTGATCACTTCTAGTGATCTACAAATTAGGTCACTAACTTTATTACTTCACAACTTTTACATGCAATCGCTAAAACCTAATTCCTTCACATAATTTGCATTATCATCTACACTATATCAAAATAGGTTTTGGATTTGACTATATAAAGACATTTGCAGAGTTTTATAGATGTTTTCCTTTTTTCCTCTTCATCTTATTAGTTGTTTATCTATCATAGAGATCAGTGATCCATGTCAAAATTTGTAATAACCATTATAACAAACTCTACAATCATTAAAAGTTATTTACATGTTGGCTCAAAAAAGGTTTACCTCAAATTTTGTCCTATTTCAGATTTTTTTGTTCACTTGGTGTTACTCAGTACATATTGTCTCTAATGCTCAGTTATAATTGTTCTTCCCTTTTTTTCTCATCCTTAACTGACTTGGCTTCTTCTATATAACTCAACATATATGTGTATTGTCTACTTGATATTCACTAAACTCAACTTGTATGGAAGTACTCGGTGACCAAAAACATGATTGGCTCATATAGAGCTCAACTTATACATGATTAGTTACAAGTCTTTACATGACTTGGCCTCTATAGAGTAACTCACTTGTGTTGATGACTAAGTGACTCTTCCTTATATATGACTAAGTTTTTGACACTAACAAACAAAAAAACTTAGAGATACCAACAATCTCCCCCTTTGACATTAGTGGAAAATATACTTTTTCATGATTACATCTTTTCATAACAAAAATAATAGTACCCCTCCTATTCCTATGACTCAATTCCTATATAAATTCAAAACTTTATTTTACAACATAGTATACAATATATATTTTACATGGGTCAAAATAGTCTGATGGTAGCTTGTCATACCTTGTTTGACTTCTTCCATTCTAATCTTTGTATATTTTATTATTTCTTCTTTCTTATCTATCCCCTTTCACTTTTTCTTTTACATTATCTATCCCCCATTTATATACAATATACCCCCCTTGTTTTTGTCACATATGTCTATTGCTAGGGTTGTATAGATGGAATCAGACCATCTTTGTTAATGAATGGTTTGTGAGTTTGAATGACCATGGAAAGAGAATGATCCCATGTGGTTCTCACATGTGGTTCTCACTAATTCCAAAACATGAATCTTTATCTCCAAATTAGATGTTAAGTCAACTAAGCTATCAACAATAGAAAGATTATGATCTCTTTGAACTAGATCCTTTTCTGAAGTTATCTCTCATTGTATAACCTCCAAGTGAGGTATCAACATTGAGAGAATGGAGATAACCTGGCCATCATTCTTCTATATGTTGTATGTAGCTCAACCAATATCCCTTGTGAAAATAAAAATATATTGTAATTCATTGAGCTTTATTTAGCTAACTAAGAGATAGTGTTTCTTGATGATTTCACATCAACCTAAATCTTCTAATATTTTCCTAAAATTCATTTGTAAATCTTGGCATGGGATAAAGAATATTATAAAGATTCTATATTTTTTGAAAAAATTCTTCAATATTATATACAAGTGTTTTCAATATAACCTTTATGACTTTAATTATAGTAGAAACTTTCTCCATTACTTTCTTTTCAAACTTTTTCTCAAAATAGGCCATAATTTATTTATTTTCTTCAATATCCTTAGTACTGACTTTTTCAACTATTTGCACTAAGAGATAATGGGGGCCTTGTCATCAATGGTATATATATCAAAGGCATCAACAAATATATCTTTGATATCATGCAAAACCTATTTATGTTGTTTTTCTCTCCTTAACTCTTCTTATCTCTTCTGTTTTTCCTAAAATATCTTGCAAGATGACAGTCTGTTCAAATGTGAGATTGTTTAGATCCTATTTCAATATTTCAAAAAATTCATCTAGAGTAATGATATTATATGGAGAACTTTCCTTTTTCTTCTTTCATTATCTCTTCTTAGGAGTGTTGCGTTGATTTATGGAGGAGTAAACTAGATACTCAAAGGGGGGTGAATCAGAATCTATAACAATTTATATGTTTTCACAAATTCATCCACATCAAATAATAACTTATGCATGCAAATCTATAAATTTAAACTTATTGTAACATTTAAATAAATTCAATCACATGCATGAAAGTAATAACACATAACACAATAATTGTTACCCAGAAACACATATTCACAAACTAAGCATGTTCTCATGAAGACAAGGGTTTGCATGAAGTCCCTAGTTTGTGAAAACCTAGTGACAAGTGATGGTACATATGAATGGGAACTTCATGAAAACCATATTTTTAATATATTTTATATATAAATCTGGTGGGTTAGTTATTCTCTAAGCTTACACTATTTCACTTGGCTACTACAATAGTTTAAGCAAACACCCTAGTTGGAGGTTTTTGGAGGTGACATTCAAGCTATCTTGATGTGGAGTTCTACATTATATAATACCAGGTGAACTAATATCTTCCTCTTTTTATTTATTTTTGTTTGAAAACTATAAGTTTCTTTTTTTTGGATAGTTATTAGAATGTAATCTTATACAAATATATATTTTTGGCTTTTATAGTTTTAAATTTTTTTTTTTATTAAAAACTTATAAAATTATTAGAGAATCTTAGAAAAAGTTAGAAAGATATTAGAAAACATTAAAAATGATTTTAAAAGTTTAGAAAACTAAAAATTTATTCACTTAGGAATATATGTTTCATTTTATACTTTTTAATTATTATATTATATATTTTTAGGAAAACTTGAAAAAGAAATTAGAAAAACTTTACAAATTCTTGAAAAAAAAACTTCGGTGCTTTTATTTTCTTAACACACACTCACTCTCTCAATGCCCCTCCTATCTCTATCACACACACACACACAATCCCTTCAAGATTGGGTCTTTCTCTCTATCTATGCCTACCATTTTCTAAATACTATCTCTCTCTAGATCTTTTTGTTTCCTCCTATCTCTTTATCTCTCCTCCCCCACCTTAAGAGACTCTCTCACTCTCAATCCCCATTTTATAATTCCTTAAATACATGAAAACATCTTCATCATGAAGATTTTCTCTAATTATATGTAAGTATAATTTGTATATACCAGGGCCTTATTTTGTAAATTTTCTATTTTGGCATCTTCAATTTGTTGGAAGTTTATTGGAAAACTAGGATACTTGTGGGGGGGGGAGGAATTGGGATTTATTAAACACAAAATATTTTGGTAACCCAAAAACCCTCCAAGGTGAAGGTAAAACTAAGGTGGGAATGACACCCACAAATCTTTACTACTATAGTAACAAAGTTATCCTATTAAGACTACAAATTTGATCACTTCTAGTGATCTACCATATGAGAGGTCACTAACCTTCTCCTCTCTATTCTTCACATAAATTCACATGATCACTTTCCACACACACACACACATGATATAAGTTAATATAATTTCTATATAAATATTCCATGAAGAGTCTTCTAGATGGTTTCATGTTTTGCCTCTTCATCTTGATTGTTGAACATACACATGGGTATATGTGATCCATGCCATGTAAATGTTTTATAAAAACCTCAACAAGTATCAAATGTTCTATAAAAACCTCTTCAAAACTTAATTAATCCTTCCAAGTTGGCCTAATAATTGTTTTGCCTAAAACTCTATTCCATTCTTGACTTTTATGAAGACTCTACATTGCTTGACCTCTATTGTTACTGGTGCTTGACATTTTTGTTGCTCAGCCTTTATTAACTTACTAATGCTTGACATATACTATGCTTGGGAAATAATATATCACTTAATACTTATATACTTAGAACCTCACTCAGTTGTTGAATGAGCTCAGTCCATATAGAAAACTTCTCTATGACCATACTTGCTTAGCATATATAGAATTACTCAATACATACTATCTTATGTACATGACTTGGCCTATGTAGAGTAGCTTGGTCTCAGTGATAACCATCTAACTCTACCTTGTAAATGACTAAGTGATTGACACTAATAGACAACAATAGTTAGAGATACCAACAATCTCCCCATTTGACATTAGTGGAAAAAGAACTTCATCATATTTACACTTTGTCATATCAATACAAAAATTGAGCTCTCCCCCTAACTCTTATGACTTGTGAAAAATGAATACAAAAATTCATTACAAATTTTATTCATTACCTATACCTGATAATCATACTATATACAATTTTCCCTTCTATACATTTCCCCCTTGTTTTTGAACACACGATGTCACTATTGCTAGGGTTAAAAGAGTTGAAGTAATCCATATGTTTCAATTAATTCTTTGTGAACTCTGGTAATCATGTCCACTGCATGATTCCATGTGGTTGTTGTTGCCTCCAAAATTTGATTTTTCAATTTTGGTATTGTAGTTAAATATATTAGACTCTCAACCACTAATAAGTTATGATCTTCTATGATAAGATTCTGGGTTGTTTTTAGTTCTCTCTGCATGACCTCTAAATGAGGTATCAACATTGCCTAGATTAAGATCAATTTGGATCTCATGGTGTTGTTAGCTACCTAAATCTTAGCCATTGTACCATGAACATTCAACAAAATATTGTAGTTATCTATGCTAGACCATGCTAACTCTAACATAACACTATTGGATGCCTTCATCTCAACTTGAGTCTTATCTACCTATGCCTGACTAGTATCTATAAATCTTGGCACATCTAAAAAAATTGTGTACACATGTTGTACCCTATATATAAGATTCATAATTACTTATTCTTTTTCTTGTAATAGAACTTTTTTCTCAACTATAGTTATGAAAACTTTGTCCAAGACCTTGGTCTCAACTCTTCTTGCTGACCAATCCATTAACTTGTCATTGGATTCAAAAATTCCAGCACTCACTTGATCAATCATCTACATTCTATATGTTAAAAACATCAACAAATATATTCTTTACATCTTGTAGTGTCTGATGCTACTTTAGCTCTTCTTACCTCTTTTTCTTCTTCAAAATTTCTTATAGAAATTTTTTTTTTTGCAAGGTGAGATTTTCCATATCAAATTGTGGCATCTCAATATGTTAATCTAGATTTACTTCACTTTCTAGTGAAATGTCTTTTATTTCCTTTCTCTTCCTTTTCAATGAAAGGGTATTGTTCTTGACACTACCTTAAGACATTAATTCTGGAGACAACAATGCTAGAAATTAGTTCAAAATTATTTAATTCTTTATTTTCCTCAATCTAAGGTCCTGAAATAGTCTTATCATTTTCATCTGCATCATCATCTTCTTCATTGGTAAACCTTGACTGCTCAATTTCTAGAGTGTTTAGAGTGTCACCATGTATAGGAGACATGCTTCCTTATGGAATTGATACACCTAAAATTTCTCCGCTACTATGTTCATCATCAATATTCATAGTTTCTACCTTCTTTTTTGTAAGCCAAAAAATGCTTTTCCACTATAATTCACTTTTTTTCATACAAATTCCTCTCTATTTTGTATAATTAATAATATTTTGTATTTAGGAACAAATATGCTCTTATGTTATTTCATAAATGTGTTTTGTTGTTCTTGAAATAGATCAAGAACAACTCTAACTAGTGTGTTAGTTCTTATCTAATTTTCTATTACTTCATCCTACTACCATCTTCTTTCTAATCTATCATATAAATCCTTGGGTATCTTCTTTTCAATTGTACTAGGGGCTAGTTTTTTATTTATAATCATTTCTACCATAGCTTCCTAAAATTTATTTCTATCATCATTATCTAGTGTATCATATCTCACATATTTGAAACTAGATAATCTTATATATCTTCTTAGGCTATCACATTAGTCTTCAATACTCTTGATCTACTTGATCGGTGGTCCTCTAACCAATCTCCTTCTCCTAGTTAAAGGTTCACTTGACTCGAAATTCTTTGCTACTTTTAGCTTCACAAACTACTTAACAATAGCAGCTACCTTGGTCCTTGGCTTAGTTAGTGGCGGAGGTGTCATTGTCTTCTTCTTCTTTGATCTTTAAGCCTTCTTTCTTAGTGGCATGATAACAAATAGGGCTTTACCCTTGTCAGCTTCTTCCTCTTCTTCTTCTTCATCTTCATCATCATTATCTTGTTCTTAGTCTTCACCAAGACCTTCAATCAATTGTAATGGTTCTTTTCCCTTGCCTAGGGTGCCTAATTTAGCATCTAGGTCTTCTATCATCTTCTTCCTTTTATTTTCTTTGGAAGCTATCTTTATGTTCACCGTTATCCTTGCCTCATATTCTTCATATCTTTCAAATGGTTTAGCCTTGACATCTATCTCTGCTTTTGATAATGCATCAATGTTTGCACTAACATCATCACTCTCTATTTCATATCCAAAACTCTATAGCCATGCCTTCCTTGGCATTATTGCTTGCACAAATGTTTTGTTAGTATCAAAAAGAAAACAAATATCATTGTACTATTTTGTGACCAATTGCTCTGGAATTCTCATTCTCCTTTTTAATCTTAACTTGAATTCATGAAAATATTTATTCATTGTATTAAAAAAATTGTTTCCCAATTGAGTAATAAACTCATTGATTTTCCTTGTAACTAATTTGTCTTGATCCCATACAACATTATTTATGCCAAGAAAATACTTTTGAATATAAAAGAATGTACAAACAATTAGGCAACCAAACTTACACATTGAATTCTTTTCCTTTATTATGGATGATAGTTTTTCTACTAGTTGTACCATTTGTAGCTCAACAAGATCATACTCATGATCTTTCATCAAAATCTTACATGTTCGGTCCATAGCCATACTCGACACACTATTTAATCTACCAGATTGATAGATTTTTTGAGCAATTGATCTCACTAGAAATTCTATAAGTGGATCAGAAATAGTTGTAATGGATTGACTTCATTCATTCCACTCAACTCCTATATTAGCGTCAACTTCTCCTTGGCTCAAGCATCACATGGTTTTATTCCTAGCTAGTAACCTATGCATCATCATCTTTATGATTTCAATTGGTCCATCATGTAGCTAGTACTTCATATCATGAATTCTTCTTAAAACAAATTTTTTCCATTCCATTGTAAAATTTCTCAAAAATTATAGGGCTCAAGTTAACCCTTTCCTTTCAAAAATCTAAAACTTGTCCTTAAATATTCCTTCATTACAAAGCTTCTCATAATATTCTCTAATCTCATATTCTTCTACTTCTCCAATTTTTCACATGTAGCAACTTTTGACATCGAGAATCATGATGACTTTAGGTGGCATCAAGGATAATGCACCCATTAAGTCTCATTTGACAACAATTTCTAGAATATCACAAAATTTAGGTGGAGGATAGGCGTCACTCATCACTAATTGAACTTCACTAACCTTTTGGCTCATTCCAAGGGTCAAAGAAGATGCCATGATCATAATTAGGGTTTGATATATTTCCTTATTTGGATACTTGTCTTTTGATCACACTCTTGTTCAACCTTTTTGTTCATTTTTCTCCATGAAATCTCTGATGGTTGGTTGAATTTTCTTTATGACTTGATCTCTTAAACACTTAGAGCTCTTCAAAAATTTGGATGCAAGGTATGTAATAATGTATTTTAAATCTGTTATATAACTTTTCCTTTGATTGATTAGGTTTTCCATTAATATTGTGTCTTTCATTAAGTGGAAGACAACTAGCACAATAGCTCGATCTCTTCCATAGAATTCAGTCTTTATTAGAATACTTGGTCTATGTTGCAATGCTTGGTCAAGACAAACAATATACTTATTTTTGGTAACCTTTCAAAAAAATTATTCTCATGCATCTTATATATGAAAATATGAACTTTTGGAACACAATTATGTAAGGAATTGTTGTTTGATATATCATTTAAGAATATAGTTCCATACATACCTCTTTTGCTAACTTAAAGAAGACATGATCACCTTTTCCATTGGATTGGGTGACCTCAATTCTATTAACTCCACTATTTCCATCTTCTAGTTTATTTTTCCATTTTTGGTTCATTTTATTCCTCACTTCCTCAATATTCACTTTGTCTTTTCCTTTATCCTTTGTCTAATTGTCTGAATATACTTGAGTCCTATAATTCTTTCTTTGATGTTGAAACTTGTACATTTGGAACATGCATTGTGATGGGGACACAACCCAACAACAGAATAGACACAATAGAAAGGGGGAATTATATTAACTAAGAAAATAAGCTAGTACAAATAGTGCAGAGAAAATAAACTTCAAAACATGCCCTACGGGCTTACAATAGCATAAATCTGGAGAATATTTCTCCTTTTAGCACCTCCTCTCAAGCTCCAATCCGAACTGCCTTTTACAATGCCAAAAATCTCCTTAAATAGACCCTGGAGGGTTAAGGACTAGGAGTACATTCTAGAAAGTGCTAGTATGCATCCACCGACAAAATAGAAGGTTCTAGAAGCCGCGTTATAAGTTGGTGCGAATCTAGAAGAATCCAAAAACGGTAGCCGAACTTTCGGGAGGCATAACTTTTGAATCGTAGCTCCGATTGACGAACCGTTTACATTTTCGGAAAGCTCTCGAAGTGCTCTATAGCCCTATGGACAAGCCTAGCTTGTCCCCCATTTTTTGACCCTTTTTGAGGTCATTTAATGCCCCAAACCTGACTTTGAAGCATTCTTAGGAGGTCTCCAAAACTTGAAAAATTGCAATAACTTTCAAACCGTGGGGCCTTTTGACCTGATTCTTTTTCTGGAATGCTCTAAATCTCAATTACATTCATCTGGCCAAGTCACACCTTCTAGGTCACCAAAATGATGGCCAAATTGCATGCTCCTATTTTTTCAGGATTTTCAAATGCACTGATAGTTGAACTATGAGAGTTGGAACCTTTATTTGAGCCAAATGGGTATCCAAAAATGTAAAGACATGAAACAGAAACTAAGTCTAAGTACATTTTTTTGGGTGACACAGGATTGCCCTTATACCTCTAGATGCTCCTGCATCAGACACCCAGGGTAGATTGAAAAGTGACCCTGTCACTTTATGGATGGTAGAGGAAATCCCAAATGGGAAACCTCAGCTGCTGAAATCCAAGTTGAGTCCTCGATTGGTCGTCCTTTCCATTTGACCAAATACTCTTCATACTGCCTGTTTTTGGTACTCCTACCCACACGATGATCTAGAATGTCTTCTATCTCCTCCTTCTTAGAAGCAGGAATTGGACATGGCTCTAAAACCAGCTCTTCATTTGCACCATCATCATGATACTCTGTTAAATCTTCAATGTTGAAAATGGGAGAAATGTGAATACCATCTGGCAGCTCCACCTCATATGCATTTCCTGAGTTATGTTTCTTCAAAATTTTGTAGGGGCCAAATTTCTTCATTTTCAGCTTGTTGTAAGTACCAACTGGAAATCTTTCTTTTCGTAAGTGCACCATGACTAGATCCCCTACTTGGAATTCCTTATGTCTTCTCCTTGCATCAACCCTAGCTTTATACTCTTGATTCATCTTGATAATGTGTGCTTGAACCTCCTCATGTAGACGCTTGATGTGTTCAGCAAATTCCTCAACTTCAGCACTTGTTCTCTCCCCTTGTTCTATCTTCCTCAATTCTGGTGCAGTCCTTGGGCTATTTCCATATACAATTTGAAATGGTGATTTTCCAGTACTCCTATTTACAGAGTTATTATAAGAAAACTCTGCCTGTGGCAGAATCAAATCCCATCCCTTGGGCTTATCTCCAACTAAATATCTCAACAAATTGCCCAGACTTCTATTTACCACTTCTGTTTGGCCATCAGTCTGTGGGTGATGCGTGGAACTGAATTTCAAGTTTGTTCTCAACTTCTTCCACAATGTCCTCCAAAAATACCCCACAAATTTAGTATCTCAGTCAGAAACTATACTCCTTGGAAGACCATGTAGTCTTACCACCTCTTTGAAAAACAAGTCTACAATATGGACAGCATCATGAGTTTTGTGGCATGGAATGAAATGTGCCATTTTGGAGAACCTATCAACCACCATGAATACCGAGTCATTACCCCTTTGTGTCCTTAGCAATCCAAGAACAAAATCCATACTTATGTCCTCCCATGGCCTTCATGGAACAGGCAATGGCTGATATAGGCCAGTATTGTGACTAAACCCCTTGGCAACTTGACAAACCTGGCAACTCTGTACAAACTTCTTCACATCCTATGTAATTTGAGGCCAAAAATAATGTTCTCTAAGAATGGCAATGGTCTTATCCTGACCAAAATGTCCTGCCATCCCTCCAATGTGTTTCTCCTTAATCAGATTTTCCCTCATGGAACTCCTTGGAATGCACAATTGACTACCTTTGAACAACATGCCATCCTGAATCAAATAGTCTAACCACTTGGTTCTATCTACAGCAACAGGTTCTTTACAAGCTTTCCATGCTTCAGCAAAATTAGGATCCTCGGGGTACAAATTCTTGAGTTCATCAAACCCAACTACTTCAACCTGCATTGTTGTAAGCAACAACTGTCTCCTACTTAATGCATCTGCAACCCTGTTAGATTTTCCACTTCTATGCTTCAACACAAATGTATAACTCTGCAAGAATTCTACCCACTTCATATGCCTCTAATTCAATTTACCTTGGCTATTTAGGTACTGTAATGCCTGATGATCAGTATACAAAACAAATTCCTTTGGCAATAAATAATGCCTCCATTTCTTTAAGGCCTGAACTATTGCATAGAACTCTTGATCATAAACTAAATACTTCTTCTTTGCATCATTCAATTTTTCACTAAAATATGCAATAGGCTTACCTTCTTGGCTTAATACAGCCCCAATAGTGCTACCACTAGCATCACAATCCACCCGGAATACTTTTCTAAAATCTGGAAGTGCCAACACAGGCTGTTCAGTCACCTTCTTCTTCAGCAATTCAAAACTTCTCGCAGCTGCTACAGTCCATTTGAACTCTTTTCTATCCCCTCTTATTGTATCAGTTAGAGGTGCACATATGCCACTAAAATTCTTAATAAACTTCCTGTAAAAACTAACCAGACCATGAAATGATCTTACCTCAGTAGAAGACCTTGGAGTAGGCCATTCCAAGATTGCTTTTACCTTCTCTGGATCCATTTTGAGACCTTCAGGTGATATAACAAATCCCAAATAGACTAACTCCCTTTTTGCAAGGACACACTTCTTTAGATTAATTAACAGTTTCTCTTCCCTTAGCCTTTCAAGGACACTACGAATATGCAGTAAATGTTCTTCCAAAGTCTTGCTGAAAATTAAAATATCATCCAAATAGACAATAACAAATTTTCCCAAGAACTTCTTAAGTACCTCATTCATGAGCCGCATGAAGGTGCTTGGGGCGTTCGTCAGTCCAAAGGGCATGACTAACCACTCATAAAGACCCTCCTTAGTCTTGAAGGCTATTTTCCACTCATCTCCTTCTCAAATCCATATCTGATGATGGCCACTCTTCAGATCTATCTTTGTGAAGTACTGAGCTCCACTCAAGTAGTCCATAAGATCATCCATCCTTGGTAAAGGAAATTTGTACTTGATGGTTATCCTATTTATAGCTCAAGAATCTGTACACATCCTCCACTCTCCATCCTTCTTTGGTGCAAGTACTGCAGGTACTGCACATAGACTCAGGCTCTCTCAAATCAAGCCCTTCCTCAACAGCTCCTGAACGTGTCTATTTAGCTCCTCTGTTTCAGTAGGAGTCATCCTGTGAGTAGCCTTGTTAGGCAAACTAGCTCCTAGAATCAGATCTATTTGATGATTGATTTGCCTTACTGGTGGCAATCCATCTAGAACATTATCAAAGATAATATCTCCAAATTCTCCTAGTAAATCTAAAACTTCAAACGGTATTTCACTACTACCTTCTTTATCTTTCCTAGGAATCAAAGCATAGCACATACGCTGATGTTTCATGCCATCTAAAAACTTCCTTCCTTCAACAAGACAAATCCTAGCACTGCTACATACCTTTTCACCTTCCTTTTTCATGGGCTTTAATTTGTGGCAAACTCCATCCTTTGTCAGAGACTATGTGTTTGCATGTCCATCATGTATTGCATGTCTATCAAACTGCCATGGTCTACCCAACAATAGATGGAAAACATCCATCGAAATAACATCACAAAGAACTTCATCATGGTAACTCCCAATTTTGAATTTCACTAAACATTGTTCACTTACCAGGACCTTATGATCATCTTTTACCCAAGAAATCCGATAGGGCTGGGGATGTTTCTCCCTCTTGAGCTTCAGCTTAGAGACCATCTCTTCTAATACCAAGTTATCAGTGCTACCACAATCAATGATCACATCACAGCATTTACCCTCACACTTGCATCTGGTATGGAACAAACTCCTCCGTTGTCCTGGTTCATTTTCACCACTTAGTAGGACTCTTTCATTTACCAAGGTCTCTCCTCTTTCTGCATCCTCTGAATGTGATGATTGTGCATCCTCATCCACATGAGCAACCCTAGCTTGGCCCTTAGCTCTCCTATCTGTCCTTCCTTGTCGTTGAGGGCATTCAAAGGCACGATGACCTTCTTCATTGCAATGGAAACAGGTACCACGGAAGCCTCCTCTTTCTTGTCCACGTCCTCTACCTCTTCCTCTTTGATTTCCAAAGTCTTGATCACGGGAGCGGTTGAAACCCTGATTCCTCTGGTTCCTGCTAGTACCCTCATCTTCATTTTTCTTTTGAGTTTCATTGCGGCCTCCAGATGATCTACCACTTCCCCTTCCTCCTTGACCGCACCCTCTTTGTCTTCCTTCAAACCTTTTACTCAGCTTCTCTTCAACTTGTAGGAAAAACTAGTATGCTTCTTCAACGCTGGTCATTCTTACCAGACTTAATTCCTCCTGGATGCTAGGTCGCAACCCACTGATATAATGAGCAACCTTCTCCTTATTTGCTTCTGCATGCCCTGCTCTAATCAGGAGTTGGTAAAACTCCTCTGTATATTCTTGGACTGATCTTCCTGCTTGCTTTAACCCATGCATCTTCTTAAACAGATCAAGCTCGTAGTCCACAGGAATGAACTGCTTCTTCAATTTGTCTACCATGCGATCCCATCTTGTGATCTTCTCCTTTCCTCTTCTAAGTCTTTCCAGTTGAACCTCTTGCCACCAGATTTTGGCATGGCCTTTTAGTTTGGCCTTTGCAAACTTAACCCTATCTGGGTCCCTTATATCCTCATACTCAAAGTATTCTTCCAGTTCATTGATCCAATCGATCAACTCATCTGGTTTCAAATTTCCCAAAAATACACCCACTTCAATTGTAGGTCTTTTCCCAAACCTAGTAATGGCCCTAAAAAGCCTTTCCTCTACCAGATTCAGAACTTCCCTATCAACTTCCATTACTTCCTCTTCATTGTCATCCTCACTATTGTCATCTATGGCAATATTTGCTCCTCTACGAAGCTCCTCTTGCAATGCTTGTACCTATCTCTAGAGGGCTCTAACCTCCTCAGGATCAATAGCTCTGGCCCTTCCACCATGCTCTCTTCGTGGAGGCATCTTCTAACTCGAACCCACAACCACACAGTCCTGGTGCAAACTGCCTCATAGTCGGCGCTCTATCTACACACTCAGGAAAACCTGCTCTGATACCACTTGATGGGGACACAACCCAACAATAGAATAGACACAATAGAAAGGGGGAATTATATTAACTAAGAAAATAAGCTAGTACAAATAGTGCAGAGAAAATAAACTTCAAAACATGCCCTACGGGCTTACAATAGCATAAATCTGGAGAATATTTCTCCTTTTAGCACCTCCTCTCAAGCTCCAATCCGAACTGCCTTTTACAATGCCAAAAATCTCCTTAAATAGACCCCAGAGGGTTAAGGACTAGGAGTACATTCTAGAAAGTGCTAGTAGGCATCCACCAACAAAATATAAGGTTCCAGAAGCCACGTTAGAAGTTGGTACGAATCTAGAAGAATCCAGAAACGGTAGCCAAACTTTCGGGAGGCATAACTTTTGAACCGTAGCTCCGATTGACGAACCGTTTACATTTTCAGAAAGCTCTCGAAGCGCTCTATAGCCCTATGGACAAGCTTTGCTCGTCCCCCATTTTTTGACCCTTTTTGAGGTCATTTAATGCCCCAAACCTGACTTTGAAGCATTCTTAGGAGGTCTCCAAAACTCAAAAAACTGCAATAACTTTCAAACCGTGGGGCCTTTTGACCTGATTCTTTTTCTAGAATGCTCTAAATCTCAATTACATTCATCTAGCCAAATCACACCTTCTAGGTCACCAAAATGATGGCCAAATTGCATGCTCCTATTTTTTCAGGATTTTCAAATGCACTGATAGTTGAACTATGAGAGTTGGAACCTTTATTTGAGCCAAATGGGTATCCAAAAATGTAAAGACATGAAACAGAAACTAAGTCTAAGTACATTTTTTTGGGTGACACAAGATTGCCCTTATACCTCTGGATGCTCCTGCATCACATTGTTAGGTGCATAATTATTCTTTCTCTAATTTGGCCAGTAAGGTTTGGTAATTGATCTACATTCAAAATCCCTATGCCCATATTTCTAACACTAGTAATAGTATCCTTCAAATCTAGGTGTAGTAGGTGCATCTATTAATTTTGACCTGCACTCATACATTATATGTCCTTGTTTCTTCCTGTAAAAATAGTAACCAATAAACTTAGGTTTAGAATTTTATATACCATGTTTTCTATGATAGATATTTGTAGTATGACAAACTTTTCTACAGTGATTGTAAGTTGGTTTATCTTTTGGCTTTGCATTTCTCATTTCTCCATTCCTAGATGATTTTTCTTTCTCAATGTATGAATGTCCTGACCCATTAGAACATCTTGAAAACTTTATAAGTTCTTCAAAATATTTTATGTCTTTCTTTGGTTTGTTAAATTTCTCCAGAGCTTCCTTCTCATTCTTCAGTATCTCATTGTGGGATTTTAGATTTGCAATGTTAGAGTAGATAATTAATTAATTATTAATTATTTATTCTATTACTTAAGCTCACTTAGGTAAATGCATGTAGTTAATAGTTGTAGTGATGAGTTCTTGACAACACAAGAATATGTTCCCTTCTAGCATGTTCCACCTTTTTCTGGAAGTGTGCTTAGTTGTCAACCTTATCATCTACCACCTTCCAGCTTGTTCTACAAGCTTCCTTGAGGCCTTTATATTTGGTCTCTCCCTTATTATAAATTCATTCATTCATATAGAAATTTAATTTTCCTATTGTGAAATATTTTCTCTTGTTGTTTTCTTCAAGCTTTTGCTCCTTCAACTTCTCTTTGGCAACCTATTTGCATGTAGGTGATCTTGGCACACTGTAAAGTTGGAATTCATCAACTCCTACATGCAATGTCCACATCCTTTTAATTTAGTGTCTAATTTTCAGTCATTAGTTGATTGATTAGATCCATTTGTGTATTTGTGAGCTTCTACACATTTGATATCCTTTCTTCTAGTCTAGTAGCCATTACCCTCTTATGGTCTTTTACCATAGTTCTATCTTCTTTAGTTTTCTTACTTTGTTCAGTCACCTTACATAGTCTCACTAATTGGATTTCATGTTCTCTTTTAAGTACCTTTATCTCTTCATTGAAGAGTTTTCTCTTTTCAAGTAGTTTAGTAGATGCTTTATAATTAGGATTTACTGGTCCAAATAGTCATTCAGTTTCAACTTCTTCATAAGAAAATTTCTTTATTTGGATGGAAATTTTCTTTCTCCTTTTTAGGGAATCCTTCAGATCTTGTCTTTCCTGCCCTAGTTTCTACAATGCAAGTTGGATGTTAATCACGTGATTCTTAATATACTTTTCTAATTTGAAAGCCTCAATCTTCCAAGACCTAATCTCCAAGCTTTTAATCTTCCTTCAGAGAACTTATCTTTGATACCAATTTTTTATTTATGGGATAGTAAACTAGATACTAAGATGGGGGATGGGGGATGAATCAAAATCTATAACAATTTATATCTTTTCATATTCATCCACATCCAATAATAACTTATCTATGCAAATATATAAATTTAAACTTATTGTAACATGTAAATCAATTCAATCGCATGCATGAAAGTAATAACACATAACACAGTATTTGTTATCCAAAAACCCTCCAAGGTGAAGGTAAAACTAGGGTAGAGATGACACCCACAAATCTCACTACTATAGCAATAAATTTAACCAATTACGGTTATAACGTTTGACCATAATATATGATCTACTCTATGAGGAGTTTGTCCTATTAAAGACTTAAGAAATTATTAGGTTTCGCCTTGTTAGAGGATTTGACACTTACAACTAATTAAGGACTCTATTAGGAGATTTATAAAGATCTATTAAAACCACTCTTTTAAGAGATTTACCCTAATTCAAGTCTATTAAAAATGACTCAATACTTAACTCTTGGTTTTCTCTATAAGTTGATTTCAAGTCTTCTCCTTTCTAGTTGATCCTCTTGTCTTTCCCTTCCACTTTTACTACTTATGAATAGATCATTTGTTTTGTTAGATGATAAGAAAACCATTGAATGACTTTTGATCTTCACATGCACACACACATGATTACTTTCCACACACACACACACACATGATCTAGGTTAAGATCATCGCCATATAAAGATTCCATGAAGAGTCTTCTAGATGGTTCCATGTTTTGCCTCTTCATCCTAATCGGTGAACATACACATGGGGATATGTGATCCATGCCATGTAAATGTTCTAAAAAAAATTTTAAAAATATTAAATGTTCTATGAAAACCTCTTCAAAACTTAACTAATCCTTCCAAGTTGGCCTGATAATCATTTAGCCTAAAACTTTGTTCTATTCCTAACTTTTATGTAGACTCTACATTTCTCGGCCTCTACTGTTATTAGTGCTTGACATTGCTATTTCTTGGAAATTATTAACTTCTTGATGCTTAGTATATACTATTCTTAGCATGTACTATATCACTTAGTAATTATATACTTGGACTTTCACTCAACCACTAAATGACTTGCCCGGTTACTGAATGAGCTTGGTTCATATAGAAAATTTCTTTGTGACCATACTTACTTAGCTTCTATAGAATTACTTAATACATACTATCTTATGTATATGACTTAGCCTATGTAGAGTAGCTTGGTCATAGTGATGACCATCTGACTCTGCCTTGTAAATCACTAAGTGATTGACATTAATAGACAACAATGGTTAGAGATACCAACATTTTTTTCTTGACATTTCTAGAGTTAGAGTAGGTGAGGGGGTTTCACCACTTAGTATAATTTGTATCTTAGTGCTAGAGACAACAATAGGTGCACTCAACACTATCTATGAATCTTTGTGAATTTCTTCTTCTTTTTCCTTTTCCTTCTCTTTTTGTTTAGTCTCCTTAATTCCCTCCACTAGAGGTCCTGAGACATATGGTCCTTCTTGACCTTTTGTAGACTTTTCTACATTTGATTCCTTTTTTGGTTCCTTTTTTTCTTGTTTCTCCTTTTCTAACTCCTCAACCTCTATTATCAATGTTTTGGTTTGAGAATCTTGTTGTTGTTGTTCCATCTATTTTATTTGTTCATTAAAATTAACAATTTTGACTTGAGTTTTTCCTTCCTTAGGATAGTCCTTTATTTGTTCACTAATATATTATGGAAAATATGTGACTATGTGACTAAAATTTTTAGTCACACCACTAAAAAATTTAGTCAAGTGACTAAAACTGATCACTTTCCACTATTTCTTTGCAATTTATAGTTCTAGGTGACTAAATAAGTGACTAATTTAGTCACGAGGTAAAATCACAAGATGAACAAAATAGAAGTGATTAAATAGACCACTAAAAAATGACTAAATAATTAATTGGATAATTAGTCACTAATAATTAGTCTTTTTCGTATAAAAATAGAAGGGATATTAATTTGATTATATTACTATTAATTGTTCACTATGTCTAATATTATGTTATTATATTCATATTAACTTATATCATATTGTTCATTAATTATTAGTTATTTAATAATTTTAATTTTGTGTTTATAATTCTATTATTATTGTAAATTTAATTATTGTAATTTTGAACATAGACCTATATGATATAGTTATTTGAATATTTGTGAGCTATCAATTTAACATTTAATATTTATCTTAATCACCGATGATCAATGATCATACTGTGATATTTCTATCACAATTTAACTATGTAGTTTTTGAGTCAAATTAATTTGACCCATAATTCATGAGTAATAATTCATCATGAATCCATATCTCATGAGAATAAATGGAATACTTAGTGCTCATTGGATCTAGGTGATGCTCATAGAGGTGAAGCACTGGGACTTCCTGGAAGGCCACTAATATTTTAAGTCACGTGACTAAAATTGATCACATTCCACTATTCCTTTACAATTTACATCCTATTTTTAATTATAAAATATAGAGGCAAGTACTAAACTCTTCAATTGTAAATTTTTCGAACAATGTCATCACCAACTATTACCTATTTAGGTGAAACATGGATGAAACATGGATAAATTTCAAGATTTAAAAACTAATTTGAAATTGTTCTTCAAAACCTATGAAAAAGGTCTAGCTCCTACTATGAGAGGATCATTACCTCCATAAATAAGAGTTATTACTAATTATACATATATGATCAATAAATAGTAATGTTATCAAGGGATCCACATTAAAGAAAAATAAATATATGTTGGCTTGTCAAACTAGAACATACTAGAGTCAACCATAATGTTATATATTATGTAAAAATACAAAAATACATATATAACTATTTTATATTTATATTTATTAAGTAAATAAATATATTATTTAACAAATATTAATGTACAATATTAAAAGTTGAAACTCAAGCATATCATAAAGAGACTTCGACTTTCTATTTTGTCTTTTGGTTTGAACAGGTCTCTCCCGCCATACAAAATTTGGCCTTTCTCTGTCAGAAATCTTGCATTTTGTATTTGAAAATTTTTTGGTGCTTTATGAAGATCTTCTAGATGCATGGAAAAAAATAGTGTTCAAGGTAAGGATTTTTTTGATTCTAGCCATACTATAGATCATCTAGCTCCATTTTTATTTTCTTAAAATTACAAAAGAAATGTTCTCCTATTGTACATATGTCACTTTGCATGTTATTCTTTTCATGAATGCAACTTTCATAAACTGGGTACTAGGGTTTGTTAAACTTATCACTTTTTCCTAAATGATTGAGGTTTTAATAAAATTCCAATTCTAGCTATGAGGGTTTGTTAAACTTATAGGTTTTACCTAAATGAAAATATGTTTAAACCATTACCCTCACTTATGGTGTAGTGGCTTCTAGACAAAGATTATTGCATTCAGAAAATGATATTGGGGACTCGCACTTCCAATAATGAGACCAATTATTTGATGTTGGTATAGGTGCAACTTCTTCTTGAGGATGTCAAAAATGATGTCATGCAATATGATGAGGAATGCAACAAGTTTGGAGGATTTGGCAGTCCTAATGACAAGCTAGGGTTTCCTTTCCCTTCTCTTTTTTTGTACTGAATTGGGAACACAACTTTCCATCCTTAGGCTATAAGCCCTTGTAATAAATCATTACCTCCTCTAGTTTTATATGATTAGAGAATATCATTTGTATGATTAAACCTTGAATTTCTCCTTCTGAAGGGGAATGGTGGTTAATTTCTTACTATTTTTTATTAGTCCTAGGGTAAAATCACAAACTTGTGTCACCTTTTATGAATAAACAAGATATCAGAATGTGACAGTTCAATATTAATGACAAAAAAATTGGTATTTTTGTTTAGAATTTGAAGATGACATAAACTAATGAAATGTGTAGAATTGGATGAATTTCATGCCTATAAATTTATTTTAAAAAAAAATTGAGTAAGAATTTATTCATTTCATTTATTTTGAAGTGCCTTTTTTAACTGTAAAAAATATAGGGTGTAGTTCCCATCAAAAAAAAATGTGCAAATCATCTTTTTTTATTTTGATTTGAAAATATCTTATAGATGACATGTATAGCTTGGGAAAAAAAAAAATTATTATTATTTTTGATCCATATTTTCTCTGTTATAAGTACTCAAGCTCGACCTTCTCAGAAGCCAATAGTTTTTTCCTTCTATCAAAACTTCCCAATCAAATCTAGACCTTCTTGAAAAAAAATTACATAGTCATGAAGAGGACTCTCTCCTCTAGAGATAAATATAATATTTTAGTTTTTTTGATATGATTTACTATTTTTTTCTCCTTTTTTAAGTGAGCATCTTCTGAAATGTTGAAATATCAACTTATAATATTTTGAAATTATAACATATTATAACTAAGCAAACACTCAAAAATTTATATAATGATGATATTGAATCTAAGATCTATAAAAGGGTATTTTTGGTTTTTGAAAAAAATTGAGTTTTGATAGAGGAATGAAATTTGACCAAAACAGGTTGTGGTATCATGAACAGTGACATAGATATGTGCTTTTACCCCCTACACTGTTCATTGACATATTGTTGCAAGTTTAAAATATTTCCTATTGAGATTACACATCATGGCCATTATCAGATGCATTTATAGTTTAAAAAGAGTGAATTAAAGATATATGTGTAAAATATAAATGAATATTTCACATTCATCATTTTTATTTGCAACCCTAATATTTTTGCACTCTATTCTGCTCTTTTTTGCTTCACTAGCCATCTTTTTCAATTATCATTCTAATTTGGCAATCTTCCACATTTTATCAAAGGAATATCTCCTAGATATAAAATCTTGGAAAGTTACCTACCCCGGCATAAGATTCCCTGGCACTTTGAAATCCCATTCCTATTGGTCATTAGGAAATTGTAGGGTCCATTGTTAGCTTGACATAGAATTGATAGGGGAATTACAAGGTTTTGAGTCAATTATTCGACTTCATTTAAATAAGTGAATTGTGCTTCACAATTATTTTGATGGGGATGTCATCCTAAATTTGACCATGGTCTCTTAACTATTGTATAAGTTGTCTATTATTCTTGTTCCTTTTATAATAATTTCCTTGATCTAATCCATCCAAAAAATTGACAAGCTTAACCTTTCATATTGTTATTAGAACTTAGAGAGACTTGCATATATGTTTCCTATGTTTCTTTTCTTTTTTAGAGTTTTCTTAATAGAGTTTCTTTTTGGCAAAGAGAAAGCTTAGACCTTCAAACACTTAACAAGAGATTTTGGAAAGTTGCTGCACTATATTGGACATCTAATGGTAAAGTTCAACCTATAATAATACTTGGTAGTGTATTTTCTCTCACCTTGGCCACTACAGGAATTAGTGTTGGGTTCAATTTCCTTGGATGAGATTTTTACAATGTTCTAGCTAGTGAGTAGCTGATGATTAACATTCTTTTATTCCTTATTCTTTCAATTTTTCTTTCTCCATTTTTGAATTATATATATAATATAAGCACTCATGTATCATATGGCTACACTAAGTATATGATTCAAACTACATGCATTTAGATGGTGGGTTTTTGATACAATTCTTATTTTGTATACATTGGGCTATATTCTTGTCCATGTTAAAATTGAGATTATCCTAATTACATCTTAATTGAATCCATATTTTGTTTCATATGAGGATTAAGTTTTCTGATTTCTTCCTTGTTATTTCATGGATGTTTTTTCAAGAAAGGACTATGAGTAGTTCACAAAACAACTTCTATATTATTTAGGGGTTTTTGCTGGAGAAATTTTGGTGAGAATATTGCTGCACTCTTTTACGTACTACTTGACAAACCATGTAGTAAAGGAAATATTTTAAAAACTTGCTTCATTCATAAACCTTTTGTTCCCAATTCTCAATTATTTTTATTCTTAGCACAATATTTTTCCATCATCTATATATATCATGTATATTCAATAATGATCAAACTAAGTATTTTTATGTTTATAGCATATGCTAAAACACAATGGTCAAGAGTCAACATGATAAGTTAACTTCAACCTAATAGAACTATGATATTAATTGAATTAATCATATTACTTATTATCAGTCATGTAAAAGAAAAACAACTTGGGAAAATCCTAAAATGAGTTAATTTGTTTAATCTATTATATCTAAAATTTTGTACTTCTCCCTCCTTAGAAACTACTAAAACATATTGGTCAATGTGCTAAGTGATGCTAACCTAATAGTACTATAACTAAGTTAAATTAATCACATTTTCTACTATCATTTTCATAGGGAAATCAACTTGAGAAAGCCCTAAAATGAATTTATTTGTTGGGAGCTTCTATGTCTAAGATGTAGTGTTGATCCCCTCCTCTCTATGCCTCTAACCCTATGCATCTCACTAGAGCCCCCACTAGTACAAGAAAGTATGTTTGTGTTGTTTTTAACTTCAAGAAGTTTTGAAAAGTTGTGAGTTAGAAATTTTGAGATTTTTAGCTATGTAGCCGATTCAAATTTCGATATCGATGTGGGTTTAAGATTCGGGTTCAAAATTTATCCAATTTTTTTGGGTTGTGTTTGGATTTGTCTTGGGTTCATCCATACAAAAACATATTTTTTTAAAAAATGTTTGTGTATTTATGCAACAAAAAATAAGTCCATACACCACTCTACTAATAGTAAACCAACATAGAAAATTACACCACCATATTTATGTTTCAGTTCAATAGGATGTTAATTGCATCATTCATTCATACATACAAAATGATACACTCATTTAATCAAATGCATGGAACATATTTCCATAATAGGGAGAAAATATGAAAGTGAAGGAATCATAAAAAAATCAAGTGCAGTTATCTAAATTTTTATTTTTATTGGTTAGAAGATTTCTAATTAGGCTAGATCAAATGTTGAGATTCAAATTTTAAGCTCTGGATTCAAAGATATCATTGCCTTTTTTTATAAATTCCTCTATAATCATCAATTTGAATTTCACTTATTGTCATTTTGGATTTCCTCTAAAAGTGAACTTTCATTTTCATTCACAAATGCATAAATGACATATAAACCATCTTTTTTGGCCTTTTTAATGGTCACTTTTGAGGTTGGGAGGATCAAATAAGGCAAAAAAAACACATTAGAAAAGACAAAAAAAATATTTTGAGACCAAATTTGGCCTGGGTTTAACAACTGGGTAGCAAATTTTGCCTGGGTTCCTTTGACAGAATTTATAGCAAGTCTATGACTTTCTTGGAAAATTTGAGGAGAATTGGACAAGGACTAGACTTTGTACATAATTGAGCCAGACTTTGAGGGTTGTTGGAGAGATTCTATAAGTTAGATTTTTAGTCAATTTTTAAAAAAGATTCCATTAATTTTCATTGTTAGAAATGCTTTACAATAACTGAGGGGGGGGGGGGTGGTGTAAATCAGTTATTCATGGTCCAAATGTCCTAATAAAACTTTTCACCAAGTAAAGTGAGCCCATTAAACAATTCATGCATCCAAGCTTAAACTTTCCTAGTTAGCAAGTTACTAAAAATCAACATGCAAGAATAACACATGAAAGATCAACACATAACATAGTGATTTATGTGGAAACCCAATTTGGGAAAAACCACCAGTAAAATCCTACTCAATTCTCACTCTTCTAAAGTGATGCCCTGTGAAAGGCCTGTCCTGTTCAAGGCTACAAGACACTGTTAAATGTGCCCTGGCTAAAAGATTTAACCACCATGTTAGAAGTGGGTCTAGTTAGATTATTTAGAACATTCACTTGGAATGCCACCCTTTTAAAGGATTTACAAATGCTTGTTAAACCAACCTAAGTCCATTGGATTTTACCTTAACTGGTACAATTGTTAGATAGTAACAATAAGGGCTTTTGACCTAATACAACTCACAACTCAACTTGTAGATTTTAGATCTCTATTCAACTCACAATAGTATTAGCTTTTAGTCTCTACATCTTTGACAGCTTGTCCTCCTTTCAAGCTTTGTCTTCTTGAGTCTCCATGCTTGATGTACCAGTGCAATTTCCTATATGGACAATTATCAAAGTACAGTCTTTGTGCTCTGTTCCTTCCTCCTCAATGCCTTCTCCTTAACACCCTTCAACAACTTCACAACTTGGAACCTCAACAACTCTAGCTTCTTGGCCTATGACTCCTTAAATAGAAGTTTGGAAAACTTTTCCCGCT
The DNA here is from genome assembly GCA_028749045.1 of Cupressus sempervirens. Lineage (NCBI taxonomy): Eukaryota > Viridiplantae > Streptophyta > Pinopsida > Cupressales > Cupressaceae > Cupressus > Cupressus sempervirens. The sequence continues at coordinate 563,258,774 of CM053788.1, read as the reverse complement.
CTTAATATTCCTGCTTTTAATTTTGGATCGAATGGATTAGGTAGGATTCAATGAATCTAACCTATATCTTGTTCCTTCTAGAAACATCACGAAGAATCCTCCTAAATTTTCCTTAAAATAGTTTACTTAAAATTTTGTGCCTCCATCTCATCATCCTAATCCTCCATCTACTTCAAAAAATTTAAGGTAACAAACTTGTCAGCTTAGATCTGATGAATCTTTGATGTTTCAAACAATACAGTAGCTCGGCACCATTGATATTCTGGTGCTCAACACATATTTTGTTACTTGGAACCAACTATATTTTACTAATTCTCAGCACCTACTATGGACTCACTCAGCATCAACTAATTTTTATTGATGCTTGGCACCTATTACTTTTCTCAGCACCTAAAGTTTCTCAGCTCCTTCTGTATCACTCGACACACGCTATATTTTGCATTTTCTTGGCACTAATTGAAAATTTGTTTAGCATGAACTAGCTTTCTTGGCACTCACTAATGAACTTAGTCAAGCTTTGCAAATAGCCTTGTTACAACTTATACTTCTAATGTATCTAAGTATGGCCAACCTCTATATCTTCAAGTATATTATTAATACATCATTTTACCATTGTCTTAACTGATCCTTGCACTCCATTAAAAAACCATAACTCAACCTTTCCCTTAGGTGCTTTTGTTACATCTTGTTGATTAAATCCTCATCATCAATCAACTAAGTGATAGAACTTGGATCTTATAAGAAATTGTCATTCCAACAAATAGAAGGTTTGACATCAGTGACAAAACAATGATTGAAAACATTCTTTATCAACAATTTCCCTCTTTGCAAACAATATGATCTTTTCAATTAGATTTCCAATAGTCATATCTCAGTCAACCAAGGGTCTATATATGTGGTAATAATGATTCAAAATTATATAAAAGAAAGTAACACATGAGTTCATATAGATAACACAATTGAGGATGATTGGAGGATAGTGGTTGCAAGTAGGTCATGGATGGCTAAAATGTGTTGTTTATTACCAGGAGTCTAAAGTATGGATTCAAATACAATCAAAATTATTTGTTGTTTGTATTAGCTTCCTTCCATTCCCAATAATCCTCATTAGCACATATTTTGGGATATTTAGATTCCTTTTGAAATGTGATGACATTGATGATTATTTTTAGTTTCCTATTTCCCTTTTCAGCATGATCACCTAACTTAAATTATGCATTTTTTTGGAGGGGTAAATCTCTAGCATATAGGTTATCTTAGTTTCATAACCATTAATTAGAAGATTGATGAGTTGTGAAGGCACAAGCAATATTGTAGAACTCCAAAGTGGAAATATTGCATGTAAAGTGATAGTACCTATTGGGTTAGTAATGCTAATAGTTATGAGTTATGAGAGAGGCAAGATCACATAATAAAATTTCTAAATGAGTATGTTCCTAAGTTCTTAGTGGTTGTAACTTGTATCGATGCCAGTGAATCTTTCTCATCCTATGCTTCCTCTTTTCCTTAAGCTTAATCCTCATTCTTGTCATTTTTAAATCCTCTTCACTAATATATTTAACACTTCTCTTATGATGAAGGTGCCTCAAAAACTACCAATTTTTTCCTCTCTTTATTCTTCAAAGTGAATGTAATAAGGATCTATGCATTCATCATCTATGTTAAAAATAAAAGGAGTAGTTTTATATCATTTGGTTAGGTCCAAAATTGATCACTATTGAAACTACTAAAAATACATTGATGATTTGAGGAGAGTACCAAAAATTGAAGAGAAGTTTGCACTTATGGATGGAGAAACTAAATATGAAGTTTTTGAAAATATGCACCATCTAATTTGCTAGAAGTGGAAAATTAAACCTGCATCTGCTCAAAAAATCATATCTAAATTTTTTTCTCTAAGCTTTAGAAAGAAAGAAAACAAAAGCAATGACACAATTTAAAATAGATGAATATTTCATTAAATAAAAGAGAGATTTCATGAGTGGGTGTGGGTGCCAACTAAAGTCAAATCTAGGATAATAGATATGTTTCCCAAGTTCTTGGCCAAACATAGTCATCCAAGATCTTGAAAATGTCAACTATGCAAAAATGTGTCCTATTGAAAACTCATATATATGAAACCCCAAACATACAGTTATGAATCTTATGATAATTTATACTCAATTTATAAATAAAAAATTAATGTATATTTCTTCTGAACAAAATCAATCTAGAAATTTTATCTAGTATATTTGATTATTGATTAAATATTATGCTTAGAATCCACTCAGAGTTTTAGGGTTGTCTCCAGAAGTGGCTAATAAGTTAGCTAAAAATCTATAGCAAATTTTAATTAATTGGAATGGTTTTCAAAATCCTCAAAGTTGTATGCTAGTTATTAACAATGATTGTAAGTTGATTATAACTGTAAAATATAAATATTTCAAATTCTCGTGCAATCTTTGGGTGAGATTTCCCTAAATTCAAATTAGGTGTTTGCATCTTCAAATTAAATATATTAATTCAAAGGAATTCCATATTCTAATTTGACACTTTAGGGGGTTTCATCCTCAAGTCAGATTGAATTACAATTCCAAGCTCAAAGGAGTGATAATCAGATAATATATGATTATTCCATTTACTTATTCTTCCTTATCCTTCGTTAGTATTCCTTATATATATTTTTTCTTTATTGGACACAAATTTTTATGTACCCTATGACCTTTATTAAAACTCAAATTGTAATATTAATTAAAATTTATTACTAAATTTCCATTCTTAAAAGAAATCACAGATACATTCAGGATAGGCCACATACATTTCCAAAATATACCATTCTTATAGCTTAGGCACTTTCACCCTTGTGAACCTTTTACTTTGTGATTGTCAAGTAGTTACTTTCCCTTTTGAAACCTACTTTATGCTTATGGTATAAGTAACATAAAACTAATTCTCTTTTCATAACAAACAAAAATATACTTAATGAACCAAAACCCAAATGGATGTTGCAAGGTACAATGCTCAATGATGAAGCTTATTGATTTTGAGTATTATAACATTATTTATCTCTTGTAAAACTTTGTGTGAAACCCCATAACATAACACTACACATAGAGAGCTAAATTAAAACATCAACTTTTAAGATTCTTCCTTAAGAACTCTTCATCCTAAGAAAGAAGAGAATCTTGTTTATAATTGTGATTCTCTCAAGCATACCACATTTGTGGAAAAGAAAGAACCTTGTTTCTACTTCACCTCCTTAAAATACATAGTTGTACAAAACAATACACAAAATCTACTTCCTCTATCTCAAAGGTTTTTCATGATGATGCCATGTCCACCATATCTCTTCAATGCTACTATTGGGCATCTTTAGTCAGATGTCAAAATTTATTAGTTCTCTATCCAAGGGGCTCATTCTACCTTAAACTCTCCTTCTGGTGCTCCTAATGGGCATTAGAAGTTTGGTCACCATTATATTTCAATGACATCTCTTCTCTTGAGGATCATCCCTAGTGAATATGGTGTTCTAAATTTCTATCTGATTTATATATTGTATACATTGGCCTAAAATGAACTAGTACATTTATGTTTGTATACATGTGTATCCAATAGACTAATTTTTACTTTGCTACCCAACTTTTCCTTGAGAGAATCAAAAAGATATCATGCCATCTTCTTTATATTATCAGGGACTATACTCTAGGAGACTAACTAACCTCTGTACCACTATTTTCAACATGTTCATCTTGCAAAAGATTCAATAATATCATGCACTCTAGAGTGATTTTTTTCTTGTTGAATTCTTAGGTTACTTTTAGATTTTTACTCATGAAATTGCATCATATTCACAGAAATATCTAAATTCCTTGAGACTCGTGAGTTCTTCTTCCTATCTTCAACCTTGCAAAATGTTAATCCATTTGATAATTTGACACTTTGTTTAGAGTCTTAGAGCAACTTGGTCTTTTTGTTTTCTTTCCCCTCTCTTTTAAGGAGAACCATTAAAATTTCTTATCGAATGATATAAACTTCTAAGGGAGCATTCGTAAAGGGGTGGAGTATCAACTAAAACCTATTGTTGAGTCATGGGTTGAGCATTAAGACCCTCCTTTTACTTGGTGAATTTATCTATAGTATGGATCTCCCAAAAGACTTGGTACAGTTCTCTTTTGCCCCTTTTACCTACCTTAAAGGTAAAGTCTTGTGTAATAAAGACCAAAATCAGAGTTTCAAGTTCATATTACTATAAATTATTTGTTTGGGTTTGGTTATGAGAACTTGGTATATGTGTTCATAATTTTTTTCATCATGGTTTGTATGAGCTCATGTGTGTGTGTGTGTGTGTGTGTGTGTGTGTGTGTGTGTGTGTGTGTGTGTGTGTGTGTGTGTGTGTGTGTGTGTGTGTGTGTGTGTGTGTGTGTGTGTGTGTGTGTGTGTGTGTGTGTGTGTGTGTGTGTGTGTGTGTGTGTGTGTGTGTGTGTGTGTGTGTGTGTGTGTGTGCGTGTGCATGTGTGTGTGTGTGTATGCATCAAATTACAAAAAAAAAAGAAAAAGAAAAATACACATAATTGTAAAACTAAATCATTTCATAGTATGAACCTATGATTCTTGATAATTGTATCCTTCAGTCATAGATCATATCCAAGTGATAACTATTTACTTCAAATTCTAAATCCTTGTCAAGTCAAAAAAATTAAAGCTTTGATATTAAAAGAACTATATTTCATCTTGCAACATCTCCATTTTTGTAGATTGTATTGTAGAAGAGCTTAAATAGAGGCTTAGCAACATGGATACAACCCTGAATAAAGTTTTCCTAGTTTGAACTCTATTTAGAGTGCTTGCAGCAACTAAACAAAGTAATGAAAGAAGTCTCCCTTCAAAGTTCATACACTTCTAAATCATTTTTGTTTCTCTTTGTACTAAAGTATTAATATTTATTTAAGTCTAGGAATTCAAACATATATGGTTATAAAAATAGTTTATCATTATTCTTATTTTGGATGCCATGGGTCCCTGTTGGTCCACACATGTCTGTAGGTAACCCTCTCAAGCCCTTACTAGATTCCCATAGGTCTATACTAGGTGCACACAAGGTTCATGTTCATACCTATGGGTTCATCCAGATTTGCAGCTTAGTCTATGCAAGGTCCATGTTCTAACTTGTGGGACTATCTAGGTCCATAGTGGTGTGGACTTGAATAGACCCACAACTCCAAACATTGATCCAAATAGACCTACAAGTCCAAACATAGACCCTATGTAGACTGATTGCAAACTAATTTGTGAATTAGGACCTAGTTTGTATCGAGACTCAGATGAAGGGTCCAAGGTGAAAATTAGTTAACTTTGCTATAAGTTGCTAGGGATGATTTGCTAATAAAATTTGTATACAATATGGTAATACTTTTGAATTTTTCTTCCAATTATGGAAGGCATCATCTAAGCAATACTAATATTTTGATGTAGGTTTTTGTTCTAAGAGATTATGGAAAGGAGACTCTTGCTTTGAGATGGCGAGCTTAGATGACAAACTACTATTTAGACTATTATTTTGAGAACCAGACTTTCTACAAGATATGGTCACAATCACTCATCGACAACCTAGATCAACAAATTGTTTATGATATTAGCTCATTTACTAGGATTTCTCTTTCATTTTATTTGACATTATTTACATCAGTTTTAGATTTGATATCTTTCGGCAACATTCACTTTGGAATTTATCCACCATTATTTTTGGTGCTTATCGTTTATTCTCTTAGAGGAACTCTTATCAGTGTCCTCCTAGGAAAGGTAAACTAAATATGGGATAAACTAGTGAAGTCATAAGCTAATTGCTCTCTTTGACCTTGTACAACTTCTAAATATAAGTTTTTGCAAAACTTCAATTGCTTATTCATCCACCTATTTATTGCTCTAGGGATTGATCTCCCTAAATTTTATGCAAGAGAAAAAGGAGGTAGACTTTTGATATGCACTCGTACGAATCCAAGAAAACACTGAATCAATTGCCTTCTATAGAGGTGAAGGGAATGAAATGCAATTGCTTCTTTAGAAATTCAAAGAATCTTTTAAATATTTAATTATAAGTTAAACCATTATTACTTCATTATTTAAGTTGATTCATGTATCCATCATAATTATTGCTAATTGTCTTAATGCAAGAAATTAATTTTTTTTATACTTATGGAAATGAATTTAGATGGACTTCTAACTAATTTGAACTTTAATTCATTTATCCATGATAATAATTTATAGCTCTCTAAATACAATGGATTAACATTTTGTATAATTGTTGAATTGAATTATGGACTCCGTGGTTGCTTAAAGCTTCTCTAAAACACCAATCTAGCATAATACAAATCTAAGAAAACATGGATAATTACCCCAAACAACATATACACTTGGAGAAATGTGTAAACAAGATATATTGTGGAAGAGAGACAAATTTTTATTGCATTATGTTCTCTATCCCTACAAATGTGTCAATTCCCTAATGATCGATTGGAACTCATAGTATTAATGACACCAAACTCCAACACTTATACATTCCTTGTTCTCTACTTACAAAAAAATGATATAAATAGACATGAAGTTATGTACTATTATATCCATGTTATATTAAGAACATTGGGTCAAGCTAGGAGCAAACACTTTTTTTGTGACCTACTATGAGTTATGCTCATGGTTTCATTACTAAATGGGCCTTTAAAACAATAGACCTACCATTTTTGAACTATTGAATCAAACTAGTAGCATCACTTAAATAGGAACATCAGATCTTCATTACTCTTTTTTTACTTTGTTGTTCATAGATTCTTTTCTCATTCTTCACAAAAATGGAGACTAAAAAATAAGGCTCCATCATATGGTCAATTGTTGCATATGGTTGAATTTCTTTAAGCCTGAATGGTTGCATATGGTCAATTTGCACACCTAATAGAAGTGCCACCAGTGAATTCTATTTAATGGTGCAACTAGGAAAATGCTACATAAAGTGATTAACAAATTACACATGATTTTACTTTTTACAGATCTACAAACATCTTCATCAATGTAAAAATGTTTCATCAAACTTGTAACCTAGATATTGAAAGTCCAAAGAGCTTGAAATTTATTAGTATTTTGTATTTTAGTAGAAAATATTTGAAGGAAATAGTATTACTTTGAGATCAGCTTTCAATGGCAAGTGATTTATTCTATGATTCATGTGTCGAACTATGTTGAAGTTTTGATGATTGATATCAAGTACATGGTCTAGTAGTTCCCAAAGTATCCACTTCATTAAGTGGAATGTAAAAGAATAGATTCTTTAAGTGGGACCTAATATAATATTTTCTCTTCTTTAAGTGGAACCTAACCAAATGTGTTCTTTAAGTGGGATCTAAAAGAACAAGTTTTCTTCATTTAAAAAACCTAGAAAAATCAAACTTTTATTCATTTGGTATAACCTAAAAGAATAGTTTACTAAGTGGAAACTGGGAGAACTTCTTTGAGTGGAACCTAAATAGACCTATTCTAATATATTCAAGTAGATAAACAATTAGTATTTTTTAGGTTCCCTTTGGGATATTTTTCTACAACATGAATGAAAAAGATGCAAAACAATATAAATAGTTGTAAAATCTATGTTTACTAAGAAGCCAATTAAATCATAACATCTTTGGTTAAATATTTAATAAACTATCCTAAGATGAATGGAAGCTACCAAAACCATGTATAGGTTGGTTCATGTGCCTCTATACAACTATCTTGATGACAAATGTTGTCTCAACCTATTTATCTCATTCTTTTGGTTATCATTATGTATGTCAATATCTAGCATAATTAATTTTGAGATATATAATATAATGGGTCACTGAATTTGCCATCTTTCTTGCTTCTTGTTATAGCACATCTAGATGCCCATATGGTGGAAGTTGTCATTTTTTGCACTATGTGCCAGGAGGAATCAATGCTCTTAATCTGGCTCCTATTCAAGCTATACCTAAAAATGTGATGCCACTACCAAGGAAATAGCCTAGACCATTTGGAGATCCCAATATAATTGTTAATGGTTATACAACTTGACTGTGAAATTTTTTCAATACTCCTCAAGGTTGTTGCTTTGGAGACAAATGTCACTTTTCTCATGGAGAAAGTACTTTTAGCCCTCAAATAATCTTCATCAGTCAAAAAGGTCCATGGAAAATTAAGTTCCCATGCAAAGTGATCCTATAAAGTATAACAATGGTCCTCTACCAACATACCCCAACTCAAAGGGCTATGCAGATGCAACAAGATATGCAAATTCAGCTATCTATCATGCCAACACTTTCTCCAACAATACATAGACTTATGGAGAGCCTACTCCACTAGGTGTGGTGGCTAATATGGCTTTTGTGCTAGATTATAATTTGATCATCATTTCCCTTGGATATCCAACTATGTTGTTAAGGTGAGATTCATCTGATTGTGACATTTGCAAATTTTTATCACCTTTGGAACTTAGTATAATATTTCATGTATTGGAGATTTATCTTTAAAAAAGAAGTGATTTTTGACTTGGTTAATGTAGTTAAGGTTGTTGAAGAATAAATGGGATTTTTTCTTGTTTCTATTTATGGAAACTTTTACAATGCTGATGAGTGGCATTATTACTTTTCAACATATGTTTTCTTCACTACCAAATAAAATCAAGACTAATTTACTAATTCACTTTTATTGTTGATCATGTTTAAGGTTTAGACAATTTGTAACTATAATATTTATTTGAAAACACAGGACTAGTGACATATCAGAGTTCTCCTTCCTCCTTTAGACCATGGTTGAACCATTTAGTAGCTTAGCATCTTGGTGCATTATCATTTTTAATCATGGACTTTCTCCTTGTGTTTGGTGTTGCAATGTTGACTAGTATACATGCATCACAAGTAAGTAGTTATTAATAGAAGAAATAAATAAAATAAAATAAAATTGGAAAATTTAAATTAAGGTGATTTGATCATATTCACCTACTAAAATTGAGCAACCACTTCTCTTGTACTAGAAAGATTAATCGGTAGTTTGAAGTCTCTTGAAAATTGTCCTTCTATAAATATTAAAATTTGATAAACAAGATTTTCTCTTTTATTGAGCATTAAGTTTGAGTTACTTCCAAGGTCAACTAATTGAGATTCACATTTTAGTGTTCGTCTATGAGAGGATCCCATTATGAAAAGGGAAAATTTTGGTAAACCAGAGGACAACTTGTATCATGACACATGTAAAATTTAAGCCACGCAAGTTCCATTTGGAAGATAGTCATATGACTACAACATTAAGACAAAAGTTGTAGCTTTCTTGAGGAAAAGAAAACAAAAAAGTATGAGTATATATAGAAGGCACATGAATACTATAAAATTGAAAGTAAATAATAGCGTACATGAATATATATAGCCTGCAAAGCTGACATGAATATATACAACAAAGCTAACATGAATATATATAGCAGGCACATGAATACTACAGAATTGAAAGTAGAATAATAGCAGACATGAATATGTACAACATGCACATGAATACTAGAGAATTGAAATTTGAATATGTAGATAGAATAAGAGTTTGTGTTTGATATGCAGACTAAGTCATACAACCTTTAGAACAAATCTTGTTCAAGTAAGGTAGGTCAAAGAGACCAAGAGGCTTGTCAAGTGTTTTCTAAACTATCTAAGACATGATAAAATTGAAGTAGGGATTCTATTTGATATGTGGTCAAAACTCACATTGATACATGTTCTCAAAGGATTTTACATGATTGAGTTTTTCTTATTATTTATGTTTTCTCATTATATTTGGTTGATTTTAAACAAATATGTGATAGATGATTGTATGCCTAATTTCTTTACTAATTTTAGTTTCTACAAATGGAACTGTAGCCCCAAAAAAACATGGCCATGCTTTCTTCTTTTTGTATTGCATTTGTATAGTAGTAGTGGTTATTACATCATAGTCTTGTACAGTTGAATTAAATGCAATTTGGAGAGACTTTGAAATACTATGGTTATTCTTGTGTAGAATATTACTCTCAAAAATCTATGAGATAGACTCAAGGGTATAGTATTATGTTAAATTTGAATATATTCATGCCACATTTCTTTTGGAAAAAGATGAGTGTTTTATACATATTTTCTAGATAACCACTTATCTATGGCATCTAAATGCTATTTTGTGTAATAACATTCAAGTTGCACTGGTAACAGAGCCTAAGGACAAAGAAATGTCTATAAAATATAGCTCCCATCTCAACCATTATAAGCTTGGCCTACTACTAATATAAATTACAATTATTTAGAAAAATTACTCAGCAACTTACAACCTTCAGGATAAAGAAAATATCCTCAATAGCTTTAGCATAGGGCCTTGATGCCATGAATAATGTGTTATAAAAGAAACCACATCTATTCATTCAAAACAATGTGTCATGGATAACTCAACTATGTGCAAAAAAATCAAATATTTTGAAACTACATACTTTCTACACATTAAACTTCAATTTTGAATGTTATTTACTTATAGTTATCTTTTACTATTGTTTTTTAGTTACTCAAGCCTTGTTTAAACAACAAGCTATTGGGTATATGGAAGTCATTTTTCACACTATTAAAAACTATGTTTGATGCATTTCCCATAGATGCCATGAATGCAACATAGGATATTAAGATATCATTCCAAGGTTGAATAATTGATAGAGAAATATCTCTTAGTAGCTACTGCACCTCAAATATCACTTGAGACAAGCTCAACTAATTTAATCATAAATTTTGCACTTTCTATTATAAAGACACGTGTTGAGGGGCATAAATGTTTTATAGACCCTTTTATGATGCTTTTAGTTCATGTTCTTTAGTACTTCACAAGGAATATGGGAGCAATTATTGGCATATTGTAAAACATGTATACTTGCTCTTTCTTTAATGCTTTTAGTTTTATGATCTGACCTAAGTCACGCATCTTATGGCTCTTATTAAGTGGCCTAAGTGATGAAACATCATCTATTTTTAATTTTCCTATATAATTAATTGTTGTTTTAGCATTCTTGATACATTTTCACTTACTTCCTTTTGGTTACTATTACTTCTAAAAATAAACTCTTTTGTGCCTTATCTATGTGCAATTTTACATGGGCTTATTAGTCATCATTTTATTTTGAAATGAAAAATACCTTATAATCTATTTTTTTCATCTGTTCCTGCCTTAAAAAATAAGCATTTATTTTTTGTAACTACATGGCCAAAGGGTGGATGTAGAATTTGTAGCTACAACTACATGTTTGATGCATGACCTTGGTGATGTTACATCAAAATTTAAGGCAATACTTAAAATCATAAGTGGAAGAGAAATTCTTGTACTTGAATGAAAGCACTTGACTACACAAATATTGCAAGCTAAATGATCTTAGAAAGGCACAAATTCTATTGTACTCCTTGCAATACTTGATATAATGAAATATTGGATTGAAAACAACTTCAAGTCATCTAGCTCTAGAACTCTTAATGCTATATATAACCTATTATAACTAAATATACTACTAAATATGCTACTAAATGTACTCATACAATGCTATACACATTATATGATTATTCTTCAAAGGGTATTAACTCAATGGAAGAGAACCTACCTTTAAAGTAGGAGGATGATGGTTTGATTCCATCATGCCCTATTATAAATAAATTTACTACTAAATATACTAATTATGTGACCAAACATATCACTACATATAACACTAAATATATGACTAAATCAACTTTCAAATTTATGACTAAATATGTGATTAAATATACTATTAATCATATGACTAAATGTATGACTAGATCAATGATCAAGATCAATGACTAAAAGCAGTCAAGTGACTAATTGTAATTAATATCCAGTCATTTGTAATGCTACTATATATGCTACAAAGCAATTTTAGTCACTAATTTTGATTTGTGACTAAAATATACTACTAAAAATTAGTTGAGTGACTAATAGTTGTTGATAATCAGTCATTTATTGTTAGAGTAAGTTATTTATTACTCTAGTTGCTTTATCTCTCTTCGATGCACATAATTAATATTTTATATTAATTATAATGTGCAAACCTAGTTTTTTCTTTCCTTTAGGGTTTTGTTCACCTTAAAAGGTTGAACTTTTGTATTTTGTTTTCATAACTTAGAATACATTTTCACTCTCACATTTTTGAAAACTTCTAAGCTCTACTTTTTCTATTTTCGAGTTTCTCTTTATTGCAGGATATTTCCATGCAAGTGTTCTTGAGCATCTATGAAGTTGGTTTTCTCAACTTCTACATGGTATTAGAGTGGACCTATTGTTTCCTCGTCTAAAGATTCTTGAAGCTATAATTCGGAGTCAAAAACCTCAGCTTTTTTGGATTTTTTTCTTCAAAATGGTGAAGGGAAAATTTTTGGAGCACTTTAGGCCCGAACGGATGTCGCCATTGGATTTGGAAGGCCATTTGCAATCAAGAAACATATAAAACTTTTCATTTTTGGCTTCTAGGTGTTTGGGAAAATTTTTGCCCCCTTGCATGTAGTCATATAGACTGTACGAACATGGGAGTTTAAAAAATCAAAAAAAAAATTGTGTTTAAAAATGTGTCGTTGACACTCTACTCCACGATCATCGCAGCACTGCCTAGTGACCACCGCAGCCAGCCCCTCTGCTGGCGCTCAGCTCTAGCCCGCCCACCACCCCAGTCGGCCTCAGCTCAGCCTCTGCCAAAGGGTGCCATCGGGTTCTCCTCCCAAGTGCCACCTCTGTCAGTGGCACCACCACAGTATGAAATTTTTGGCTGATGTCAACATTCCATCTGTTGATGTCAGAAACTTGACTGCTGACATCACTTCATGGTGACATTTTTTAGCAATTGCTGACATCACTATCTAGCTGTTGATGCCATTTCTTGGCTACCTAATTTTTTTTGGCGATGTCCTATGATGGCCATATGGGTGTCAAATTTAAGCTTGTGTCTGTATTTTTCTAGTGAGCTCCTCTTTTGGACCTATAGTTAGGATTTTTCTCATAACTTGAGCATACGGATGTATTTTTGCAATCTAAAAGAAGCACCAAAAATCTGACTTAGAGATAGAGACAATGGTGCTAGTTTCATTTGATTCTAAGTTCATTTGAGCTTCCAAATTTGGCATTGAAGTAGAGGCTTCTATTTTCCTCTTCTCTACATTCAAATTCTAGGTTCTTTTCTCATTTTTTGTGTTTTTCCATAGTTGTTGCTTTAGTTTTGGGGGATATTTTTATTCATTGTGGGGGGGAGAATTTTCTATTCTATAATTTACTTATTAGACCCTTCCACTTCTTTTTTTCTCTCAATGTCATATCCTTCTATGATCCAGCTCACGCTACACAACTATCACACCTAGAAGACATAGATGACTAGGCTTCTCATGTCAAGAGGCTTATGGTCATGTCTAGATGTGAAATAACCTATTCTACAATACCCTTTTGAGGTTATTTAGTATAGAAACAAAATGTATGAAGCCATGGGATTGATTGCACTGAACATTTCAGACAGTCTACTATTTCACTTGGATGGTTTGACTACTCCATGAGCTTATTGGCTCAAATTTTAGACTTTTTTTGGCCAAGTGAATGAGTTCTAGGCACTTTAGCTTGATGTATATTTGACTTCTTTGACACCTGACAACTTTCCCACCATTGAGGACTTCTTGATGAAGTTTAAATTTCTGCGCACAATCTTGCAAGGATGTGGTAGAAACAAAATAGATGATGAGTGTATTTTTTTGATACTCTCAAAGTTGCGAGGACAGTATCAGATCTTTTCTTCCACTTTCTACTCCACTATGGATGTCTTGGGTAACAGACATTAGATGCCCTCTTTTGAGATATTCTATGATAGGTTAACTCATGAGTAGTCCAAGCTCACTCAAATGGATTCACTTACAAGTTCACCATCATAGGCATTACTTGCCAAGGATACATAGGAGTAGAAGTCGAAGCAAATATTTGATTCCTCTTCTCAGCACTCTACTAGTCCATCCTCTTCTTCTAAGAACAAGGAGAAAAAGAAGACTGAGAATCCTTCCTATTCCTATTGTCAAAAAGGAGCTCATGATGAGGCACATTATTTTCAAAAGAGATTTGATGGCTATGAGAAACAGATTGTAGATTTGCAAGCTCTTCTTCAAAAGAGCTTTATTTCATCCCCATCCTCTTCTACCTCATAGGGGTCTACCTTTTAGTCTTCATCCACCTCTTTGACATCTTCACCAGATTTTGGACAAGGTCATGCATTATAGGCTTCCATTGCATCCCCTTCCCAGGTCCCTTAGATACTAGATTTAGGTGCTTCTCACCATATGGCATCTTCTCAAGGGGTCTTCTCCTCTATTGAGGCTTCTTTGATTTCTCATATTCTCATGGGGAATAACACTACTCTAGAAATCTATGGGAAAGGTTCAGTTCAAATTCAGGATGGCACATTCAATGATGTCTTGTATGTCTCATCTCTCTCTACAAACCTTCTCTCAATGTATCAAATTACACATAGTGGATCAGGGAAGATAGTTGAGTTCATTGCAAATTCAGTCTACATTCAGGATAGTGTAATAGGAGGCCTTATTACTATAGGGATAGTTGATCATACCACCCATCTCTACACCTTCTTGCACTTTGGTCCACCATCTCCCTCATCGAAACATTCTTCTTCTCTTTTTCAAGAGCATCATGTGGTGCAGTCATGACATGTGAACCTTTGTCTTCTTCCTAAGATCACCACACCACATCCTGTTGAAGTCATTTCTTCTTCATCTCTACCAAGCCCTCCAGCTCCACTCATCAAGCCTTTAGGAGCACTTGTTGCAGATTCTACAGAGGATGTTCATTTCATCTTTCATGAGAGTGTCAGCACACCTACATTGGGGCTTCCTTTTTAGGATCCTCATGTCTACTATGTCATGCCCGAAAATACAGAGAGCAAAACCACACCAACAAAATTTATATTTATTTTAAGTGATAAACGGATTAAATGTAATACATAAGTATTCAAATGGAATTACATAACCTTCTCACAGTCATGAGAAATTATGAAATTTTAGTACAAATCAAATGTGAATTTTCTTAACATGTTTTAATCTTAAATTGTATAATAGTATATCATCATTCTATCAAATTAATCTAGATTGAATGAATATCATTATCAAACATGAGAATGCCATAGTGAGGTAGAAATTTCATCACATCTAATATCAAGTAAACGTATGCAAAACTAAACTACAAAAATCTCATATGCAAGGAACATTACTCAACCACTATTTTATTGGCAAACCTGATTCAAAGGCTCAGCCGAGAAAGAACCAGGAAGAAAACTCGACATCGTTGCCATTACAACAAAGTTATTAAATACAATTTTCATAGGATTTCAATCCTGAAATTTCAAAAATCAAATAAATTTCCTTCATGTCCCTTATCAAGGGATCCATTTCATTTTCTGCAATACATTGCTAAGATCGTGGAGAGAACGAAATTTGACTAGGTGACAAATAGACATAACAAGGAGACAAAATCAACCATTCATATCCATTCTAGGTTTTCACAATAGGATTCAACATTGAATCAAAACTAGGGAAAGGTGGATTTTTTCAACAAGAGACGTCAGACACAACACCATAACATATGCCCAATCAGGGTTAAAATCTCAAGAACTTCTGTTCTTCCACAGATGCCCTTTTGAGGCTAATATAACAAGAACTTTCGTTCTTCCATTATTACATACCAATACTCAAAATGTGATTTGTGCTGATAGGTAGGGGCCCATAAAACCCTACTCTACCCTCTCTCCCTCTTCTTGTCCTGAGAAGAGACTCTACACTATTGGAGTCCAACTAAAAAGCCCTTTCTTGAAATTGGTCACTTTTGCCCTATCTAAGGATGAGTAATACCAAAACACCCATACAAGAAACTTAAAAATTCAAACATAAACATGAAAGAAAAGCATTCAAGAACATTTTTGCAATCCTTCCCAACATACCCAACATACAAAGAAACATCCAAAAACAACAACAAAGTAGCATAAGCATGAAACAAGCATGGAAATCTAAACAAGGGAGATGAAGAAATCCTACCTTCACAAAGAGGTAATGGTAAATGAACAATTTGAGTAGAGCTCTCCTTCCTTGCCTTCAATCTTCCAAGACTCCTCTCTAAAAGTAGAGATTGGGTAACCACCAAAACTACTCCAAGAAGGGCCTCTAAATAATACTCAAACTCAACCACCCAAAAAGACAATAACTTCTCCCACCCACCTACAAATCTAGAAGTTTCTAACTCAACCCATACCAAGGTTAATCACTAAGTGGAGTTGAGGTGATGCAACTCATGGTAGCCATAGTCAATTTTCGCACAAAGGCAAAAATAGAATTTTTGAGTGACCTCAAAAGTCAATAAAAGGGGCTTAGGGGTTGGAAAAGGCCCCCAACCCATACCCATACCCTTTGGGTATAAATATTTCATGTTTTAAAGCCTTATGAAAGATTTGGAACCAAACAAAAGCTAGGAAATACTAAGGACCATCTAACAACTCTATCAAAATGTAGATTAAGCACTAATCTAGATTAGGGGTAAATAAACTTGATTAAGAATAGATTGGCAAAAAGGGCACTAACTTAGTCTAACTTAGGTCCATAGGTTACATAGTTAGCCCTAACTAGCATGCTAAAATGCATATGCAAATTTATGAGTGTCAAGTGACACTAAAAGAACACAGTTACGAAACATTAACATTTACTGATCACAAAAAGATACATTCATACATCTCACAATACAATTAAGTTACGAACAACAAGGTTTCCACGAATGGCACATAGGGATTAGTTCCATTCCTCTGTTGGGTTTCTCGGCTAAAATATCCTGCACACTCATTGCACACATTAATAGCCCCATAAAATCACATCCACATATGTATATACATATCAAGAAAATCACATAAATTAAAATATACATCTTTAGATCACTCAGGGTTTCTCTCGTCCTACTCATATTCTTAATCATTAAAATTTTATAATCAAAGTGTTAATCCTACACTTACTTACTTCATCAACTTACATGTTCATAAAATATTAAATGATGAACTCGAATATCTAAAAGTAAACATCACACAACATGAAATAATATAATATGTTTAAAGCATCAGTTAGTGTCTCGACATCTCGAGTCATGAGTATAAAAAAAAATAATGTATCACTATGCTACAATGGGTCAAGGCGAGGCCTCATACTCCTTTGAGCATCAGTTAGGCCTTCCTATCATTCAGTGGTTTGCTTGTTCTATGCCCTTGTTTCTTTTGCATTGGAGTTCCATTGGTTTGTTCATTTCTATAGGGGCTTCCTCATTTTGGGGGGGCTTTGATGTCTTATCTCTCTCTCATGGGGGGGTTTTTTATGGTTTTGAGAGAGTCTCTTGAGCCATTTTCTTTATGTTTTTTTTTCATCTCTTTTTGGAGAGGGGTTTTTCCCACTGGATTTTCTCCTTTATCTCTGATTTACAAACATTTCCTTGTATTGGGTACCTAATTAGGCATTGTTGTTAGGACCCATTTTCGTACTTTCATAGCTTTGCTAGGTTAGCTTCCTCCTAAGATTTTCTTAAGGGGGGGTGTTAGAGTAAGTTATTTATTACTCTAGTTACTTTAGATCTCTAAGGTGCACATAATTAATAATTTATATTAATTATAATGTGGCAACCTAGTTTTTTCTTTCCTTTAAGGCTTTTTCCACCTTAAAAGGTTGAACTTTTCTATTTTGTTTTCATAACTTAGAATACATTTTCTCTCACACATTTTTGAGAACTTCTAAGCTCTACTTTTTCCATTTTCCGGTTTCTCTTCATTGCAAGATATTTGTATGCAGGTGTTCTTGAGGAGCTATGAAGTTTGTTTTCTCAACTTCTACATTTATAACACTACTAAATATACTACTAAGTAATTTTTGTCACTAATTTTGATCTATGAGTAAAATATACTACTAAACTACTAAATATAGTAGTATATTTTAGTCATAGATCAAAATCAATGACCAAAATTGCATAGTATTATCTCTAGTAGTGTCATAAATAACTGAATATTAACAACTATTAGTCACTTGACTAATTTTAGTCACATATATATAATTTTTAGTGGTTTTTTAGTCACATGTTATTTTTGTACTAGTGGTTGCAATACAAGAGTGTCAGGTGTAGTATCATGAATATGTGATACATTGACATGCAATCTCAATACACTAAACCTTCTTAATCACTATGATCATCTTCAGTAGTTATAGTGTCCACTTCTTTTTCTTGTTCAACTCATCTTGTTGTTAGTCCAAAAATGCTCTTCCATAATATTTCATTTTGTGGTACAACAACCTCAACCTTATTTTGTAAAATGCCTTCAAATTTTTGATATATACTTTCATTTATTCAAATTAGGATTCTCATAAATGTTATGTCCTTTGTTAGGTGCAATCCACCTATCTTAGTTTCCATTTATCTCTTTGTGAGGCCTCACCTGGTTTGTCATAGTATAGATGACATAATTACATTATGATACTTCTAATTTGATGTTTTGATATACTTTTCAGACTATAGGGTTATGTTATTTTAATTTCTACATTTTGATGATCCACACTTATGTCTACACATTAAGACCTAAATGATATAAGTAATGATTTCATTCATGTACTAACCCTTTTCAATTACTTTGATAGAAGTTGAATTGCATAAATGCTTGTAATGAAATGTTAAGTGGGGGTATGTTACTTGCTTTTGATATTTGAGATTTGGATATTTTGACATTATTCAAGACATAGAAGGACCATGGCTTATTTTATCTATTGATTTTGACATTTATAGTAGTATTCAGCATGTATGATAAGTACTATGAACCTGATATTTTGAATGGAATGATCAAACACATATGGATACAACTTTATGACATGATAAAATTAGATTATGATATGATGGTTATGATGATTTGTGAATTATAGAATAACAAAATTATTATGTATCTTTAATTCATATGTATTTATATGTGACTTTTCATTGGACTACTAATGCTTGAGTTTAGTGTGCAGGAAAGGAACCATGGAAACATAACAAGGAAACAAGGTATAAACACATGTTCATATGACACTATCAAGGTGAATCTTTAGAAGATTCATAAACCTCATTGTAATGTGTTTATTTTGTAAATGTGAGATGTATGTGAGTAGTATGTATTTCATGAATAGATTCAAAACATGTCATGTGTGATGTATAGTGAATTTTGTGTGTGTCATTTGACACTTGTACTTGTGTGAAATGACACGTTCTCTGAAGATGGATCATGTGGCCACCTTATCTCTAGTTAAATTTCTTAATTAAGAGTTAGACTTAATTGTCTTGATTTAGTAAGGTAAAAAAAGGTTACCCCATAAGAAAATTTGAAATTTGACTTTACCTAGCATTGTGAGGGCCAAAAAGTAGATCTAAGGTGAATTTGTGATGAAAATAAACCCTACCCATGATAATATTTTAAGTTAGGGGAATAATAGTGACCACTAAGGTACCTAGAAGACCTAGGATACCCCAAAAATGCATTTTATATTCAATCCAAAAATGAGAGTCAAATATAGAGGCATGGCCAAATTAGAAACCCACTTACTCACTCTCTAGCTTTAGAGACATTTAGGATTTGGAGAAAGAGGATAAGGAGCTCTACAACAACTTTCTTTTTCCATTGCTTGGAGTGAGGTTAGTATCCATGATCTATGGTTTTTCTTCATTAAAATACAGATTTGATGTGTTGTAGATGTGGTTTTGTCAGGAATCTTGTTGTATGTGTGTTGAATGTGAGGAGTTTTATGTGATTTCTTCCTTGAATTTTTTTTTTTCATGTTGATTGTTTGTGTGAAATGGGTGTGAAGCATCACTCACCCTTGGGAGGGAAGAGATGCTTGGGTGGAGGGGTGGGTTGGGCTCACCCATGTAGCTGAGAAACTCTTCCATGTGTGGAGATAATTTTGAAGTGTTTCAATGGAGTATGGACTTCATGATTACTTGCATTCTTGGGAGGTATAAGGAGGTGTATGAGGAGGGAAGACATTGTTAAGCCTTGAAAGGACATGTTACTTATGAGAAAATGTGAATATATGTGATTCACGGTTCTACATTCTCCTCATGGAGAGAATCCACCTTGATGCAGGAAAAAGGATGAATAACTAGGGCCAAAGGCTCACCCAGCTATCCAAACCACCCTACAAGAGTTAACACAATGGAAACAAACACAAAGAATAGCAACCAAAGGAGGAAGAAGAGTGAATTACTTTTATTTATTCATCAAGATATCTTCATACATGCCCAATTGTAAGGCCTTCTGGGTTACGGCCAATTACAAATACATTCACATTCAAAGATCCAACTTCAAATTCACACTTTCATTTCTACTCCCTAATCTGCTCTCTCTGAAGCTTTCCTAATTCTAAGCCTGAACATTCTATTTATACTTGCCAAAATAGCTTATAAATCATTCTAGAATCATTACATAAGAGGAAGGCTGACCCAACAACAGTCTGGACTCATCCCAAGAAAATATCTTAACATAAATGTCGTGAATGAAATAAATCTTGCAAGTTAGCTTGTAAAATCACGTCCAAATATTGATACTCAACATACACTGGGTAACTCGACACATGAAGAAACACTCAGCATGCACTAAGTAACTCAACACATGAAGAAATACTCGAAATATACTAGGTAACTTGGCACATGAAGAAACACTCAGCATATATTGAGTAACTCGACACATGAAGAAACACTCAGCATACACTGAGTAACTCAGCACATGAAGAATCACTCAGCATACACTGAGTAACTTGGCACATGAAGGAAGGCTACAGTAACTCAGCACATGAAGAAAATAGGGTTACTAGGCACATGAAAAAAACAAGGTTACTAGGCACATGAAGAAAATAGGGTTCACTTGGCACATGAAGAAACATTTGGCATACACTGAGTAACTCAGCACATGAAGAAACACTCAGCATACACTGAGTAACTTGGCACATGAAGAAACACTCAGCATACACTGGGTAACTCAACACATGAAGAAACACTCAGCATACATTGGGTAACTCAGCACATGAAGAAATGCTACAATAACTCAGCAGATGAAGGAAAACAGGGTTACTAGGAACATGAACAAAATAGGGTTACTAGGCACATGAAGAAAATAGGATTGCTAGGCACATGAAGAAACTACTAGGTGAACAAAATGAGCAAGATAACAAGGCAACCTAGGATGCTCCTGCATTAGACAACTAGGGTTGAAAGAAATGATTCTCCTGAATCATTGAGATGTCCCAACCTGAGCTGAATCCAACTCAAATTGAGAAATCCATGAAGCATCTTCAATAGGTCTATTCTTCCACTTCACAAAATATTCATAGTAATATTTTCCTCTTGTACTCTTGCCAACTCTCTGATCCAATATTTTTTCAACTTCCTCAATCTGTTTCTTAGGATAATCATCTAATACAACAACTTCATCATTTGACTCATGATACTTATACGAATCAGCAATATTGAATATAGGAGATATATCCATTTCATCAGGTAACTCAACTTCATAAGCATTATCACTGTCAAACTTCTTCAAGATATTACAAGGTCCAAATTTCTTCATCTTCATCTTACTATATGTTCCAACCGGGAATCTTCCTTTCTTTAGATGAACCATCACCTCATCACCAACTTGAAAATCATAGTGTCTTCTAGATTGATCAGCATTCTCCTTATACTTTTGATTGCTTTGTTCCAACCTCAACTTCACTTCCTTATGCAAGGACTCCATAAAATTAGAAAATTATTCTCTTGTAGCACTTTTCTTTTCTTCACCAGCAACATCTCTCAAATTTGATATACCTCTAGGATGCATTCTGGTAACAATCTCAAAAGGTGTCTTCCCTATACTCCTATTTACAAAATTGTTATATACAAATTCATCTTGTGCCAATACCATCTCCCAATTTCTTGGCTTATTCCCAACTAAACATCTCAGCAAATTACCCAAGCTTCTATTCACAACCTCTATCTGTCTATCTATTTGTGGATGTAATGTAGAACTAAACTTCAATTTAGTACCCATCTTCTTCCACAAAGTCTTCCAAAAATAACCAACAAACTTACTATCTCTATCTGAAATAATGCTTCTTGGTAATCCATGCAATCTTGCAATCTCTTTAAAGAAAAGTTCAGCAACATGCTCAGCATCTAATGTCTTCTTACATGGTATAAAATGAGCAATCTTAGAAAATCTTTCCATTATGTGATCTGTCAGATTTAGTGTTCTGCACTCTCTCCATGCCTTAGAAAAATCAGGATCAACATCATATAACTCTTTCATCTCATCAAAACCAATAACTTCAACCTTCATTTCAGTCAACAAAGAATGTCTTCTACTCAATGCATCAACAACTTTGTTAGTAACTCCACTCTTGTGCTTGATCACAAATGTAAAACTCTACAAATACTCAACCCACTTCATATGTCTTTGATTCAATTTATGTTGACTTCCCAAGTATTGTAAAGCTTTATGCTCAGTATACAACACAAACTCCTTAGGCATCAAATAATGTCTCCATTTACTCAATGCTTGAATAATGGCAAAAAATTCTTGATCATACATAGAATATTTCCTTTTAGCATCATTCAACTTTTCACTAAAGAAAGCAATAGGGTTACCTTCTTGACTTAATATAGCTCCTATTGCATTACCACTTGAATCACATTCAACTTGAAATACTTTGTTGAAATTAGGTAAAGCCAATATAGGTAATTCAATAACCTTTTGTTTCAAAGTCTCAAAACTCTTATCAGCTCCATGTGTCCACTTGAATTCCTTTTTATCTCCCATCATTGTTTCAGTCATAGCATTACAAACAACATTGAAATTCTTTATAAAATTTTTGTAAAAACTAGTCAAACCATGAAATAATCTTACCTCGGCCACATTCTTAGGTGTATGCCATTCCAAAATTGTTTTAACCTTCTCAAGATCCATCCTCAATCCATCAGCTAAGATCACAAATCCTAGATACACAATCTCCTCTTGCATAAAAGAACACTTTTTTAGATTGATCAACAACTTTTCCTCTTTCAACATCTATAATACTTGTCTAATATGCTCAAGATTTTGTTCCTTAGTCTTGCTGAATATCATAATATCATCCAAATAAACAATCACAAATTTACCCAAGAATCTTTTCAAAGCTTCATTCATCAACCTCATGAAAGTACTAGGTGTATTAGTCAAACCAAAAGGCATAACCAACCATTCATACAAACCATCTTTTGTCTTGAAAGTTGTCTTCCATTCATCACCTTCTCTGATTCTAATCTAATGATATCCACTCTTCAAATCAATCTTGGTAAAATACTTTGCTCCACTCAAACAATCCATTATGTCATCCATCCTCGGCATAGGAAACCTATATTTCACTGTTATCTTGTTAATGGCTCTAGAATCAGTACACATTCTCCATTCTCCATTCTTTTTAGGTGCTAATATAGTAGGTACAACATATGGACTCAAGCTTTCTCTAATCAAACCTTTCTACAACAACTCATGCACTTGTCTGTTAAGTTCTTCATTCTTTATAAGTGTCAATCTATATGGTGCTTTGTTTGGAAAACTAGCTCCAAGGATCATATCCATACAATGACTTATACTTCTTACTAGAGGTAAACCATCAGGAATATCATCAGCAATAATTTTATTTATACCTATATCAACAAAAGGAATATCAATTTTAGTTTTTGGATTCAATTGTGTGTAGTTTTTTATCATCAAAGTTTCGGATCATACTGCATGATCCATCATCAGGATGAAAGAGAACATGAAGAACAAAAAATGACTTATACTTCTTACTGGAGGTAAACCATCAGGGATATCATCAGCAATAGTTTCTTTACACCTATTCAACAACTCTACAATTTCTTATGGTACTCAGTCAATACTACCATCTATCATTTGGTCACCACTGACTAGCACTCGGTTAACACTATTTTCTTGCACTCGATCTTCATTGACAAAACTTGATTTTCTTGGAATTATAGCAAAATAGACTTGATTTTTTTCATTTCCTTTTCAAATTTTTTCCCATTAACCATGCAAATTTTTGTAGTAGTAAAATTAACCTCATCTGGACTTTCAATCAAAGGCAACAATGTTTGTTTCTTCCCATTTACCCAAAGAGTATATTGATTCAATCTTCCATCATGTACAGCATATCTATCATATTGCCAAGGTCTACCCAACAAAATATGACAACAATCCATGGGCATAATATCACACAAAACTTCATCAAAGTAATGTCCAATTTTGAACTTCACAAGGCATTTCTCACTTACCGATATCTTATGCTCATCTTTGATCCATGAAACATGATAAAGTTTGGGATGTTTCAACCTCTACAACTGCAACTTTGTAACTAGCTCTTCTAATGCTAGATTTGTAGAACTTCCACTATCAATGATCACTTTACAGCATTTTCTAGCCATCTTACATCTTGTCTTGAAAAGACTTTTCCTTAAAATAGGTTCCTCATCACCTCCCTTGTTACATAAGGTTCTTCTCACCATCAAATTTTCTCCAACCTTAGGTCCACTTGGTGAACCTTCATCATCTCCTTGAATCACAGCATTTCTATTACCTTGTCTACTTTTAGAGGATCTACATTCAAAAGATCTATGTCCCTCTTTACCACATCTAAAACAATTACCATGAAATCCAACTCTAGAATAAGAATTACCTCTTCCTCAGTAAGAATTAGTGCCTCCTCAGTAAGAATTACCACTTTTCCATTCAGCCTTTCCTTTGTCATCATTCTTCCATTTAGATTTTCCTTTATCCTACATAGAACTGTCAGATCTGCCACTTTCTCCATAAGATCTACCTTTACCTCTCTGGAATCTACCACCTCTACCTCTCTGTCTTTGTTCATGCTTCTTTGTCAAGATCTCCTCAACTTTCAAGGCATATTGATATGCTTCTTCTACACTTTCTAGCTTCACAAAACTTATTTTATCTTGTATTCTAGATCTCAATCCATTAATGTACCTTGCAATTTTCTCAACATCATCATCCACATGTCCACATCTGATGTCCAGTCTATAGAATTCCTCAATATACCCTTTCACAGTCATGTCTTTTTGCTTCAAATTTTGCATCTTTCTCAACAAGCTAGCTTGGTAATCAGCAGGAAGGAATTTTTTCTTTACCTTGTTCACCATCTTTGGCCAAGTTATGATCTTCTCCTTTCCTCTCCTTTTTCTATTAGTTTGCAAGTGCTCCCACCATAGTGATGCATGACCTTTTAGCCTAGTGACTACAATCTTCACCTTTCTATTATCAAGAGTGTTTTCATACTCAAAGAACTTCTCCATATCAGAGATTCAAACTAGCACAACATTGGCATCCAATTTTCCATCATAAGGAACAACTTCTATAGTAGGTTTTGAATTTTCTCTAGACAATACTCGCAACAATATTTCCTCATCTTGATCTTCTTCAAGTTCTAGATTATGGTTTGGTGCTGCTACTTCATCATCACTCACATCTTCAATATGTGCTCCTCTCCTCTGGGTTGTCTCCATAGCATCTAATCTAGTTACAATTTGTCTCAACTAATCCAATATAGAATTATCAACATTATTTCCTTGACCACGAACCATCTTCACAAATTAGGTTCCTACAAGATCGTAACCCTCTAAAAGTTATAGGTCAAATCCACAGATCTACCACCCTACAACCAAATCCAAATCAGGGTTCCACACGATCTAATCTCCACAAGGATGAACCTCAAGCTCTGATACCAACTAACATAGGCAAAAGGATGAATAACTAGGGCCAAAGGCTCACCCAGCTATCCAAACTACCTTGCAAGAGTTAACACAATAGAAATGAACACAAAGAACAACAACCAAAGGAGGAAGAAGAGTGAATTACTTTTATTGATTCATCAAGATATCTTCATACATGCCCAGCTATAAGACCTTCTAGGTTATGGCCAATTAAAAATACATTCACATTCAAAGATCCAACTACAAATTTGCACTTTTAGTTCTGCTCCATAATCTGCTCTCTCTGAAGCTTGCCTAATTCTAACCCTAAACATTCTATTTATACTTGCCAAAATAACTTATAGATCATTCTAGAATCATTACATAAGAGGAAGGATGACCCAAAAATGGTCTGGACTCATCCTAAGAAAATATCTTAACATAAATGTTGTAAATAAAATAAATCACGCAAGTCAGCTCACAAAATCACGTCCAAATACTGACACTCAGTATACACTGGGTAACTTGGCACATGAAGAAACACTCAGCACACACTAAGTAACTTGGCACATGAAGAAATACTCGGCATGCACTGGGTAACTCAAAACATGAAGAAACACTCAGTATATATTGAGTAACTCGGCACATGAAGAAACACTCGGCATACATTGAGTAATTCAGGACATGAAGAATCACTCGGTATACACTGGGAAACTCGACACATGAAGGAATGCTACAGTAACTTAGCACATGAAGAAAATAGGGTTACTAGGCACATGAAAAAAATAGGGTTTACTCGATACATGAAGAAACACTCAACGTACACTTAGTAATTCAGTACATGAAGAAACACTCACCATACACTAAGTAACTTTGCACATGAAGAAACACTCAGCATACACTGGGTAACTTGGCACATGAAGAAACACTTGGCATACACTGCATAACTCGGCACATGAAGGAAAATAGGGTTACTAGGAACATGAAGAAAATAGGGTTACTAGGCACATGAAGAAAACAAGATTTCTAGGCACATGAAGGAACTACTAGGTGAACAAAATGAGCAGGATAACAAGGCAACCCAAGATGCTCCTACATCACACCTTCACCCTATATCTTGATTCTATAGTTGAATCTATGTGCAAGCCTTGGGATGGGTTGTATTATGTTATGTTGAGTTGTGTTTTTATGGTTAGGCATGATTTTTGAATATTTATTATGCAACCATTTGTACCTTGTTTCTCCAAGCTCAGTGGGTGACCTCCTTGAGGCCTAGGATGGGAGGTGAGCCTTCATGGTTCCCCATTTTTCTCTCTCTTTTGCAAGTTTTACTTGATGATCTTGGAAACTTTGAGCTCATGTCATTCTTCCCATTGCATAGGAAGAGAGAACACTATTGTATTGTGTTGAAAATGGAGGAACAAAACTCCATCTTGTTATGTGAATTAGGTGTATTGTAAGAGAGTTGTTATTATTCCCACTCATTTTTCATTACAAAGATTGCGAATCATCTATGTAATGTAAAAGGTTCCTCCTTTCATAAATCTTGATATGGTGATCCCACCACCTCAAGTGCATGCTTGATAAATGTTTGAATGTATGCTTTAGAGGATCATGAAAGAAAAAATCAATGTATTGATGGTTTTGGTTCACAATCTTAGATGTGAATGTGATGAAGAGAAGAGTTAAACATGAATGTAGGCATTAGTATGATGTAAATAAGATTATCCATTGTTATTCTATTATTCTCCATGCTCATAGAAATAATTAGATGCATTATGTAATCAAACTTGATTCATACATAGTTGTAGAGTATGCATTTGGTTGTTAATGTATTCATATTTAGACATTCTCATGAAATGGATGTTAGCAATGTAAATTGGATACTTGATTTCCATGGAATTACAAGCAAAAAGATTTCATTTATGTTCATTTTAGAGTATCTTGCAATGTATATTTTCATAGCATTATGATAGTTGTTATGAGTAATACATTAGGATTTCTATATTGAATAGGTATTGTAATGCATTATATAATGTCCAATTCCATCAACTCAATTATAAACAATTTTAGAGAATGTATGAAGAAACTAGGCAAAAGTTTAAGTCCAAGAGAAAAAAAAAAACCTGTAGATGCATATTTACTTGCTAGAAAATGTATGGCACTTCAAAAAAAAATAGTCAATAAAATAATATATTATGAATATAATAAACATATCACTATCAATAATAATATAAAAACCACCAAGACACCCAACATAATAATGTTTCCGTACAAAGAGATAATCAAAATAAATTTGCAAGTTACATGCTCATAAATCAAATGTTAGGATGAAACAAAATAAAATATTAAAAAACTCTCTCCTAGGAAGGGGTGATAGAAGATCTTAAATATTGGCAAGTACACTTTTAAAAAGAAAAGAATTTACAAATTATATCTCCCTTAAAGTTTGGCGGCTAGATCTTAATATAAGTCAAATCTCAAATCAAAAAATAATAATAATATGAAGGGAATGTGTTCAAAGCTGGTCCCACCACCACCTCATCCCTTCCCACCCTTCTACATAACATGGTGTGCCTTAGAGGAGCTGGTCAAATTCATTACGTAGCTGATTAATGCCTCCCAAAAAGGAAAGAAGAGTGGTGGGCAGCTTTATGACATGGGTACTTAGGAGGTAGGGGTAGGGGTAGTTAGGTAGAGAGTTAGAAAAAATAGCTAGAAGAAAAGTGGGATAGGTAAAATAGGATATGAAATCAGTATTAAAGGGTTAAATCAATCATGTGATAAGTTTGTCATAAGTAATCTTTAGGAATAAGTAAAATGCATATTTAGGATGTTATAGGTAGTGTGATGTTAAAGAAATTCTTTTGTTAGATGTATGAAATTTGTATTTTTGTTGTAATTGACTAACAAATAATATATGTTTTTTAGAAGGAATAAATGGAAAATGTTTTTTTTTATAAATTTTAATAGGATTATTAGGGATCATTGATAAAATTATAAAGTAGTAATGTTATAGTGAAAGACATTTAATCTATAAGATAAATTTAATGATTTAACTAACTCAAATATAGGTACTAGTAAGGAGACATGTATACGTAAAAATAATAATAATGATAAAATAATAATAGATAAATAAAATAAGTTAATGCTTAGATTTAGATACCAAGGTTTTAATTAGGAAATTGGAATAATTAGGAAGTAGAAGTGAAAATAGATTTGAAATTGATTTGGTTGGACTAATCACTAGTTAATAGACTTATGTAACAATAATTATAAAAGCAATTTAGAATTATTTGAAACACAATATACATTAGGATAAGAACAATATAGCCATACCCCAAAATTTGAAAATAACATTCAATGGAGTTTAAATGGCTAACAAGTTTAAGCATATGAATCTTCCTTATCTAATCAAAAATTCAAAACAATCAGACAATGTTTGAGTCTTCGTCGTAACCCATAAACTTAGAATGCAACTTATACACATTCAGTTATAACAATGTACCATTCAAGCATAACCACAACCTGATATGAGTGTAAACCCTTTCAAATTAAATATCAATCCATTTGATTAAATTATAAACATTAATGTATCTTTCAAAAAAAAAATTTAGTTGTGTTTTTGGCTTATTGAATTATGGGCATGACACTTTTTAACTCAATCTTTATTGTATAGCTTGATCAATTCCATCTAACTCGACCTATATATCAGTTTGGTTGTTGGGGGTACTCAATCCATATTGCAATACTTGGTTAATATAGATATTTTTAGTGATGCTTGACAACCAAGATGTAAATTATTTTGTTGCACTATCTTTTTCATAAATATGTTATAATGCATCTTATCTCATGTAGATATGAACTTTTGAACATTTATGTTAGGAACTAATGTAAGATAAGTCATTAAGTACACAATTCCTTACACACCTTTCTTCATCAACTTGAGGTGGTGTGATCACCTTCGCTATTGGATTGGGTAATCTTGTCTTCATTTGTTCCACTACTTCCAACTTCCACCTTTTTCTTCTAGTTTTGATTAATCTCTTTCTTTCTTTGTTCAACATCCACTTTGTCTTTACCTTTGATATTTTCATTGTTTTGTAGAGGTGCTTGTGTCCTACAATTCTTATTCACATGTCCAACCTTGTGACAATTAGAGAAAATTTTCTTAGGTGCATTGACCTTCCTTCTAGTTGTCTAGTTAGGTTTTTCCTATGATCTACATTCATATGCTCTATGTAAAAAATTTTGACAATTGTAATGATATCCCTCAAATCTAGGTGCAATAGGTGTATTGTTCATCTTTGATATACACTCATGTATTTGATGTCCTTGCTTCTTGCAATAAAAATGGTTTCCAGTAAACTTAGGTTTAGGTTTTTACATACCATTCTTTCCTCTACAAATGTTTTTAGTATGTTTGAGTTTACCACAATGATAACATGTACGTTTTCCTTTTATTTTTGTGTTCTTTAGATCTACACTCTTGGATGATTCTCCTTTTTTAGTAGATGAATATTTCTTTATATGTCCTAGTTTAGAATTGTTGTCAGATGACCTAGGTGATCTCATTAGTTCTTAAAATATCTTATCGCTTTACTAGGATTTTTCATCCTTTCCACAAGTTATTTCTCAGATCTTAACTTGTTTATCAGTAGGTCACTATGTGATCTCATATTTTACATCTCCATATTCTTCCTATTCGGTTCCTAATTTGTGAGTATCATTTGATTCATCATGTCTAGCTAAGTGACTATAAGCTTAATTTATACACCAGATGACCTTTCTTTAAGTCTAATAGTCATTTATCTCTTTTCTTCTTCAGACACAACTTTGTATTCTTCAGATTTCTTCTTTTGTTTATTCACTTCACATAGCCTTGCTGACTACATTTCATGTTCTCTTTTCAATCCTCTAACTTCTTTATTCAGAATATTGCTCTTTTCCAATAGATCTATAATGGTTGCATCAATTTCACTAGAATTTCCATCATCAAGTAGTCCTTGAATACCAACTTCTTGGTAAAGTGTGTCATTTTGTTGAATAGCCACATCTTTTCTCTTTCTTAGGGATTTCCTCATTTCCACTCTTGATGCTTCAAGTTGTTGTAGTATGAGTTGGATGTCACTCATTTGATTGTCAATAATATTTCCAAATTTGTAAGACCCCATCTCCAAGATCTGCACTCTTAAGTTGTTAAAATTTCTTTCAAGAGAACAAGGATCTGATACCAATTGTTGGAATTTTATTGGGAAATTGAGATATTGAGAGGGGAGGCAGGTGAGGTGGTTGAATCAAGATCTATCAAACTTTTATCCTTCAAAACTACTTTATTGTATTCACCATGTTAACCATATCATATCTATTTTATGTATAACATAAGTTGAAATATAAAATGCTTCAAAATAAATCTAACTATGTATCACATACATGAAATGTAAACACATAACATAAAATATTTTGGTAACCCAAAACCCCTCCAAGGTGAAGGTAAAACTTGGTTGGGGATGAAACCCATAAATCTTCACTATTGTAGTAACAAAGTTAGCTTGTTAGGACAACAAATTTGATCACTTTTGATGATCTACCCTATGAGAGGTATGCTCTAGTAAAAATATTTACAAAACTTTTAGGTCTACCTTGATTAAAGAATTTAACACTTACAATAAAGTAAGGAATCTATTAAGAGATTTACATAGGTATGTTAAAACCACTATATTAAGAGATTTACCCTGAATTCAGTCTACCAAAAATGATTCATTACCTAATTCTTTGGTCTGCACTTATATTTTTTGATTAATGATCTCCTCAAGTTCCAATATCTAATATGATTTCTTATCTAATGTTTCTTTACTCTATCCTTCATTGCTTCATTAGGTTTCTAACTCTGTTGCCTCACAACTTTTGCATACAGTCTCCAAAACCTATTTCATTCACATAATTCACATTATCATCCATACTGTATCAAGATAGGGTTTGGATTTTCCTATTTAAAGACATCTGTAGAGTCTTCTAGATGTTTCCCTTTTTTCCTCCTTATTGTATTGGTTGTTCATCCCTCATAGGGATCAATGATCAATGTCAAAATGTGTAACAAACTCTACTATCATTAAATGTTATTTACATGTCTACTTAAAAATGATTTACCTCAAAGTTTGTACCATTTTAGACTTTTTTTTCACTCTGTGTTACTTGACACATATTGTCTTGGATGCTTAGTCATAGTTGTTCTTCATGTTGTTGCTCGGCCTTAACTAACTCAATGTCTTCTATATAACTTGACATTTGTGTACATTGTCTGCTCAATATTTATTGAATTAGACATGTATGGAAGTACTCAATGACCAAATACTTTCTTAGCTACTATAGAGATTTCTTTATACATGATTAGATACAAGTATTTACATGACTTTGCCTCTATATAGTAATTTGGTTGTAGTGATAATCGATTTACTTTTCCTTATCTATGACTTAAGTGTTTGACACTAATAGAAAATAAAACTTAGAGATATGAATACAATTATGAAATTCTATGTATCTTGGATGGGGGAGAGGGGTCTTGATTGTAAATGGAAAACTATTATTTGGCATACACTTTGTATCAAGTGGGTAATCTTTGGGCTAATATTTTTTTTGTACCTCTGATCAATGTATTTGGCCCACTTCTTATGACCAATTTTGTATTTCGTAGTTACTTAGTATTTTCTTGGATACAAGTGGAAGTTTTTTTTAGGTTCTTTCCTCCATGAGTCCTTGTTGAACCATGTAAAAATTCTCATATATTAATAAAAATTATACTACATTGGCTATGCCCACTTTTGCCAAAAAAAAAAAACTATATGGATCTATGTATTTATGTTATGATTTATCTTAGTTACAATCTAATATAGTTTATGCACATGTTATTTTCACTCTAATTTAGGTGATGTGCATATTAATATTAAATAAATAAGTTTAATGTTCATCATTTAGAATTGTACATGTATGTTTGATTTTAATATGTATTCATAGATTTTGGCATGGTTTTATCTAATTTATTTGCATGTTATACATATAATATTGTAATAGAACATGCTACCCCTAGATAAACCATCCTCATAATGATGTTCATCCTAATGAGCTTATTATCCATGACATCACTAGTTTTTTTAGGACATTGATATTGAGATGAGGAGATTAAGAGTTTTCATACATACATCTAGTGGGATGTAGAAAGATATATACACCTCCATTTTTTTGAGTCTTGACCGATAGAGTGAGCATTTAAAAATGCATTCCACATATACTATGTATTGTTCTAGATATTTTCAATACATTGAGAGAAGAGATCTCAAGAAAAATGTCATTGGAAACTATCCATAACCATATTACCAAGCATATCATCAAATAAGAGGTCTTACCCTCAAAGGCCAAGGTGAGTACATAACAAGTGACATGATTCATTATTCTAAAGATAGATGTTCATAATTACCCATGTTTCCTTACTACACATGTTAATTATCCTAATACATGCAGCTAGATTCTATTATATTTCACACTAAATTTATATGGTGAGGTCCATTTGGATCTGAACATCAAATACCTTGATGTTCCTTCTCATTTTATTCAAAGGAACAGTAGATTTTTTTATTGTGATCATTAACATAGTTCTAATAAAGTTGTGACAACTCATAGAAAGTTAGTCAATCAAACATTTTCAAATGTAGCACTATTTATGGAACCTACTACATACACAAACCTCATTTCTTACCAAAGGGAATGACACAATCATTGATATTACATTTTTAGACACCACTATTACACAAGATTCGCTTGACATATTTATTTTGAGTAGACCTCGAGATAAGTCCTCCTCAAAGGTCATCTATGTGTATGGCTGATTATGATCCATATAGAGTTGTTGGTCTCCCACACTACAAGAGCTAAGAGATTGTACAGTAGCTTATAGTCAAATTGATAGGCCATTTTATTTTATCGAGGAAATTATAAAATAATATGCATTTAGTGCACCAAGCCATCACATATTGATAAAATTGATGATCATCATTAACATTTGTAAAATTTGTGATGTAGATTTAGTTGTGATTAGAGTCTCATAGCTTGTAGGCATGCATATATTTAAAATAATTTACATGTTTAAATATCTAGATTAGAAGTAATATATAAATTATTCAATTTCACATACTTTATGTAAAGTAATGGATATCCTTAAGACATTAAAATGTAAATACATCAATTTAGCAACCCCCTTTGTGAAAGATAAATACATATCCTTAACACATTAAAATGTAAATATGTAAATTTAGCAACCCCCTTTATGAAAGATGAACACATATTCTGAAGACATAAATATATCAATTTATTACATTCTCTTAAGACAATAAAATGCAAATACATCACTTCAATGCACCCCATTAATACATCTATTTAGACTATCTAAGGCCATTTAAGAAATTCAGTCTTCTCTAATTGACAAAACCTATTTCACACATAGATTTGTTGGATACAATTGTTAATTGTGTATTTTCTTTGATGTTACACAAATGTCATATCAGCCATCAAGACAGAGTCTACCAAGCTCAGATGGTTAGCAAAGCAATTTATAGTGACTACCGAGCATTCCTAAACATTACATTACATAGAAAAGTTAGCTTTTACCGAGCTCACTTAGTAAGCAAAGGCAAGTTAGCTTTTACCAAGCTCACTCAGTAAGCAAAGGCAAGTTAGCTTTTACCGAGCTCACTTGGTAAGCAAAGAAATGTTATCTTTTACTGAGCTCACTCGGTAAAAAAAGGAAGGTTAGTATTTATCAAATTAACTTGGTCTCCGAAGGAAGTTGCAAGGTTTGTAGTGTTTACTGAGCTTCACTTGGTTAACACAGGGAAACCATTTTGAAGTAGTGGTCACTGAGCTAGGTCGGGCAGAAAAGAATTTTATGATTCCAAAGAATTAAGTTTAATTGTTTTGTGTAGCTGACTGATTTTATTTTGTGTTGTTGTAAACTTGTAATTGAGCTGACTTGACAATCTTTAAGGTATATATGAAAGGTCAAGTTGTGAATTCAAAAGTAAGGATGTGTATGGATGCATAAAAGTGTGAATGTATGAATAAGCAAATACATGAGCGAATGTTGAGGAAGTATTTGTCATCCCTATGAAGCTGCAAAGTTGCATTTGATCAATGAGGATTTAATGAAGCAGAATAGAAATCTATATTCAGCAAAGATAAGTTGCATATATCTCATATCACTCCATTGTTGCTTTCTAATCATTGTAACAGTGATTCAAAATCTCTTAACAGAGTTGGTTTGACAGCCATTTTGTAAATACTCTAACAAGGTGACAATTCAGTTGAATTATTTTAAAGACCTCTCACAAGGCCACTTCTAACAAGGTGATCAAATCCTCTAATAGGGTCACACCTAACAGTGTGTTTTGTAACCTTTAACAGGGTTGGCTCCTAACAGGGCTCACTTCAGAAGAGTAAAAATTGGTAACTAGTTACTTGGTGGTTTTTCCCAAAACTGGGTTTCCATGTTAAATCTGGTGTCTCTTGTGTTCATGTTATTTCTTTATGCATGCATGTTAATCACTTTAAATGCTTAATAAAGTTAATAGAACATCTATCCAGTTTCAGCATTTATTTGTGTGGTTACCTAGTATCAGCACCAGCTATATTTTAAGACATCTAAGGATCTGTAAGAAAAAATTTGTGGTAACTGATTCACCCCTCCCCTCTCAGTTACTCCATCTCTATTTCCAACAAGATTAAGGTACTTTAATTTGTCAACTAAATGCATTCCCTTATGACAATTTAATTTTCAATGTAAATTTAACATATTCCCTTAAGATATGTAATGTAAATAGACCAATTTAAGACATCTATAATATATCAAACCATCTATAATATATATCAATAGAATAAGAGATAGATACAATATATCTAACCATCTAGACACATCAATGAGATAAAGATGTCATCAATAGTGAATAAAGATATCATATTTCATATAGTATCATAATCAAATCCTAAGAAAGGCATCTATAATATAGGCATATTTTATCATAAAAATATCACCAAAGTATAATCCATCATATATCATCATAATCAATTCCTACACCATGAAAGCATGATTAATAATTTATCACAACAACCAATACATCCTAAGAAGTTCTAATCATACAAATGAAAAAGGAAATATATTAAGGGTGTTACAATATTACTCAAGCCAACTCAAGTGGCTCAACTATCTTGAGGAGTATGTAATATTTGTTCATATTCCTCATGAGAAAGACACAAATGAAAAGATGAAGTAATACAGTGAAAGTTTGCAAAATATTGATGAATAATTGAAGAGCCAAATAAGACATAGTGGCACAACTAGTCTTGGTTAAATAGTGATAGGGAATATTTTTTATTGATGAATTGCCCAAATTTGAACCCAAGAAGAAACAAAATTTTCATAAGGGAATCACAAGTAATCTAGGTAAAGAGCCTAACAAACCTACTTTTTAGAAACATATCAAATAATGGAAATTTCAATGGTTACTATTACACATGCAATAAATATGGACACAAAGAAATATAATGAAGATCTAAAGTGAATGCCCCTAGGTCACCTATTCAACCAATAAACTCTTATATAAGAGAGTGATAGGTCAATGTTACATGCTTAGTATGTAGTAATTATGGACACTTAGTAATAAATTATGGATTGAGAACCCAAGGAGGTAATGTTAAAGTTTAAATACGAATAGCCTATTTCCAATGCAATAAGCTTAGTCACCTTTCTAAATATTAAAGATCCAAGAACCAATATCCTAACCAATTAGAGGATATAAAAGAAAAAAAGATCGTAAGTATTGATGAAATCAAAAGTGAGATGAAGAAAACTTGGGTGAAGAAAGAAGAGAAATAGGAGTATCTCAAGTCACCTAAAGGGAAGTCACCATCCTCTTATGGACAGGAATCATCTTAAAACTTATGCAGGAGCATCCTAGGTTGCACTGCTATCCTAGATATTTTCAAGTATCTTAGTTTTTGCTAAGTTGCAATGTCTTACATTACTGAGTTCTCAGTTGTTTCCAAGAATTTGGTGGATGTCAAGCTTCCTGGTTGATGTCGAGTTTATAGTTTTTGCTGACTGTCTTTAGTTTTTGAGTGTCTCTGGATGCTGAGTGATCCTTTGGTTGCTGAGTGTCTTTGGTTTCCAAGTTTCTTTGGTTTCTAAATGATCCTTTTTTGCCAATTATTCTTTGGTTTTTGAGTCATCCTTTGGATATTGATTTCATGTGGTTGTCAAGTTTGTTTGGATGTTGAGTGTTAGTACTTCATCAAATCTTCATTTTTCAAGTTGTCTATGTGTGGTTTCCTATTGAAGCTGACCTTTGCATTTAATTTAATGTTAGATATTTTTTGTGAGCTGATGTGTGGCTTAGCCTAGCATTTAATATGAGATTTTATTTATTTGTATTTACAATAGGCTGACTTGTGCCCATGCATGTATTTAAGAGACCTTGGTTAGATTCTTAGGAAGAGAGAAGTTTTAGAAAGGGAAGCATAATGCAAAGTTTGATCATCATAGATTATACTTGAATTGATATATGTGGTCATAACCTAGAAGGCCTTATAGTTGGGCATGTAATCAATGTTTGGATGAATATATGAATGAAGGGATTTACTTCATCTATCTCTTGAGTTATTTTTGTTTGTTGTTGTTTCAACTGTGCTAAATTTATGCATGTGGTTTAAATATCGGGGTGAGCCTTTGGCCCTAGTGTCTTACCCTCCTTGTGCCAGGTGGTATAAGAGCTCAAGGTTTGTCCTTATGGACATTGGATTGTGTAGAACCCTAAGTTAATTTGGTTGTGGGGTAGTAGATCTGAGGATTTGACCTACAACTTGTAGAGAGTTACAATCTTGTGGGAATCTAATTTGTAAAGATAGTTTGAGGTAGAGGAAATGCTAATAATGCAATATTGGATACATTGAGACAAATTACAACTAGATTAGATGTTGTGGAGACATATCAAAGAAGAGGAGCATATATTGATGATGTAAGTGATGATGAAGTAGTAACACCAAACTATAATCTATTTCCTAAAGAAGATCAAGATGAGGTGAGATTATTAAGAGTATTATCTAGGGAAAATTCAAAGCCTATTATAGAAGTTGTTTCTTATGATGGAAAATTGGATACCAATGTTGTGTTAGATTAGATCTCTAAAATTGAGAATTTCTTTTAGTATGAAAACACTCTTGATAATAGGATGGTGAAAATTTTAGTTACAAGGTTGAAAGGTCATGCCTCACTATGGTGGGAGCATTAGCAAACTAATAGACAAAGGAGAGGAAAGGAGAAGATACTTGGGTAAATATGGTAAACAAAGTGAAGAAAAAATTCCTTCCTGGTGATTACCAAATTATCTTGTTGAAAAGATGCAAAATTTGAGGAAAAGGGACATGACTGTGAAGGAGTATACTGAGCAATTCTATAGGTTGGACATTAGATTTGGACATGTGGATGATGATATTGAGAAAATTGCAAGGTACATAAAATGGATTAAGATCTAGAATTCAAGATGAAATAAGTTTTGTGAAATTAGAAAGTGTGGAAAAAGCATACCAATATGCCTTGAAAGCTGAGGAGATCTTGACAAAGAAGCATAAAAAAAGAAAAAGATGTAGAGATGGTACATTCTAGAGAGGCAAAGGTAAATATTATGGAGAAGGTGGCAGATTTGATAGTTCTATGCATGAAAAGATAAATCTGAATAGAAGAATGATGACAGAGGTAATACCAAGTGGAAAGGTGGTGATTCTTGCCGAGGAGGTATTGGTTCTTACTGAGGAAGAGGTAATTCTTATTCTAGAGGTAGATTTCATGGAAATTATTTTAGATTTGGTAAAGAAGAGCATAGATCCTTTGAAAATGGGCAAGGTAATAGAAATTTTTTGATTCAAGGAGATGGTGAAGTACCATCTAGTGGACCTAAGGCTGAAGAAAATCTGATGGTAAGAAGAACATTATGCAATGAGGGAAGTGATGAGGAACCTGTCCTTAGGAGAAGTATTTTCAAAACCAGATGTAGGATGGTTGGAAAATGTTGCAAGGTGATCATTAATAGTGGAAGTTCTAAAAATTTGGCATCAAAAGAGTTGGTTACAAAGTTATAGTTGCAAAGGCTGAAGCATCCCAAATCCTAGCATGTTTCATGGATCAAAGATGAGCATACTATATTAGTAAGTAAGCAATTCCTTGTGAAGTTCAAGATTAGACATTACTTTGATGAAGTTTTGTGTGATATTATGCCTATGGATTATTGTCATATTTTGTTGGGTAGACCTTGGCAATATGATAGATATGCTATACATGATGGAAGATTGAATCAATATACTCTATGGGTGAATGGGAGAAATAAAATATTGTTTCCTTTGATTGAAAGTCTAGATGAGGTTAATTGTACTACTATGAAAATTTGCATGGGTAATACGAAATAATTTGAAAAAGAAATGAAAAATAATCAAATCTGCTTTGATATCTTAAGGATCTGGGTTGAGGATATGGAGAAGACATGTTGAGGATGGCATGGCTAAGATCACTCATCATAATATTTCATGTATGAAAATTTATTCAAGTTGCAAGGAAAAAGATTAAGGTTATCGCTAAGTGTAACATGTTCTTAGTGAGGTCCTATAATAATTAATTGAGAAGGACTAACAACCAACGTAGGAATTATTTTATGGACTTGGTATAAAGGAAGGACATTTTCATTTATCATGAAGTATGTGGATATGGTGATATGTGAATTGTGAATGTTTGAAAAGTAGTAGAGAATTCAGAATGCGAAGTTGAGCAAAGTAGTGCAGAAGTGAGTGAAAATTCATTACCAAGGTTTTGTTGAGTGATCCAAGGTTTGGTATTTGGATCTGAGGTTTGTGACCTGGTCTACAAGGTTTGATGTTGATTGGTCTAGTTGATAGGGAAAAGGAATTGCAGAGGATATAACTGATGGTTTACCTCCAAAGACAAGTATCTCATTGTATGGATCTGATTCCTAGAGCTATTGTTCTAAATAAAGCACCATTTAGATTAACACCTATTGAGAATGAATAACTTAATAAACAAGTACATGAATTGTTGTAGAAACATTTTATTAGAGAAATTTTGAGTCCATGTGTCGTACCTACTATATTAGCACCTAAAAAGAATGGAGAATAGAGGATGTGTGATAATTTCAAAGCTATTAACAAGACCACAATGAAATATAGGTTTCCTATGGCAAGGATAGATTACATAATGGATTTTTTGAGTGGAGCATTGTATTTTATCAAGATTGATTTGAAGAGTGGCTATCATCGTATCATAATCAGAGAAGGTGATCAGTGGAAGACTTCTTTTAAGACAAAAGATGGTTTGTATGAATTGCTGGTTATGCCTTTTAGTTTAACTAATCCACTAAGTACTTTCATGAGGTTAATGAATGAAGTTCTCAAAAAAATTCTTGGGTAAGTTTTTGATTTTTTATTTGGATGACATTTTGATAAAGATGATTTGAATAATGTTTATCTTTTGTTGGTATTCTTAGAACTAGATGTTTTTCGTTTGTGTTTCCATCCATGTAATGGGGGGAGATTGTTGGAAGATTGGAAAGACTGGAGAGATTGGTTTTATGTACCTTGATGATGATATGTTACATCAATGACTGAGTTTGTCATTGATGTCAACATAGTATGTTTAATTTCTTCTATGGTATCTAACAAAAGAATAGTGGAAAGATTAAGTTGGTATGGATGGCTAGTTGAGCATGATAACCACTTGAGGTTATGAGAGATACTTCTAAGTATCTAGTATATGTAGTTAACATCGGAAGCAAAAAGGACAAGTCTAGAAGAAGATATGTAAGTTTTGGTGATGTCTATTATGAGATAGAGTTTACAGAGGCATGTTCTGGTAAACTTGTTATATCTCTTAACAGCTTTGATATCTTAAGGATCTGGGTTAAGGATATGGAGAAGACATGTTGAGGATGGCATGGCTAAGATCACTCATCATAATATTTCATGTATGAAAATTTATTCAAGTTGCAAGGAAAAAGATTAAGGTTATCGCTAAGTGTAACATGTTCTTAGTGAGGTCCTATAATAATTAATTGAGAAGGACTAACAACCAACGTAGGAATTATTTTATGGACTTGGTATAAAGGAAGGACATTTTCATTTATCATGAAGTATGTGGATATGGTGATATGTGAATTGTGAATGCTTGAAAAGTAGTAGAGAATTCAGAATGCAAAGTTGAGCAGAATAGTGCAGAAGTGAATGAAACTTCATTACCAAGGTTTTGTTGAGTGATCCAAGGTTTGGTATTTGGATCTGAGGTTTGTGACCTGGTCTACAAGGTTTGATGTTGATTGGTCTAGTTGATAGGGAAAACGAATTTCAGAGGATATAACTGATGGTTTACCTCCAAAGACAAGTATCTCATTGTATGGATCTGATTCCTAGAGCTATTTTTCTAAATAAAGCACCATTTAGATTAACACCTATTGAGAATGAATAACTTAATAGACAAGTACATGAATTGTTGTAGAAATATTTTATTAGAGAAATTTTGAGTCCATGTGTCATACCTACTATATTAGCACCTAAAAAGAATGGAGAATAGAGGATGTGTGATAATTTCAAAGCTATTAACAAGACCACAATGAAATATAGGTTTCCTATGGCAAGGATAGATTACATAATGGATTGTTTGAGTGGAGCATAGTATTTTACCAAGATTTATTTGAAGAGTGGCTATCATCGTATCATAATCAGAGAAGGTGATCAGTGGAAGACTTCTTTTAAGACAAAAGATGGTTTGTATGAATTGCTGGTTATGCCTTTTAGTTTAACTAATCCACTAAGTACTTTCATGAGGTTAATGAATGAAGTTCTCAAAAAAATTCTTGGGTAAGTTTTTGATTTTTTATTTGGATGACATTTTGATAAAGATGATTTGAATAATGTTTATCTTTTGTTGGTATTCTTGGAACTAGATGTTTTTCATTTGTGTTTCCATCCATGTAATGGGGGGAGATTGTTGGAAGCTTGGAAAGACTGGAGAGATTGGTTTGATGTACCTTGATGATGATATGTTACATCAATGACTGAGTTTGTCATTGATGTCAACATAGTATGTTTAATTTCTTCTATGGTATCTAACAAAAGAATAGTGGAAAGATTAAGTTGGTATGGATGGCTAGTTGAGCATGATAACCACTTGAGGTTATGAGAGATACTTCTAAGTATCTGGTATATGTAGTTAACATCAGAAGCAAAAAGGACAAGTCTAGAAGAAGATATGTAAGTTTTGGTGATGTCTATTATGAGATAGAGTTTACAGAGGCATGTTCTGGTAAACTTGTTATATCTCTTAACAGCTTTGATATCTTAAGGATCTGGGTTGAGGATATGGAGAAGACATGTTGAGGATGGCATGGCTAAGATCACTCATCATAATATTTCATGTATGAAAATTTATTCAAGTTGCAAGGAAAAAGATTAAGGTTATCGCTAAGTGTAACATGTTCTTAGTGAGGTCCTATAATAATTAATTGAGAAGGACTAACAACCAACGTAGGAATTATTTTATGGACTTGGTATAAAGGAAGGACATTTTCATTTATCATGAAGTATGTGGATATGGTGATATGTGAATTGTGAATGTTTGAAAAGTAGTAGAGAATTCAGAATGTGAAGTTGAGTAAAGTAGTGCAGAAGTGAATGAAACTTCATTACCAAGGTTTTGTTGAGTGATCCAAGGTTTGGTATTTGGATCTGAGGTTTGTGACCTGGTCTACAAGGTTTGATGTTGATTGGTCTAGTTGATAGGGAAAAGGAAAGTACAAAGGAAAGAAGAAGATACTAATAAATTACTTGTTTGAGTAGTGAGCTCTTCTTGTAGTTGAAATTGCATGTTTAGGAAGTGGGCTCTTCTTGCATACATTATACCACAACTCCTAATAGGATTGGAATCTCCTAACCTAGATTTTAAAGTCTCCTAAGAGGGGCTCATTGTACTAAATGTAATAATAGAC
Source organism: Cupressus sempervirens (assembly GCA_028749045.1). Lineage (NCBI taxonomy): Eukaryota > Viridiplantae > Streptophyta > Pinopsida > Cupressales > Cupressaceae > Cupressus > Cupressus sempervirens. The sequence continues at coordinate 563,215,857 of CM053788.1, read as the reverse complement.
TCCTAATAGGGTCCATCCTCTAACAAGGAATATTTATATTAGTACATCATCTTGTGGGCATCATTCCCACTAGGGTTTTCCCTCTGATCAAGGGTTTACCTAGTCAACATATCTAGTGTAATTGTCTATGTGCATCTTTGCATGGTTGTTGTTTACTTTAATTGAATGGTTAATTTTTTTTAATGAAGATAAGTGGTTTAATTATTGGATAACTAATTCACCCCCCCTCTTTGTTATCTTGGTGGACTATTGTTTCTAATAGTTTCTCCTACCAAGCTCTTCATTCTGCAAAGGAATTAGGGAAAACTTCCTGCCACCTTTTTCAATAGTAAACATATTCCTAACACCATCATGCACAACCCTACAATCATTTTACTAAGCTCTACCAAGAAACACATGACAACTATTCATGTCCACAATATTACACAACACTTGATCCTCATAATGCCCAATCTAGAAATCAACAAGGCATTCCTCCCTCAGTTCCAAATAAGGATTTCTCACTCTCTTCAAACCAAGTTTTTGAAACATCTCCTTAGCAAAAAGGTTATTAGTACTACCACCATCCACAATCACCTTGCAGACTTTTTCACCAGACTTACAATAGGTCCTGAAAAAACTAATCCTCTAACAAGAATCTAGTGACCTCTCACTAACCAATACTCACCAAGCCAACAAATTCTCTCCTTACTTAGGCTGATTGTCCTAGACTACAACCTCATTCACAACAAAAAATTTTCTACCAATCAGAAATTCAAAAGATATATGCCCTTATTTTCCACATTTAAAACAATTACCTTGGAATACACCTCCACCTACCCTCCTTTTCTGATCAACAAGTTTTGGGTCACCTTCTGTACTTAGTTTAGCTTGTGTTGAGCTATCCTACTTCTCCTTTCCTCAAGGATTATCTTGTTGTTTCCTTTTTAGCTTCTCTTCTTCTCTCAAAGAATATTGATAAGCATCCTCCACCAAAAAAATATCTAGCATACCAACCTCATCCTAAATATTAAATCTTAAAGCATTAATATACCAAGCTACCTTCTCCTTTGACAATTCTTTATGCCCAGACTAAATAGTCAACTTGTAGAACTCCTTGGTATAATCCTTCATAGTCATATCCTTTTTTTTAAGATTCTATAACCTCTTAAATAACTCAAGTTCATAATCAACAAGAATAAACTTAGCTTTTAGTTCAATCACCATCACTCTCCATCTAGAGACCTTCATTTCACCTTCCTCCTCTCTGGCTCTTTACAATTCCTTCCATCAAAGATCAACATGTCCCTTCAACTCAATTTGTGCCAAACTCACTCTCAGTGGATCCTCAATATCCTTAATCTCAAAGTAGTCTTCCAATTAACTAATATAATCAATTAGGTCTTTAGGAATCAAAGTACCTAAGAAATGAGAAACCTCCATCTTATGCTTCAACTTCAACTGAGATCCAGGTCTAGCAAATTGACCAGCCCTAATTCCAATAGGTCTTGCCACATGATTAGTTAGGTCCTCACCACTTGATCCAGCAACTTCAAAGTCTTTGGAAAATTCCTCATAACTACCTTTACCCACATGCCTAGGTATGCCACCTAAAGCACTCACAATTTCAGCAATCATGTCACTCTTAATCAATGTTATCTAAAATCTAAAACTAGCTTTTAATCTCCTCCATTTAGGATCTAAAATCTACTTTAATCTTCTCTAAGATTCTTTCTTCCACAAAATCACTAAGATCATCAATCACCCTTGGGTCCAATCTTCTCAGAGGCATCTTCCAAGATTTTTGCAAACCCTAAACAATAGATCCACAAATCTAGAAGATCAATCAGCTCCACAAGATCAATGTCCTCTAACCCATGATCTTGATGCAAACTTCCTTGGATTTGGTGATCTATCTACACATGCTCAGGAACAACCTTCACTCAGATACCACCTAATACAGTGCAAGGTACGAGAATCTCCAAAGGAGATGTCCTAGCCCCCAACAATAACCACACAACAAAAAAACAATAACAATGCAAAATCTGATACCAAATCACAACTCTTTATTTATAAAATAACTATTTACATACAATATGCTTGGTTGTAAGGCCTTCTAGGTTAAAGCCAAATACAACAGCAAAAACAATAATAGTTTTGAAAGATCCCACAAGATTCAACTCACAACACTAATCCCAGCTAGTTCAGATCTACACTCTAGAAGAAAACCACTAAGGAAATCTTAACTTGTGCTCACAAGCCCACCAAGATCTCCTAGCTTTCCAAGCCATAGCTATTAGCTCTTCAAAGTCTACTCCTCCACTTTATCTCCTTCTCCAAGCTAGATCATAATGACAAAAGACTCTAAAAACTCCCTACTTATACCCAACTAAACCACAAGTCAGCCTAGCCATTACGAATTAAATAATACCCCTTGCATTAATTACATATTTAAGCCATAAGTTAGCTCACAACAAATATAAAATATAAAATGTTAACCCTCAGATTATCCTGTAGTTATCACGTGATAACTACTAAAAACACTTAGGACAAGCCCCAAGTTTACAAGATAGATTAAATGCACATAGAAGAGATAACCAAGACCACTCATAGGTCCACACAAACTCTCAAATCGATCCACATCATGATCACATGCTAAATGCACCATGAAGTCTTGTCAGCACCAACACACTATCAAGTGATAGCAAACTCCCAAGCATTACTGAGTTACCAACACATGTCAAGCACCTAGTATGTGTTGAGAAACCAACACATGTCGAGCACAATAGTGAGTGTCAATCAACAATATCTATTGAGCTCTTCAGTAACTAAGGCCCTTCAATGATCAAGCACCTCGGCCAACACTACTTTCAATAGTGATCGAGCACCACTCCTTTGGTGACTGAGCCCACAACTCCAAATCCAAATACCCCCAACATGTAGGATTGCAAGAAAGCCTAGGATGCTCCTACATCAAAGGAACATAGCAATAATGAACTGTGCAAGAATACTAATGATGGAGAAAGGCATATCATAGAAATATTGGAGAGAAGTCGTTAGTATTATTCTCTATACACTAAATAGAGTTCATGTCAAGAAATAAAAAGGTGATGCTTCATGTAATGAAGAACCTAAAGACTATAGTACGTTTATCTATGTGGATGATGATGCTCTGAGCACTCAAAATGAATAGACTAGTTAAGTTGCAAGTTCTCATCAAACAACAAATGATGGAATTCAAATGCAAACTATCAAACAATAGAGAGTGGTTGTTGAATAATAGACTAAAGATGTCAAGCCTTAGATAGGAAATGTAAACCATCAAATAGTGAATGCTAAGAATTTAGAACCTAAACCTAAACTTGAACAAGTAAGAGGAAATGAGGCAGAGGATTTTTTTCCAAATGAACCTAAAGAAGAACCAAGAAGAAAGTTGCTTGTACTAGAAAAATATGTGAGAAGACATCATAAACCTATTCAAATAATTGGAGATATTGTATCAAGTGTGATGAAAACAAGAAAACTCAAAGGTGAAAGATGCTTATTATGTGAATATGAACCTAAAACAATAAAATATGCTTTAGAAAATGAAGATTGGATACAAGCTATGAACAAAGAAATTGACCAGATTGAGAAGAACAATACTTGGACCATAGTGCCAAGACCTAAAGATAAAAATTTCATTGGGACAAAGCTTAATGAAAATGGTGAAGTAACAAGAAACAAAGAAATATTGGTATGCAAGGGTTATGCACAAGAAGAAGGAGTTGACTATGGAGAAACTTTTTCTCCTGTGGCCAAACTTGAAGGAGTCAGAACTCTTCTCGCATACTCAACCTATAAGAATTTCAAGGTGTATCAAACTGATGTAAAATATGCATTTTTAAATGGTATATTGGAGAAATAAGTATATACTAAACAACCTAAAGGATTTGCAGATCTAGACAAGAGGAAGATGGTATGTAAATTGAACAAAGCCCTTTATGGATTGAAATAAGTACCAAGAGCATGGTATGAAAGGTTATATAGCTATTTAGTGAAGAGGACAAATGATAACAACAATATATATTTGAATAATGGTAAGAACAATGAAGTACTGTTATCTGAGATATTTTTGATGATATCATATTTGGAGGAAGAAAAGCATTATGTAAATCATTTGTTGTTGAAATGAAGAAAAAAATTGAAATTTCTATGTTTGGTGAAATCAAATTCTTTGTTAGATTACAAGTATGTCAAATGAAGCTTGGTGTTTTCATTTCACAAACCAAATACATCAAGGAAATATTGAATAATTTTGGTATGGAAGATTCAAGACCAGTGAGCATGCCTATGTCTACAACACAAACTATCTAAGAATAGTTGAACTAGACCCTATATAGATCCATGATAGGAAAATTACAATATATTATTCACAACAAACTAGATATTACATTGGTAGTCGAGATAGTTTCTATATTTTTAGAAAATCCTAAAGAGAATCACATGATGGTTATAAAAGGATAATGAGGTATCTAAAAGGTACAAAAAACTATGAAATATACTAAAAGAGAAGTGATAGATTTGAACTAAAGGTTTTCACTAACTCCTAGATTGGGCAAGGAATATTGATGACAAGAAAAGCACTAGTGCAGGTCCATTCTTTCTAGGACAGAGATTGGTGTCATTGACAAGAAAGAAATAGAATTGTATTTCCCTATCAACAAATGAAGCTGAGTATGTAGTAGTTTTAATGAATTGTTCAAATATAATATGGATTAAGAAATTTTTGAAAGGAATGCAAGAAGAAACTATAGATCTAGTAGTTGTCTATTGTGATAACACAAGTTCTATTAACATTTCAAAGAATCTAGTAATGCACACTAAGGCAAAGAATATTGCTATCAAGTATCACTACTTGAGAGAATTAGTTCAATACAAAGAAGTAAAGCTATAAATTGTGAATACAAAGGAAAAAATTGCTGACATATTCACAAAACCATTACCCAAAGATGCTCATGAACATCTTAAAGGTAAATTAGGGGTTATTACAGTAAATAAGGCTAATTAAGAAGCCAAGGTACATTGCATCACATGTGCTAAACAAAACATTCTACATAGTGGTGCAATACAACTCTAATTTGAGACATGCCTAAGGTAGAATACTTTAGTACAACATAAATGATCAGTCATAGATAGATGACAAGTATTAGCCAAACATACAAAATATACATATTTTAGATGTATGAAGAATTTGAAGATGTGACAACTATACATCTCTGGCACTATTATCAAAGAGGAAGAGATTACTAATAGAGAAAAAGATTGAACAAGAAAGAAGGAGGTATTACTAAAAGAGGGAGAGATTATTAAGAAGTCACAAGATTACTAGGAAAAGAAAGATAAACCTCAAAGAGAGAAAATTGACAAGGAAGTTTGAAAGTTTGAATGTTTAAGAATCAGAATGAAACTAAGGAGAGCGGTCACTCATGGAAGTGAAATATTTTGGATTTTATGGTAACTAATTTATTGTTAGTATTTCAAATATTTGAGATGTTTCCATCAATGCCAAATAAGGAGATTGTTGGAATCTTACAATTGGAACAATTTTTATTTTATCATTGATATCTAATCTATGGATGAGACATATTGCTACCTAATCTAAACATCATATCTATTTGATTGATAGAGAGGATTTGATATTTACTCATAACTATAGAACCTAGAGGAAAGGTTGAAGTTGTGAAAAGGAGTTACACTAGACATGTGATTAGATATAATTTGATAAAGAAAAGTAATTTTTTATGTCAAGGAAGCTAAGCCTAACCGAGAAAAAGAGTAAAATACTAAGGAGTGTCGATTAATACTAGCATTTACTAAGCCATAGTTAGTGTCAAGAAAATATATTGTTTAAAAATAATTAGCATTGACTAAGCAAGTTAGTTGATGCCAAGATAGAAAGCTTAAACAATGGCTAAATTTTTTAGTATTGACTGAGTGTCAAAATTTAGTGATTGTCAAGTGATAGTAAAAGATCAAATTCAAAGAAATTGTAAGATCAAGTTGACTCAGTTGATTTCTTGGGAGATGTAAAATGTGTTGAAGATAAGATTGATGAGTTGGATCGTTAAATTCAAGGAGACAATTAGGTAAAGACCTAAATGAAGGATTTTAGAGAAGTTTCTAGAGGATGATTAAGAAGATGTACAGATATATTGAATCAAGTTGAATCTTATCGTAAACCCTAAGATCTATGGTGGATGTAGAAAATGTTAAAGCACAAATTTCCTACTTAAGGTGATATAAAACAAAACATTCAGTGCCCAATCTAGCCCTAGCTAGTGTGTGTGCAAGTTTGTATGTGAAGGAAGCCATACAGAGTAAGGTTGATCAGATACACACAAGTAAGTGGATGTGAAGCTAAAAGAGAAAGCTTGTAGATGTGATGTTGTTGTTTAAAAGTGAAATTGAGTAGACGGCTTAAGTGTTGATGAGAAGAGTGAACTAATTTCTTGAAGGGTGTCCAAGAAGATCAATATCATAGATGAAAATGAAAGGATTATTAGTAAACCAACATAAGGACTGAACAAGAATCTAAACCAGAAAAAGTGAGTTGTAATCACATAGATCAAAACCTATTATTTTGTTTTTTATCATTGTAAATAGTTTGTATTGAAATCCTTTCAACAGAGGTTGACCTAACAGTCATTTGAAAAGTCTATGTAAATCCTTTAATTAGGTGACATTCTAAATGGAATGAGAAAAGTCCTTTTATAAGGTCACTCCTAACAGGGTGATTAAATCCTCTAACCAGATCAAATTTAACATTGTATTGTAACCTTTAACAGGGTTGGCTCCTGATAGAGGTGACTTTAAAAGAGTTAAAAAGAGTGGCATGTTGATGGTGGTTTTTCCCAAATTAGGTTTCAACATAAAATTCTAGTGTCAAACTATGATGAATGTCATATGGATTTTTTACATGTGATGATGTTTTCATTATGCAATGCAAGTTAATTTTATAATAGTTTTATAGTAGTGACCAAGCAACAATAGGATATGTAGGATAAGCATAACATTGATGTGTTTAATGTTTAAATGTTCAAGTGGTACATATATACCTTGAGTAATTTATTCACCTCCCCCACCCCCTCTTAGTTATTCTAAACATTTCTAACATGAAGGTCACCAAGTCAATATTGAAAGAGGTAATACAACTATTTATTAAGATATCATTTACTATTCTAAATTTTTCAAGGATTTGGAACAATACAAAGATGAATCTAAAAGGAGTTAAAGAGCTTTAGTCATCATCTTGATCCCATTTCAAGCTCAAAACTACTTATAGTGGACATGTGAAGAAAACTTTTCTCAAGAAAAGGAAACTCCATCATAGACATGATAGCAAGATTCTTGATCTACTTGAGATATAATCCTATTTATTCCCTACCATGGGGGTTATGAAACAAATTGCAAAGAAGGTAGAAAGAATATTTTCCTTACTAGACATATATTCCCTGAATAATATGGATGAGGTAGCTTCTAGGTTACATGACAAAATTATTTCCCTGGGCTAGTTGCAAAAATCGTAGGAGACATCCTTAGAATCAACAAAAATTAATTTCAAGGTAATATTTGACATGATGTATATAATTTTTATGTTATTATACATAATTTTACTAGTGTACCTTTGGCATTGTTATCAAAGGGAGAGAATATGTATGATGGTGAGTATATAGAGCTTTGTCATGCCCAAAAATACAAGGGGTAAAAACACACCAAATTTTTTTTTCTAAGTGTTAGAATTGCTAACAATAGAATTTGCCAAGGGGAAAAATTTTGAGACCTATATTATCTTTTTTAGTATAGAATTAATACCATCATCTCTATTAGACCAAGGGGAATGTCATTGTGAATCAATTTTTACTTTCCCATTAGATTTAAAACATGGAATTATAACACATTGTGGGTACAATAATATAGGATTAATTTCTATTCAAAATAAATATGAAAGAAGCAAGACTACATTTTTATGCATGAACCTTGGAAATTACTCGACAAGATTTGAATTTAAATTGCTTACTTATATACCACTATTTTATCCAAATAACATAAATCTGGTGGATGAAATTTCAAAGTGTAAAATTGTCACAATGAGTTGAATCATCATCACATCAAATTTGAAGTAAGCATATGCAAAGGAAAACTGAAATACTAAATGACTCCAATGCAAGAACGTTATTCAATCATTATTTTATTAACCACCTAATTGAAAGCTCTGTCGAGAAAGAACTAGTAAGAAAACTCAACATTATTGCCACTACCATAAAAGTTCAAAATACATTTCTACACAAGATTTTAATCCCGAACATAATTGAATTTCAACAAGAAATTTAAATTTCCTTCATGACCCTTATCAAGGGATCCATATCATTTTTTGCAATACATCATTGAGATCGTGGAGGGAATGAAATCTGACTAGGTGACAAACAAACATAACAAGGAGGCAAAATCTGATATTCATTTCCATACTAGGTTTTCACAACAGATATAAAACTAGGGAGAAGGTGGATTTTTCTAGTAGGAGATGTCAGACACAACACCAAAATAGGTGTCCAATCAGGGCTATAATTCAAGAACTTCCTTTCTTCCATTCTTTCATGCCAAAACTCATATGCAGTTTGTGCTGATAGGTAGGGGCCCATAACACCCTACCCTCTCTCCCTCTTCTTATCTTGAGAAGAGACTCTACTCTTTTGGAGTCCAACTGAATACCTTTCCTAAAATTGGCCACTTCTACCCTATCCAAGGGTGAGTAATGCCAAAACACCCATACAAGAAAACTTCAAAAATTCAAGAAAAACATGAAAGAAAAGCATTCAAGAAAACATGTTTTCAATCCTTCCCAAGCATACCCAACATACATACAAGCATACCAATGAACAACACAATAACATAAGCATGAATCAAGCATGAAACAACATGAGCAACATGAACAAAAGAGATGAAGAACTCCTACCTTCACAAAAGGTTATGGTAAAATGAACAAGTTGAGAAGAGCTTTTCCTTCCTTGCCTTCAATCTTCCAAAACTTCCCTCTAAAACTAGAGATTGGGTAACAACCAAAACTACTCAAAAAAACTTCTAAATAAGATCCAAACTCAACCACCTAAAAAGGGCAATAACTTCCCCCACTTGCCTAAAATCTAGAAGTTTCTAACTCAACTAAACCTAAGGTTAACCTCTAAGTGGATTTGAGGTTATTCAACCCATGCTAATAACTCCCAATTTTCGCACTAAGGAAAAAATAGACTTTTTGAGTGACCATAAAAGTCAACAACAGGGGCTAAGGGGGTGGAAAATGCCCCCAACCCATACCCATACCCCTTGGGTATTAATATTTCATGATTTAAGGCCTTAGGAATTGATTTGGGACCAAACAAAAGCTAGGAATTTTTAAGACTATCTAACAACTCCAAAATGCAGATTGAGCACTAATCTAGATTAGGGGTAACTAAAATCGATTAAAAAAAATTAGTGAAAAGAGCACTAACTTAGTCTGACTTAGATCCGTAGGTTACACAGTTAACCCTAACTCGCATGCTGAAATGCATAAACAATTCACAAGTGTCAAGTGACACTATAAAAATACTATTATGAAACATTAACATATACTAAATTATAGAAATATACATTCATACATCTCGAAATACAATTAAGATACTAACAACAAGGTTTCCACAAATGGAACATAGGGATCAATTCCGCTCCTCCATCGAGTTTCTCAGCTAAAATATCCTGCACACATCAGTAGCCCCATAAAATCACATGCACATATGTATATACATATCATGGAAATCACATAAATTAAAACATACATCTTTCAATTAATTAGGGTTTCTCTCATTCTACTCATATTCTTAATCATTAAAATTTCATAATCAAAGTGTTAATTTTGCATTCACTTACTTCAATACACATGTTCATAAAGCATTAAATGATGAAATCAAATATCTGAAAGTAAACATCACACGACATGAAATAATATAATATGTTCAACGCATCCAATAGTGCCTTGACATATTGAGTCATGAGTATCAAAATAATAATGTATCAACTATGCTACGATGGGTTGGGACGAGGCCTGAAAAGCTTAAGGGGAGAATATGCATCATAGGGGGAGCATTGGTTGATTTGAGATGTTTTCCATCAATGCCAAAGGGGGAGATTGTTGGCATTGTGATGGAAATATTGGCGGTAGTCATAAATAGTCATTTATTTTGTTGTCATTCATGACAACTAAGTTAGAATTGTTAAGTAATATCATCAATGAAGTTAGGATAGAATCGATAAAGATAGAAAATGATCAGTGAGAAGGTTCATTGATCGATAATGCAGAAAATGACTAATTCTAGAAGATTGGTAGACAACAAAGACAACAGTTTGAATATTGGTAGATAATGACAATGCCACTTTGGTGGTGATCAAATTTAACATAGAGTTTTGAAATGTGATCACATGAATTTTTTTAGCATGGTTAACTTTTAGCAGAGTCACAACCACAACCTAATTGGTTGATCATAAAGAGAGTTTGGATTGTCATAGTTGTTAAAACAAATAAGAAAACTTGAGTTTTTGAAAACAATTATAAGATTCTAGATTGATGAGTAAAATAGAAAGTGTGATCACATTTGATGATATAATGGTTAATATTAAAGGTCATGGCATGATTTTTTAGGATCACTGGAAGAAGTATAAGGGAGCTTTGAGGAAATGCATTGGAGGAGTCAAAACTTGTTTGACTACCTTTTCAAATATGACTTGCAAATCTTGTTGTAGGTTGATGCATCCATGATAAAATGTATTATGTCATTGATATATGTGAATTACTTATGGTATTTGTGTGACAATATTGATGTTTTAATTAATGAATGGGATTAAGTGGAAAAATTTATGTCTCTAACTAGCTAAGATTGCAATCAAAGTATTGAGCAAAGAAAAGAAGCAAATAGTTACAGAAGTGAAAAGAGAAGATTGCATTTGATAGGAAAGAAATTTCACTTTTAGATCAATGACCTTGTCATTCCTCAATACCTATAACATGAAAATCCCTAAATCAAGTGAACTTTAATATGTTTTTCTTCTAAATCCCTTAACAAGATGAACTCTTAGAATGGGTTTTGAAATAATATTGTGAGGTAGATATTTACACATTTGTTTGTATTTTCAACAAGGTACAAATCACTCCTAATAGGGTGAACCCTTAGAATTGGTTACAATAGCTCCTAATAGAGCTACTAATTTATTGTAGTACTGAGCTTGTGGGTATCATCCCCACCATAGTTTTCACCCTCTAACAATGGTTTCTACAATACCAAAATATATGTGTGTGTGATGGTTTTTTGGATGTTTGATATTTTTCTTTTTCATTTACCTACATCAATTATTTTCTTTGCAATTTGGAAGTTGGTATTGCATCTATGTAGATCATTGCTTGAATTTATAAATTACTTATTTATACTAATTCATCCCTCCCCCCTCCTCTCAATACCTAAGAATACTAACAAAGAGGATCAACAAGGAGGAGAACCTATTGTGTCACTTTTTAAACATATTATGTAGAATAATAAAGAGTGACCCCAATAGGGGTTAATAGTGTTAAATAACCTTATGAAGAAAAATTAGAATATCTTGTGTATAAGAAAGCTTACCGTTTTCAAATTTATTGTCCATGTAGAAAAGAAAAGGATTAAAATCACAAAATAAATGGTCATTACTGTAATGAAAAAGAAAAAATATATTAATAACATCGCTAACACAAGGTTGGTATTTTAGTTTAGGTAATGATCACAATAGACTCTCTTTGATAAAGTTTGGCAAGTATCATGAGGAGGTAAAAATGGAGTTGGAAGAATAATATGAAGAGGAGGTCATGGGGGAGTGGATGTAAGAGGAAAACTGTGAAAGGGAACAAAACTTATACCCTACTTGTGTTGTTTCTCGAGAGGGTTAACAAAAACTGTTGTCACTTAGGTTTGCACCCTTGTCCAAGGCCTATGCACGAGGACAACCTAGTGAAACATGGAAACAACCTCCAAGCTGTGGGACTTGAACTACGAGGTTGAGTCTCTGGAGAAGGCCGGCTTCCTCTTACTATCAGGGCGCACCTATCTATTCTCAGAAGGGAAAGGGAGAAAGAGAGCATCAAAGAAAATCTACCTAGTCTAATCTAAGGCGGTGATGCACCAAGACAGAGTGTTCAGATTCATTCCTGCCCATATATATACTACAAAACTAGAATAACATGCAAAATTCATACACATTCAGACTTATATCGACCAGTAATCACATACAGATCGGAAGAAACCAACCGAATGACACTAGGAAAAGAGATTTCACTTATGTATTATCTGATAGGCCAAAGATAGATACAGTATGGAGATCGTTGATCTCAACAATACACCAATAGGAGGCAAAGTGATGCACATTCACACTGATGGCTGAAAGAGATCATATAGGCTATTACATGGTTCAGAGATAAAGGGATTTTACACTACAAGTCTGCAAGCAGTAGCAGAGAAAATCAGGAAGAATCGACCTTTTGAATAGATCAAAAAACTGCCTTTATAGATCAAGCACAACTAAAGATTTCTGCGTTACATTCACTTCTTACCTACTAGCATTAACTTCCTGTCTTGAGAATCCAATCGGGGATTTGGATTGAAAATCCTGGCCTGCATACCGAGAAATCTCATTTTTTCTGAGAAGAGCCTGGAGAAGATAGAAATGGCACCACAACATTCCCTGACATGGTAGATGGATCGACCGGATGGGTGGAGTGTCCTTATGTCCTGCATTCATTCCTAGTAGGTCAGAAATGATCACGAAGATCAGATCGCAAGATACGTCGATCGCCTCTGCATCTTGGTTCATGAATCAAACTGGCCTATTAGCCGACCCGATTTCTTATATGCTGACTAGGCCACGCGGGCCAATCATAATCCTTTGTCTTACCACTTGGAGAGTCCTTCCATGGTTGACTGCCTTCATCAAACTAACCGTGCCACCTTATCACCTAACCGCTGGCCGTCAGCTAATTGCCACGTTGAAAACTGAAACGCGAGGACACGTGTCTTCCGAGCGCTAACTCGCTATTGTAAAATCCACGCAGTTCCTCCATGGCGAGATAGCGCCAACCCTAGATCCCTATAGATCTGATGGTGGAGAGTCGACCCCTCAATGCGCTGATCGCATCAAGACATTTGGCCCCTTGACATATCTGTATTCTAACTCAGCACACGTGGTTGTTTCTGATTCACCGCGGACTCTCTTTCCTGTGACTAGGCCCCATCCAAATCAACGCCGCCTCAATGATGCATCCGGTGAGACTTGACCCCACTGACACGTGTCAATCGGGCGCGATGTCGCCATGGTAAAAATCTTGCAGCTTCGCTAAGGCGACATGGCGCCTACCGTTGATCCTTTCTCATCTGACGATCACAAACTTGGCCTCCCGTAACCCTCCGTTCCTACTGATTCGCCAGGCCTGCCAACACGCACCGTCCCCCCATTGGTTTGTTAGTCACCCCACCCTATCTGCTTCTGATGGCATGAAACGCAGCCCCGCCAGGACACGTGGCGCATGGGCACTATGTCGCTGATGCTAAAGTCCGGGCAGCTCCTGATGGCGAGATAGCGCCAACCGTAGATCTTTGCAGATCTGACGATCAGAGCGACATCGTACTTCACTCACCATCCCTCCTGAAACTACTGGGCTCACTGGTTGCCGTGTCCTAACATATACACATGGCATCATCCGGTTGGTGAACCCGAGACTTGATCTGTAGAATGGCCACACGGAAGATGGGCGCTATGTCGCCATGATAATATTTGCACATCTCCGCCATAGCGAGATAGCGCCATCCGTCGATGCAATCAAACCTGACGGTGGAGATCGCAAACCTTGACTGTGCCAATCGTACTGATAGAGACTCCAACCTAGTTACACGCGGCGGTTCCTCACTGGCCCAACGGAACACTACTAGGAAATCTTGCGACTTGGCCTCATAGGGTGACCACATGTCGACCAGGCACCATGTCGCTATGGGAAAATCGAGGTTAAATTTCCATAGCGCCCAACCGATGACGTGTCCCTATCTGTGCATGGTTCCTTTTGATTCGCTGTCGTGACATGGGCTCCGCCAACTGGGCAGATGAGGTACGTAATGGGGCCCAATATTTTTTCTGAAGTTCTTGCCGTTTATTTTCTCCGGCCCGCCAAACTTTATCCGACTGTCACAATATTTTTTTGGCAACGTGACCCGCCCGCCAACGTGAGCATCTCCACCGGGCGCTATGTCACCATGGAGATTTTCTGATTGGCATACGATAGCGCCATAGCGCCTGTGGCACCGGAAAACTTTCCTGACCGCCCTCCGTCGTGACCCACCTATAGGGCCCACCAAACACGTGTCGTTCAAGTGCGATGTCGCTAACACTACCTCAAGTGTAACTTTTGATGACGAGATCGCGTCGACCGTCGATCCATCTAAAATCTGACAGAGAGAAACCTTGGCGAGTCGGGCATTAAAATAAAAAAATTTTGGCTAACCGTTGAACAGGCTGCGGATTTGAATTTAAACCTTTTGGCGGTAAAACCAAAGGTAACACTTCTGGCGACTCGCAGGGGGCATGAGCTTGCTCAATGCATGACCAGTGCCTAAGAATGATCCATTGGGCTATGGAGTCGAAAGAGGACTAGGAGGCACAAAGCTGAGAGCTGTAAGAACCCTAACCCTAAAAGAGGAAATCAAAACATTAAAAACCCTTAAGGTTCTAGCTCTGCTTCTATAATTGGAAACAAAAAATAGGACCTCCTCAGCAGCATGAGATATGTCAAAAATGACTCACGAAGAGAGCCATGTGCTCGTGCACTTATTACAAAATAGAAACAAGTAGGAAGCAACTGGGTTAACTATGTACATGGATTCACAACCCTTTAGAAACAGGGCTTCAGATAGATCCCATTGACTGGAATGGGTAGAACTTCACCACTTGGCCTGCTTAGCTAGAATGCGTTGGCCTGTTTGCAACTGGAAATCAAATAAGGGCCACTCCATAATGGGTCAAATTTGGAGTGCCTTCCTAGTTTTTCTCTGTCTGAGTCCCACTTGAGAACTAAATCTCCCTCTCTGAAGATTCTGGCCCTTGCCTTCTTGTCAAAATTCCTCTTCATCTATTGCTGGTGGATCTCTAGAGTTTTCATGGCTTTTTTTCTCTTTTCTTCCAACTCAATTAGTTCTGCCATTCTTACTGACATGGCATCATCTTCAACCAGTTCCAGTTGATGAGCCAACTCCAAGGATGGGAACTCTAATGAGATTGGGAGTCTAGCTTCCCTACCATATACTAACACAAAAGATGAATTCCCAATAGATCTCTTGGGTGTTATCCTATCAGCCCACAGAGCAGTCCTTAATTTCTTGTGCCAGGTCCTCTGATTGTCTTCTATTGTCCTCTTCATAATTCTGATCAGATTCTTGTTGGAAGATTTAGCCAAATCGTTACCCTGAGGATAGTAGTTCGATGATGTGCTCAGGTAGATATTGTGATTCATGGCCCATGCACAAATTTGGGTTCCAAAAAAAGACTTGGCATTATCTGAGATGATAGTAGAAGGAGCACCAAATCTAGATACAATTCCATCAAGGAATTCAACAACAGATGGCTCGGTGGCATCCTTCAGGGCAACTGCCTCTGTCCACCTAGTGAAATAATCAGTAGCAGCCAAGATCCATTTATGACCTGCACTAGATGGAGGATTAATGGGGCCTATAAAATCCAACCCCCACTGAGTGAAGGGCTGATCCACCTGAATAGGATCGAGAGGAAGAGCTGCAAGTCTCTGTTTGCCTGAGAAAAAAGCACATTTCTCACATTTCCTCACATACCTGTAACAATCATGGAACAGAGATGGCCAATAATATCCAGCCCTCATGATCTTCATAGCAGTTGTTCTTGCAGAGAAGTGGCCGCCGTCAGGGCCATTGTGGAGTTCTTTAATCACCCTTTCAGCCTGATTCTCTTCAACACACCTCAATAGGGTCCCATTAAAATCCCTCCTGAACAGGATATTGTCAATCATGACATAGGGAATGGATTGTAGTCTATATTGTCTTCTTTTAGTTCTGTCCAATCCCTGAGGGTATCCATTCCCTAATAAGAAATTCTTCATGTCATTTATCCAGCTTCTTGGACCATCAGCATACCTTTCCTCTTGCTGCTCTGCTATCACCATGGAAACTTCTTCATCTGAGTTCTGATCTGATAACATTTATTTACATAATCCTCTTCCTCTTACCAATTTGGTAATCTAAATGTCAACATCATATTCCATTACCCTAGTGATCCATCTAGCTCTCTTCTTACTGACATCTTTGTTTAACAGGAAGTCTTTTACACTTGCATGGGGCACCAACAAGTGGATCCTACTATGGGATAAGAGGTGTCTAAACTTCTTCAAGGCTCTAATGACTGCAAGGGCTTGCTTCTCAACAAAACCATACTTATCTTCATATTCCTTAAGCCCTTCACTAAAGAAGGCTATGGGCTGCTCCTCATTCTTGTCATTTGTTTGGGTCAAGACAGTAGAGATACTTGACTCACCACCTAAAGTGTAGAGGATGAAATCTTTCTCAAATTTTGGGTTCATGAGGGTAGGGGCCGATGCTATGGCTTCCTTGATCTTTTCAAAACTCTCCTTCCCCTCCTTGGTCCATGAGAAGACCATATCTTTCTTGAGCATGGTTGTAAGGGATTTCACCATGGTGGCAAGATTAGGAATAAACCTTCTTACAAAATTTATCCTACCAAGGAAACTTTGTAGCCCTTTCTTGTGTTTAGGGAGAGGAAGGGCAAGTATTGCTTTTGTCCTTTCTAGATCAATGGTAAATCCATCCTTAGATACAATGTGTCCCAATAGTTTTCCTTGGTTTGTAGCAAAGACACATTTGGCTGGGTTGAGAGATACCCCAAACTCTCTACATCTTAGAAATACCTGTCTCAAATGATCAAGATGATCTTCCACATTCTTGGAATACACAGTTATATCATCAAGGTATACCAAGACAAACTTGTCAATTAATCTTCTGAAAGCTACCTCCATTGCCTTTTAGAA
This sequence comes from Cupressus sempervirens, assembly GCA_028749045.1. Classification (NCBI taxonomy): domain Eukaryota; kingdom Viridiplantae; phylum Streptophyta; class Pinopsida; order Cupressales; family Cupressaceae; genus Cupressus; species Cupressus sempervirens. Next base: position 563,198,726 of record CM053788.1, on the reverse strand, counting down.
TGTGGCACCTGCATTTGTTAACCCAAATGGCATTTTGCAATAAGCATAGGTGCCCCATTTAGTAGTAAATGCTGTCTTGTATCTATCAGACTCTTTAACCAGCACTTGGTTATAACCAGAAAACCCATCAAGAAAAGAGAATCTCCTTGACCCACTGACCTTGGACAGAATTTGCTCCATAGAAGGGAGAGGATGGTGATCTTTAAGGGAAGCCTGATTGAGATCCCTCAAGTCCACACACAATCTGATTTCTCCATTCTTCTTCCTCACAGGGACAAGGTTAGCTACCCATGATGAGTGTTTGATAGGAAAAATTATGTTAGCCTCAATCAGTTTGGATAACTCTTTCCTCATTAAAGGTTCAATCTTGGGATTCACTGGCCTCTGTTTTTGCCTTACTAGTTTGACCCTATCAACTAAATCTATGGTATGTTGAAACAAACTGGGGTCAAACCCTTTTAAATCATCATATGTCCAAGCAAATACATCACTAAATTCTTGACATAGATGAATGAAATCTTCTTGCTCAGCTTTAGAACATACCTTCCCCATGTTAAGAGATTTTCCATCAGCAATAGTAACTGGGGCATGGTCATCCTTTTCTGTAGCTAGATTCATCCCTTTGCCTCTTGTTTGACCATCAGGATTAAAGACACTCTCCAAGGTAATGAGACCCTTGGGTAGCTTGTTGGAGCTGAGATGAATGATCTGATCACCATATTGATCTTGTAGTCTTAGCTGACTTCTCTCTGAAAATTCTACTTCATTCTGCAAGAAGCTTACAATTTGCTCATCAGACTCGAACACTTGCCAATGAGTATTATTATCAGGAACAGCAAGCCTCACCACTACCCTTATTTGTTGTTTCTTTTCTTCCTCAAGATTCCCTGGCACATCATAAGATGCACCCACTACTGCAAGTCTATCAGCATGTTTATTTTCTTTCCTAGGAATGCTCTGAATGTTAAATGCATTGAAACCCTCAAGCAAATCCCAGACTCTATGTTTATAAGACTTGAGCAGGCCATTTTTGGTGATATTCTGATTTCTCACTTGGTTCACTACCAACTCGCTGTCCCCATATACTTTCAAGGCTTGAATTCCCCTCTTTTGGGCAAGTAGGAGACCTTGGATCAAGAACTCATACTCGGCCACATTATTGGTACAATTGAATTGGAACCTAAAAGAGAAGTATTATCTTATTTGTGTAGGAGAGATCAACATAACACCAGCCCCTGATCCATTTCTATTCCTTGAGCCATCAAAGTACATACTCCATACTCCATTTATGTCGTCATTAGTCCTAACAAGGTCAGGAACTTGAACCTCCTTCTCTATTATGCAATACATACTAAGGCCTGTCTCAAGGGTTTCCGACATAGGTTCAAACTGACATGCATTTTCCCACTCATCCAAGAAGAAATCAGGAATCTCTGCTATGGAAGTGACAGGCTCGTTTACTATGTTATTTTCGTTCACCTCTAGGATAGGGCAATTCACATTGATGAAGTTGGGAGTGTAGGGTTCAGTGTGGTGAAGGGCTTGAGGTTCTGCTCTTATTGAAGCATTGGCCCCATATCTGGTCTTAAATGACATGTAAGACCAATCAGCAGATATGAATCCAGCAATTTGAGCAGTGAAGTCTCTCAAAAGACAGATGGCAAAATAGGGCTTAACCTCAACAATAGATATGTCTTGAATCACAGTACAACCAGGGCATGCATGTAGGGCCATTTCCACACTTCTAAGGATGCCTACGATTTTGACAGTACTCCCATCTAGTTGTAACACCTCCCTAACAATGGGCTCATATCTCATCCCTAAAGCATCAGCAACACACCTAGGCATTACTGAGCTGCTAGCCCCCAAATCTATCATGCAATTATGGGCTAATTTGCCCCCTATAATCAGAGAAACATAAAATGGAGGAGGTCTAAGCTTTTTATTTGCCTCCACATCTCCCACTGGTTGTACTAAACTGGTGGCACTCTCCATGGTAGATGACCGATCCTTCGGCTCAATCCTTTCCAATTCTTGCTGCAGCATCTTCCTCTGCACTGGTATGGTAGCAACAGCATCCCACATGGAAATGTTTACATTGGTCTTCTTCATTTGCTCTACCACACTCAATGGTGCACTAGGAATTTTGGTGGAAACTTTGGGGGCTGCACTTACAAGAGGTTGAGATGGGGCAACGAAAGGATCACTTGCGTCCTCATTTCTTGGACCTTGCTTTTGCTGCTGTGAAGTGTTCATCTGCTCATTTGTTGTTTGTGTGTTAGGTATAACACTTGAAGTTGAGGCCTGCTGAGGAGAAGGAGGAGCAGCATGTTCAGTAGCTCTCTTCTTGCTTCTTGTGTTATGAGCAACGGGGTCCTGGTTTACATTACAATGTTCCTCCATTTGGTGATTCATAAAATAGCAACCACCCTGCCTCTGAACATATGAGGCCTCCTTGGGATGATCTTCTTTGTGTGATTACTTTACTGTGGACTCCTGGACAGTTAGGGCCAAATAAGATTCTGCTTTCTGACACAAGCAGTAGGTATAATAATAGTTACATGAGGGACAAAAATCTTGGTCTTGGGCCAAGTTATTTTGAGGGACTATAGCTCTATTCTGATTTGAGCTTGAAGCAGAAGCATGACTATTCTGCCTATTCTGATCAAAAGAGCTATTCCACTGATTAGGAGGCCTACCACCACTTGGAGCCTGATATTGCAATTGGGGAGGCTTGCCACCTTGGGCCTGCTGTCTTTCTAAGGCTACCACCTTGTTACTCATCTTTTGTATTAGAGAAAAACTATCCTCTAGTCTCTTCCCTTGGTCCTTCAACTCCCTCCCCTGCTCTTGTAATTTTTTATCTAGGGTCTTTTCTCTTTTATCTGCGTTCAGTACTAGACCTTGGAGCATTTCCTTGAGTTCATCTATTCCGTTTGAGGATGTGGAAGCTTGGGGGACTGGAGTAAGGGCTTTCAATGTAGAAACTGTAGGGAGAGGGGCTATTGCTTGTTGGTGGTTGGGAACATCAGGAAAGAAAGGCATAGGAGGCCTTGGAGCCAACTTTCCTCCTTGTATTAGAATGTTCTCAGCTTTTATGGCTATCTCATAAGCATTAGGTAATGTATCTCCTCCCATAGTTTGGATTGTGGTGGCAACATCACTGTTAAAAGCTCTAAGGTAATGCAAGAAGGCATTACTAGGGGTAGGTTTCACTATAGTAGGTATTCTATCCCATGTCTTTTGGAATTTGTAATTAAAATCAGTCATACATTCATGGGGGGCTCTTTTTATTGTAGTCAGCTGCTCTAATAGTGACAAATCGTCACTCTTATCCTTAAAATGTTTGCATAATCCTGCTCCTAGTCCATCCCAATTAGTTATGGAACCATGAGCTAAGCCTCTATACCACTGTAATGCTTTTCCTTTTAAAGATGAGGCTAGAAGTCTGACAGCGACATCATCTTCTGTAATATCATGAATATTGCAAACATTCGCTACCTCTTGGATATGCTCTAGGGGGGAAATAGAAGTTTCACCAGTAAAATCAGGTATGCTTTTTAGTGCAGCTACTGGTATATCATGTCTTTGGGTTAACAACAAAGGACTTCCACCATTAAAGGTGGCAAAAGGATGAACTCTTGGCTGTGCCATATAAACAAGTGTTCTATTGATGAGTGTTGATGGCAATCTAGGCTAAGTTCGGACAGTAGGAGGAGTAGAGACAGATCTCACAGGTATATTGATTGTTACTCCACCTCTAACTGGTGATAATGAAGCTCTAGCCCTCCTTCTTCTAGGACTTGAAAGTGAGAGTTCTTGATATTGAAAATTACCTCTAGAAGATGCCCTTGTTTCAGCTCTGAGCATGAATTTCTACAACTTTGGCCTGAAACCAGATTTGTTGATGCTCAGAGTCGCCAAGTACTTGATGAATCAGCCTCTTGAAGGCTTGAATACTGAAGCTAGCACTACTTCTTCAGCATTAATCTCAGAAGCTCTTTCTTCTTTTGACACCAGTAGACATGAAATCTTCTGATATTTGTCCCACCGGGTGTGCCAAAAACTGTTGTCGCTTAGGTTTGCACCCTTGTCCAAGGCCTATGCACGAAGACAACCTAGTGAAACATGGAAACAACCTCCAAGTTGTGGGACTTGAAATACGAGGTTCAGTCTCCAGAGAAGGCTGGCTTCCTCTTACTATCAGGGCACACCTATCTATTCTCAGAAGGGAAAGGGAGAAAGAGAGCATCAAAGCAAATCTACCTAGTCTAATCTGAGGCGGTGATGCACCAAGACAGAGTGTTCGGATTCATTCCTGCCCATATATATACTACAAAACCAGAATAACATGCAAAAGTCATACACATTCAGACTTATATCGACCAGTAATCACATACAGATCGGAAGAAACCAACCGAATGACACTAGGAAAAGAGATTTCACTTATGTATTATCCGATAGGCCAAAGATAGATACAGTATGCAGATCGTTGATCTCAACAATACACCAATAGGAGGCAAAGTGATGCACATTCACACTGATGGCTGAAAGAGATGATATAGGCTATTACATGGTTCAGAGATAAATGGACTTTACACTGCAAGTCTGCAAGCAGTAGCAGAGAAAATTAGGAAGAATCGACCTTTTGAACAGATCACGAAACTGCCTTTATAGATCAGGCACAACTGAAGATTTTTGCGTTACATTCATTTCTTACCTACTGGCATTAACTTCCTGTCTTGAGAATCCAATCGGGGATCTGGATTGAAAATCTTGGCCTGCATACCGAGAAATCTCATTTGTTCTGAGAAGAGCCTGGAGAAGATAGAAACGACGCCACAACATTCCCTGACATGGTAGATGGATCGATCGGATGGGTGGAGTGTCCTTATGTCCTGCATTCATTCCTGGTAGGTCAGAAATGATCGCGAAGATCAGATTGCAAGATACGTTGATTGCCTCTACATCTTGGTTCATGAATCAAACTGGCCTATTAGCCGACCCGATTTCTTATATGCCGACTAGGCCACGCGGGCCAATCGTAATCCTTTGTCTTACCACTTGGAGAGTCCTTCCGCAGTTGACCGCCTTCATCGAACTAACCATGCCACCTTATCACCTAACCACTGGCCATCAGCTAATTGCCACATTGAAAACCGAAACGCGAGGACACGTGTCTTTCGAGTGCTAACTCGCTATTGTAAAATCCGTGCAGTTCCTCCATGGCAAGATAGCGCCAACCCTAGATCCCTGTAGATCTGATGGTGGAGAGTCGACCCCTTAATGCACTGATCGCATCAAGACATTTGGCCCCTTGACATATCTGTATTCTAACTCGGCACACGTGGTTGTTTCTGATTCACCGCGGACTCTCTTTCCTGTGACTGGGCCCCATCCCAATCGGCGCTGCCTCAATGATGCATCCGACGAGACCTGACCCCACCGACACATGTCAGTCGGGCACGATGTTGCCATGGTAAAAATCTTGTAGCTTCGCTAAGGCGACATGGCACCTACCGTTGATCCTTTCTCATCCGACGATCACGAACTTGGCCTCCCGTAACCCTCCATTCCTACTGATTCACTGGGCCCGCCAACACGCGGCGTCCCCCCGTTGGTTTGTCAGTCACCCCACCCTATCTGCTTCTGACGGAATGAAACGCAGCCCCGCTAGGACACGTGGCGCACGGGCGCTATGTCGCTGATGCTAAAGTCCGGGCAGCTCCTGATGGCGAGATAGCGCCAATCGTAGATCTTTGTAGATCTGATGATCAGAGCGACATCGTACTTCACTCGCCATCCCTCCTGAAACTATTGGGCCTGCTGGTTGTCGTGTCCTGACATATACACATGGCATCATCCGGTTGGTGAACCCGAGACTTGATCTGTAGAATGGCCACGTGGTGGATGGGCGCTATGTCGCCATGATAATATCTGTGCATCTCCGCCATAGTGAGATGGCACCATCCGTCGATGCAATCAAATCTAATGGTGGAGATCGCAAACCTTGACTGTGCCAACCATACTAATAGAGACTCCAGCCTGGTTACACGCGGCGGTTCCTCACTGGCCCAACGAAACACCACTAGGCAATCTTGTGACTTGGCCTCACAGGGTGACCACGTGTCGACTAGGCGCCATGTCGCTATGGGAAAATCGAGGTTGAATTTCCATAGCGCCATAGCGCCCAACTGATGACGTGTCCCTATATGTGCATGGTTCCTTTTGATTCGCTGCCGTGACACGGGCTCTGCCAACTAGGCAAATGAGGTACGTAATGGGGCCCAATATTTTTTCTGAAGTTCTCGCCGTTTATTTTCTCTGGCCCGCCAAACTTTATCCGACTGTCGCAATATTTTTTCGGCAACATAACCCGCCCGCCGACGTGAGCATCTCCATCGGGCGCTATGTCGCCATGGATATTTTCCGGTTGGCGTACGATAGAACCATAGCGCCTGCGGCACCGAAAAAATTTCTCGACCGCCCTCCATCGTGACCCACCTACAAGGCCCACCAAACACGTGTCATTCAAGCGCGATGTCGGTAACACTACCTCCCATGCAACTTTTGATGACGAGATCACGCCGACCGTCGATCCATCTAAAATCTGACGGAGAGAAACCTTGGCGAGTCGAGCATTAAAATAACAATTTTTTGCCTAACCGTTGAACAGGCCGTGGATTGAATTTAAACCTTTTGGCGGCAAAACCAGAGGTAACAAAAACCTTAATGCCATGTTCATTAATACCAAGTCTTAAACCCATATAATCATGTTTAGTGATAATATTATAGAATTTGGTATAAATGGTTCTAAGGGTAGATGGAGAAAGTGACTGATCTAAGGTTTATGGGCATATATAGCATAGGGAGGAATGGAATGAGGGATTTTGTGTATAAGAGAGGGAGGATTATTTATGTGAGGTGGTAGAGAAGATGGCTCATTTAGGAATTATTGAATATCGATATCATGAACCATATTTTGAAGATGTTGGAAGGTTGTAATGATATAAGAGACTTGATCATGAGTATAGGCATAGTATTATAAGCATCATTGACAAATCTCTAATGAAATTAAAAGATGAATAAGCAAACCACATCAAATTCAAATGATGGTTTTGAAATATTCTTTATTGGGAAACCTTGTACTAGTTAACTTCATAATACTATATGCAAGATAACCATGTAAAGACATGAACATCATGAAATGAAAGAAACATACATAAACATTATAAGAATGATTAAAGATGCAAGAACAAAAGTGACCAAAGATATGATTATCCACCAAGCTACTTCAGAGAAATTCACTATTGCAAAATAAGATCTAATACCAAAATAAAAAATAAAGTGCAAAAGGGTGGATTCACCAAAAGGTTTAGGTAAAACTAATGCAAAATAAGAGAGATCAATTGTTCTAACTCCAAAATAAAAAGAGGAGATGTGTCTAGTTCACTAAAACATTTAAGGGGAAATGGAAGCACTCAATAAGATATTTGTATTAATTAAGAACTTTACCTTGACACTAAATACAAGAAAGAAGGGGCTTCTAGGTACAACTCTCAATATAACTCTAGTTAGATTAGAAAGACCCAAGTAAGATGAAGGGATGCTAATGCAAAATTCAAATTATACTAAGTATGCAAGAAAGTCTCTTTCATGCAATGATAATTTACCTTTGATTTTTTATGTTAATGTAAAATAATTAAATTAAATTGATTAAAGTGATTAAGTGCTAGATAAGAAACTTTCCTAGGGTTAATTGATTTAAATGGAAGAAACACAACTATAGCCCTAACTATATACAAGAGAAACACGTATTCATGAGACATTGCCATGAAATGAAGTTAGAATAGTAGTGAGCTAAGCTAGACCTAACAAACAACTATCAAATAAAGAAATCCATGAGCATCTCATGTTTCCCTAACTATAATTGCTAAAATCTCTCTCAAACCAACATCTTAGTGACAATTCTAGAATGAGATTATCATATTTATTCAGATCTATGAAAGACTATATGAGATCTATATGAAATGCATGATTTATCAAGATGAGAACATGAAAATGCTATAGAAATGTGTATGCATGAGACCAAACAATGTTAAATAATGCTAGATAATGCTAAAATGATACTAAAAACCTCTATAATAATGATGTTGAATGGATTATTAGATGCTAGCTCTAATATGCCTATAGTAAGGATGCATAGAACTTGGGTGCCTTTGCTCTTGATTTTCCCTTCTATTTATATAGGATTTCAAAAGGGGGTTTGGGTAAAGATCTGGAATTTACCTTTTACTTGGGGTAAGGATGAAACTAAAAATATCTTAGAAGACTCCCAGAGGAAAAGTCCAATAGACTTGATTTGTAAGGATAAATAGGGATTTTCAATTCTTTTAAATACAAAATTGGTGGATTTCACTTTTGAGAGGATAATGATTTTAATTGATTTATTAAATGTTGCATTTCTTTTCAACTTTTGTCTTTATCTTTTTCCTTTATATTTAATTTTTAATTTTATGAATTAAATTTTTGAAAGAATCAAGAGTTTAGGAAATTAATTGATTAATTACTTAAACAACTTGACATTGTAATTGATTTGAAAGTCTGTTATTTTCCTTATTTCTTTGATTTTGTCCTTTATTTTTGTTGCTTAATTGAAATTCATGTTGTTTAGGACTTTTCCAATTTTAAGAAAAAATCAAAAGAGAATTTTCTATAATTAAAAGTGAATGAAAAAATTACAAAGAGAGATCATCCTTATAAAGGAGATCAAAACCCTAGAACATTAAACCTAGGTTGCATGATAATAATTAATAAAAGAATTAATTATTATATCCCCAAAGTTTAACATAAGTAAACTAGAGATAATAAGTGACTTAATAATTAAATCTATATATGATTCAATAATTAAACCTAGAAACTACTACTGAAATTAAATTTGGGTCCCACCAAACAAGGCCTGATGAGGTATCCAAGCACAACCAAATCTCTAAAAAGAAGAGAAATGGAGAAAATAAAATGGGAAAAACCCTACTCCAAAAAGAAATGGAAATAATGTTGAAAAGAACTAGTGAAGGACTAAAGATGCCTCCAAACTAGGGAATGACCCAGAAGATAGGAACAAAAGATGATCATGAAGAACACCACTAAAGCATGTAGAAGCTACAAAGCACTGTCAAAAGTAACTGATGATATGTAGAACCTCCACTGAAATAGAACTTGACCAGGTAGAGAAGACTATAATCTATATGAGTTCTCTCAAAAGACACTACTTGAATCAGGAGGCATGTAGAGGCAAACAACTAAACTCGAAGATATAGATGGCATAAAACACCAAAGCCTAAAGAGTTGATCAATCGAACATGGAAGGTTGCAACCAAAATAGGAACAATAAGAAGAGTGTTTATATGGTAAATGATCCATCTCACCAAAATGCATAAGTACCAAGCCACTACATTTTCCTAGTACATAGAAAAAGCACTAAATACATAGCTCACTCCATCGAACCAAGAAAGCAGAAGAAATAATAGAGAACCCCCTAATGTAGACATGGATGAGGTGGTAGGAAACTAGAAAAGTGGACTAAAAGAGTTGCATATCAAAGAACCACAATCAAGATGTGCAAAAGAGTACATATGTGTGTACTAAGGCGATCAATCTTAGACACATCATGAGGCTAATGTCACAAAAGGGAAACTCATTTGACAAAGAAAGATGGAAAACAAAGGAAAAAACATCAACCACTCATAGTACTTTCATCAAAGCAGTGCATGTACAATAAGACACAAGATATGGTGAGTCCCAAGAATAAAATAATATGCATGAGTGTCCTTAGATAACACTACTCAAATGAGAAGGAAAAACAGGGAAAAAAAATTGAAAAAAAGTATAGAATGGAATAAGGCACTTTATCTCAGTGTGTTTACAAGAATGCATAAAAATGATGTCTAAATAGACTAGAAGAGACATAAGGCTGATACAATAGATCATACAACCCATGAAAAATCATCTAAAGTAATGACATCAATCCCCAAACCTAAAACAACCAAGATATCCACCAAAGTGCAAAAATGCAAAAAAATTGAATAGAATGAGTTTAGAGAAAAATCTAGAAAAAAACTAAAAATCACTAGAAAGATCTCAGAAATACATTTCCAACAACATAAAGAGTTTCCAAATTGAAGAGCGGATGCTCAAGATGTGTCTCTAGGAGTGCAAAATAGAACCCTTGCATTTGATAGAAAAAAAAAATCATTAAAAAATAATCAAAACTAAAAAATACCTATACAACTATAATAGGATTGGAATCAGCTTTTTAATGATATCCTATTTGCAAAAAATAGAGTCTGTATACCCAAGCTATGAGAAAAAAAATGAAGGTAAGTCCAAACAAGAATTGCAGGGGTGACAAGAGGGTCGATGCAATGCTAATGTCAATATGTGAAGAGCATACATTTGACAATCAAACGGCCATCATAGGGAAAAAAAAACCCTAAAAAATGACCCCTACCATAAAAAATATTTGATCATTGAAAATAAGAAAAAGATGTCAAAATCATTGTCACTGGTAAAAGATTCGATGCCAGAGAAATAAATTCGATGGCCAATAAGGGCATGTCACGTGTTAAATTTTACCATGTGGGAAATAAAATTTAAATACACAATGGGAAAAATTGCAACAACCATCCCAAGAAAATCAAGCATTATGAGTGCACTTAAGGCCAGTAAAGGGGTCATTGATTAATACAAGACCCACAGAACAAACTAGCTTTTGGTGCATGTAGGTTGAGAAAAGTAGGGCCTAAGAATCTCAAAACTCACACACTATTAGCGCTAACAAGGACAATGAACCATGTGTAAATGTGGGTTTGATGTGGATAAAATACATGCAATCACCAAGCTCTAGCATGTCCCAATAGAAAGAGAGAAGAAAAAGCTATGGAGGATGGAATTCCCAGATCTACAGATGAGACATTCTTGATGAGAAAAAATAGAAATTAATATAATCAAAAGGGAATGAATAAATTAAAAAGAGAGAGCATTCTTATAAAGGAGATCAAAACCCTAGAAGGTAAAACCTAGGTTGCTTAATAATAATTAATAAAATAATTAATTATTATATGCCCAAAGTCTAGCTTAAGTAAACTAGAGATAATACAGTACTTAATAATCAAATCAATATGATTTAATTAATAAGAAAATACTTTATTACTCTAACAATAGTGCATAAATGTCTTGTAGTGCATCCGTGTAATGGAATAGAACTTGTATTTTTCAATAGTGCATGTGTTGTAAAAAATAGCGCTTATGCATGTTAAGCAAACGCATGAAATTTGATAGAGCATTTGAGTAGTAAAATATCACTTTTGAGTTTTGATTGATGAGTGATGGTCGGTCAGTCAAATGTAGGGCATTCCAAATGTCAAATGGTTCCAAATAGGTGAATGCAAACATGATGAATGTTTGATCATAATTTGATACATAATCTTGATGTCCAATGGATAACGATAAGGTTGATGTCAAACCATGAACTTGTGCACACAATAACCTAAAAAATATAGAATTCTAATCACAAAGTGATATGTAGAACCAATCAAATATGTTGGATAGATAATAAAAATTTCCCACCTTAGGATATAGAGTAGGGATAATGAACATGTCCATCTCAAGATTTAGAGTTGGAAAAATAACTAGCTTAGGATCAAACCATTAGTTGGATAGCTAGATGTTGACCTAGATTGATGTAGGATAATCACTTGCAATGAAAAATTGATGTTGTTGTTTGATTGTTTTATTAAATAGGTACTTGGGTGTAAGCTCATGGTACAAGGATTATATCCATGGCCACTATAGTCCATTGGTATATTGTCAGTAGCTGATTGATAGGTCATTGAAAAATGTGGATTCTCAAATCTACTCTAGATGCCATAGTTTTGGGTGAACCAAGGATTATTAATAGTTTTTTTCATGCGGTGGCTCTTAGACCACAATAGCTTTCATATGTCACTTAGGGAGATGATGATTACCCCTGAGACTGTGTACATTTTCAAAGGGTCCCTATAGTGGGAGATATAGTTTATTTTAATTAGACAAATGATGATAAAGCCTATAGAGATCTATTTGTGGATGATGATATTGGGGATAATAGTGTGCCATGGTTTTAGAAGCTCTGATATGATCCCTTATGAGCTATGCTAGCAAGTTTGATAGGAGGATTCCTCTTGCCAAATAGGTGAGGGAGTGGATGTCCATTTTGACTAACCATGAATATTTTTGTGGGGTAGTTGCATTCTTGCCCATTTGTATCATAATTTACATCATGTGGTGTATTTAGGGGCAAAATCACTTTCTGTGGGCATGATGCTTTTACAAATATGGACATGGAAGCATATTCCCATCACCCAACCACATAAAATGCCCTTCATATATATGTACTCAGGTATCATTGTCCAACCCAACTAGGCAAGATAGAGTATTGGAGACATATGTTGGATGACATAGATGAGGTTGTGTAGAGGCCCTATCGGTAGATAGAGCCATGGGTAGAGGATGATGATGAGACGATTTATTTCTTTTGTCTACATTATTTGTTTGGCTAGATCCCTTCAGTGATTGAGAGATTTTTCTTCATGAGATTAGAATGGTAGTTAGGTTTCCAACAAGGGATGCCATAGGGAGTAACACACTATGCATGTGTATATGTAGAGAGACTGGTATGGGGTCCTACATTAGATATGAGGCATGCCAAGATGATTTTACTCAAATGATAGGGATGCCATAGAGATGGTCATTGAGGGATGATATGGTCGATGTCAAGATGGAAGGGGACTATGCACGATGATTCATAGAGCATCCCTTTCCTAGATATATAAATCCATCTAAGCCAATTCTAGGTATTCAAGAAGACTCAAGAGAGGGTGAGGATGATGATGGTGAGGGTGTGTAAGGATCAGGAAGGGCTAGAGGTAGAGGCCAAGGACAAAGAAGCTAAGGTAAGCATAGAGGAAGAGGTAGGGTTGTGATGATGCCCCAGCGAAGAGTACTACCATAGGTTCCTATACGAAGATAGATGCTAGTGCAAAGATCAAGGGATGTGGGCAACAATAGACCCAAAGAGGTTTTTGGGTGTGGGGGTGTTGTGATGGGATCAAGCATGGGAGCTAGTGTATGCAGTGCAGTAGCTAGTGGGATCAGTGGGAGAAGTTTGAATAGTGTTTCAAGGCCTAGTAGGAGGGTTGATGATATTGATCAAGGTAGGATAGTGCAAAATAGGTTGAGTCTACCAAAGGATGTTCATTTTATAAGGAGATAGAGGCATCAAGTACAGGATCCCTCTATGTGGGTACATAGCTTCCAGCCACAATTACAGCCATAGGTTCCTATAGCTTCAATATAGTCAACATTTATACTAGGTGGGTCATTAGATTTGGGTGCCTATGTGAGTGCCATAGAGGCACATATTGGGGTGATTAGATCCTAGATTAGCTAGTTGGTGAATGCGGTTTAGGCATTCATAGCATCGATGACAATAAGGCCTCCACCTCCATCCACCTCTACCATTGAGCATAGATGGAGTGACCACAAGTTAGGTAGAACCATTTGTACCTGGTACATAGAGTATAGGCCCATCAGATCAATCTCACTAAGATGGGATGAGTGCCCCTAGTGTTCAGACACCTCTTCATCAAACTCAAATAGATGGTGCAGGTGGCCTGGGTGATGAGACACAGGGATGAGCCTTTATATCATGTTTTTGTATCTATTTATTATAAGATGTGTTATAGATGTATTAAGGGTGACCTTTTGATATATGAGAATTCAGATCGAGTTTTTCTCATTTGTGTTGTATTTGACTCATGTATTTTTGTATCATGGACTTTATATTCTTTATGGTGATATGCAATGATGTGATGGATGTTTTATGTGATATGAATATTTTTTTTGTATTTACAATGTTCTTGTATGTGGATATAATGTGTATGTCTTATGTGTTTGATGATGCAGTAGATGTGATAAAGACATATTGTGGATAGATAAAATGTTGGAAAATGTTTATGGATTTGTTGATGTAGAATAGAGATAGCATGTAGTGAATGAATGGATAATGGATTAATGAAATGTTTGAATGTATGAAATGAAATGTAATAACATGGATGAATAAAATATGATAATGGAATAGATGAAAATGCAATGGTAATGAAATAGAATGGATATAGTTTCATGAAATATGAGAAATGGAATGAAATGGTCTAAAAAATGAAATGGAATGGTTTAATGAATTAAATTAAATGATGTAATGAAAAAGGATTTGAGGAAAATGAATGTAATGAAATATGATAAAATGAAAATGAGATGAAATGATTTAAAGAAATGAAATAAAGATGTAATGAAAATGAAATAGAATGGATATAGTTGAATGTAGTTGGAAAAATGGAATGAAATGATAAAAATGAAATGGTATGATGAATGAAATGAAATGATGTAATATGATGAAATAAAGATGTTTGGAGCAAATGAAAGTGACATGACATGGTTTAATGTATGAAATGAAATCATGTAATATGATGAAATGAAGATGATTGGATTAAATGAAAGTGAAATGAAATGGTTAATGTATGAAATGATTAATATTATGGAATTAAAATGAGATGAAAATGAATATGAAATGATTCAATATGATGAAGTGAAGATGATTGGAATAAATGAAAATGAAATGAAATGGATTAATGTATGAAATTATTAATATGATGGAATGAAAATGAAATAATTTAACATGAATAAATGAAAATGAAATGAAATGGTTGAAAGAAATGAAATGATGTAAGGGGTGGTGAAAAATGATTGTAATGAGATGAAAATGAAACTCAAATGTTTAAGATTCAAAGGCTACAAAGAACTCATGAGGCACTGATGATGAAAATAATGATTAATTTGAAGTGATGGGTGAGTGAAATGTGACTAAATGTAATGATATGTAAGGATTTAAAAAGTGGAAAGTACTTGTGGAAATGGGAACATGAGTGGTGATGAAACATGATGTTGATTAGATGAAAGTGTAACCCAAACTTTTGAGATTTGAAGGCCACAAAATGGTGCTTGGAATAATGTAATGCAATTGAATTAATGAATAATATGAGATAATGGTGTAATGAAGTGTGACTAAATGTGATGATGTGTCGGTGAAAAAAAAAGTCCATGATACTTAAGAAATGAAAACTCATTGTGATGGTGTTGTTGTATTGTTTATTTGTTACCTTTTCTCAATGTTGCTACCAATCCTTTGGATGATGTTAAGTAATATTCCTTGTTTTACCCCCATTTGTGTGCTAACCCTTTTTTTAAAGTGACAGATATGAAATGCAATCTACATGGATGTAGCTAACTATCACATTTGGTAAAAATATTCTTATTAAATATCATGAATAAGCACCTAAAAAGATGATATAGTACAATTATCACTAGCACAACTATGGTAATATGAATACTCTATCATTCTGAGCTTTGTACAAAAAGGAATAATGTACACATAAAATATGGTAACCATTAATAGAAGTGATGTATCAACCAATCTTGTTTCTACCCTAGCTTCATCTAGGGTCTCCTTAGGTATTTCTCCTAACCTAATAAGGTTACTAGTTAACCTATTCTCCACAAGAACCTAACAATAAGGTCTTAAGCCATTCAAATAATGCACACCAATTAGTAAGAACAATAAGTCTCTAACACTACAACCAACCCAAAACACTCAAATGACATCCCAATGGATGAATGGTCATCTAAGAAGAAATTTGGATTCCCTTCAAGGTCCTTAACCACAATAAAACTTGAAACCCTAATAGAGTTCCAAAAATCATGTAAGATGTCACAAAAATGCTTGTAACAAGGCTACAAGCAATTATCCCTCCTAATTGATGGGAAGAGTTAAGCATAGACTATGCCACTAACCCACACTAGGATCTTGGTGTTCTCCTAAAACCTAACTTGGTCTATAGGATTTCTTACTCCTTGGAACATCCTTTGACCTACCCTAACCTTCCCACCGGGTGAAATGATCAAATCTTGCTCCATGACTCACTTATCCTCCTAAGAATGCAATTCTTCGAAAAGGAATATGTAGGTCTACAAGGGTTCCACAGTACTCCCTAGACCAACCATGGTTTTGATGAGTTTTAAGGTGCTATTGGAACACTTTTAGTATGCTTGACTAGATGGTGACAATGGGTTCGTACCTGATTTGTTGGTTTCTTCACAAAAGGGCTACTAGAAGAGCCCCTAATTAGGCCTCCACTCGGATTTTATAGGGTTGATAACTTTTTTTCTTAGAGATTAAACACATCTATAATTAATAAAATTTGTTACATGGTATCCATACTCAATTATTTTTAGGGTCTCAGGATGCCAAAAGACCGTACAGCAATTATGAAGAAAATGAGGGTTTTGAAGGGTTTATATGGCTGCCTATTGTCCCCACTTTTAATACATCTTCCACACTTCATCAAGACTCGTACTCTTTAAGAAAGAACCTTATCATACCCCTCTTGAACCCCTTAGAATTGAAAGTCTTGAATCTTCATGCTTTTCTCTTGAGAACTACTTCTCTTCTTATTGCTCCTAGTTGAGCATTGCCTAGCTCGCCTAGGGCTTTGTCAAAGAATTGTTTACACACACTTTCTAGGCCCCTAATTGCATGATAATGTAAAATAGTGTATTTAGTCTTGGAATCCAAAATTCCATGGAAATCCCATGGTGGAAACAAGAGCTACAGCCTTGTCATTGTAGAGAACTCCAAAATGGACAGCACACAAGTAACTTTAAAAAAAATTACAAAACACCTACAAAACTTGATCATAGATCTAATCTAATGCATGGATAATGGAGAATAAACCACATAAAAACTATATCATCCAACCAAACTATAAACACAATGTAAAATTGTTTCCAAATAAGGTAAAAATTAATATTATTGCTGAAAATTCATGAATAGACTATTGTATCTGTACTGCAGCATTATCAAGACAATAACCACATTTGGTTTAGGGTTTTTAAAGCTTAAAAATAGCATCCATTTTTGTGTATGGACAGGTTTAAGGATTTATTTTTAGTCATTTTACAAAGTATATCTTTTTGTAATAAAATGGAGAAAGTTGAAAAGTTTCTAGCAACATTTAAGCAATTTTTATTTCTCAGGTAGAATTATTTGTCTCCACCTTTTAAGACCATGTTAGATCTTACCTAAACATCCTTGGGAGTACCACCTTGCTTCACCTATGACCTCAAAACTCTTGACAACATCTACTCCCTATGGTGACAAATTTTACACAACATTGCATTGTTTATGCACTTTGATCTTTTAAGCAAGTAGTCCACCTTGGAAGTTCATTTTAATGCACACATATGCATAAAATGAAATAAAGACTCCTAACTCAACCTTTCACCAAAAAATAACTAAGAATGATAACAACCCACACAGACCAAGGTGGAAACTTTAAAACTTATCCTAGCTTAGACACACAAGCATGAGCTATATACTCTTATTGTATTCACATACTTCTTAAGAGAAGATCATCACACCAAAAATGAAATGGTGGGAGCCTTGGAAGGGTGCTCTTGCACCATACTCCCCCCACCCTCAACACAAGCTAAGGCACTTTGGGGTCAACAAGAGTTGGATCAATGCCAAACTTATTGAAATGTCCTTCCTCATCATAGGTGGATTTAGATTCCGATTGATCCTTCTATTTAGTCAGAAATTCCATATAAACTTGATGCCTTGCAGCTTTCTTCACCCTGAATTTAAATACTTTTTCTACTTTGGCTAGCTTCTTCCTGGGAATTGCATTAGTTTCAAGGTCTTATAAGACCTTTGGTGGAGCTACACTTTGTTGACTAATTTTTCCCTTAAACCTGATAAAGTCTACAATATTAAACACTAGTGAGATAGCTAGGTTTGATGGCAAGTCCACTTTGTAGGCATTCTCTCCATATTTAGCTAGAATCTTGCATGGGCCAACTCTTCTCATTTGGAGCTTAGTGGGTATACCTTTCTGCATTCTTTCTTTGTTAAGGTGGACCATGACACAATCCTCAATCTAAAACAGTACTTTTTTCCTCTTCTCATCCATTTTGGCCTTGAGTCTTTGAGTGGATTCCAACATAGTTTTCTTTACTTGTTCTTGAAACTTTTTGATAGTTTGGGCACAATCTTCAGCTTGTCCACTTTTTAACTCCATAGGACCTAAGTCTCTTAACTCACTCACTCCTCTAGGGTGTATAACATATACTATCTCAAAAGGACTTCTTTCTATGGTCCTATTAACACTATCATTATAAGCATATTCAGCTTGAGATGTAACAAGATCCCAAGTTTGCCCATACTTCTTTGTTAAGCACCTTAACAAGTTACCAATCACCCTATTGATGACCTCAGTTTGACCATCAGTTTTAGGATGGTATGCTAAATTGAAAGAGAGATTAGTTCCTAGGCTCTTCTATAAGGTTTTCCAAAAATGACCCATTAACTTGCTATCCCTTTTAGACATAATACTCAAAGGGAGTCCATGAATCCAAACTATCTCCTTGAAGAAGAGATGTGCTATATAACTTGCATCATGAGTAGTTTTACATGGAATGAAATGAATCATTTTAGAGAACCTATCTACTACAACATAAATTCTATCCATTCCTAATTTGGTTTTAGGGAGCCCAGCCATAAAGTCCATACTTACACATTCCCAAGGCCTATTTGGAATTGGCAAGGGTTGATAGAGTCCTACATTGCTTGAACCTCCTTTAGCTCTTTGAAATATTCCACATTGCTCAACATATCTCCGTACATCCTTTGCTAACTTAGGCCAAAAGTAATATCTCTGTACTAACTCCAATGTCTTGTTTATGCCAAAATGTCCACTCAAGATGTCATTATGCTTCTCTTGAATCATATTTTCCCTCATGAATCCCTTAGGTACACATTGCTAATTATAATTAAATAACAATCTATTTTGAAGGGTATAATCTGCTAAATCATTATGAAAATGATTCTCAAACTCTAGGCATACCTTGTAGGCTTGGGAGAAGTCTTCATCCTCTTCATACAAATCTTTGAAACCTTATATTCCAATGCTTTGCAGTTGTACTTCTTGGATAGTCAAAAGCTTCCTACTCAATGCGTCTACTACCTTGTTGAGTTGTCCCTTCTTGTGTTTGATATTGAATGTGAAATATTGTAGATACTCCATCCACTTCAAATGCATGTTACTAAGCTTCTCTTGAGTGTTTATATATCTCAAAGCATGATTATCTGTAGAGACAAAAAATTCTTTGGGTAGGACATAATGTCTCCACTTCTTGAGAGATTGTACTAATGCATACAACTCCAAGTCATAAGCTAAATATTTCTTCTTCACCTCATTGAGTTTCTCACTAAAGAATGTCATAGGTCTTCCTTCTTGACTCAATACACCCCCTACTACTACATTGATTCCATCATATTCAAGAGTGAATAACTTATCAAAAGTAGGTAAGATTAAAATGGGTTTTGTAGCTACCTATTGTTTCAGTGTTTAAAATTCCTTCTCTACTACCTCGATCCATTTGAACTTTTTTTTCAACCCTCCTTTGATGGTGTCTAGTATTGGTGCACAAATCCCACTGAAATTCCTCACAAATTTTCTATAAAATTGTGCCAAGCCATGAAAACTTCTAACTTCAGTCAACATTTTAGGAGTAGGTCAATCCAATATTGCCTCCACTTTTCTTGGGTCCATTTTTAGATTACCCTTGGATACTACAAAGCCCAAATAAACTATTTCTTGTTGCATAAATACACACTTTTCTAGATTGATGGCTAGTTGCTCTTCCTAGAGTCTCTTTAGGACCAACCTTAAATGTTCAAGGTGCTCTTTTTTTTTTTTGTTATAGATGAGTTTATCATCTAGGTACACTACCATGAATCTACCTATGAAGTCCTTCAAGACCTCATTCATTAATCTCATAAAAGTGCTTGGGGCATTTATAAGCCCAAATGGCATTACAAGTCATTTATATAATCCATCTATGGTTTTAAAAGTGATCTTCCATTCATCACCCTCCTTGATTCTAATTTGGTGATATCCACTCTTTAAATCTAGCCTAGTAAAGTACATAGCACCTCCTAAACAATCCATCAAGTCTTCTATTCTTGGAATAGGGAATCTATACTTGATAGTGATCTAGTTAATAGCCCTTGAATTTGTACAAAGCCTCAATTTTCCTCCTTTCTTTTCTGCTAAGACCACTAGGACAACACATGGACTAATTATCTTCTTAATCAGCCCTTGATTCAATAATTCTTGCACGTGTCTTGCCACTTCCTTATTCTAATCCAGAGTAAGCTTATAGGTTGCTTTGTTAAGAAAAGAAGCACTAGGTAATAAATCAATTTGATGGTTAATTGATCTTTTAGATGGTAGTACTGCTAGTGTTCCATCTAAAATAATATCCTTGATATCATCAAGAATTTGTTGCACTTCAAGAGGTATTGGCCACAACTTAGTATCTTCCTCCTTTGGCTTGACCATAATTGCACATCCTATGGTCTCATCATCTTGTAAAGCTTGCAAGAACTCCTTACCACTACTAATTAATACACTAGGTGTATTAGAAGCTTCCCCTTCATTCTCTATTTGGGACCAAATTTTGAAATTCTTGTTGGTGCTCAAAATTGTAGCTTGAATTTTGAGCACCATTGAGAAAATTGAGCCTATAAAAACTTTTTAATGAGTTTGTACCTGGCTGTACCTTTAAGGCCCCTAAGGTGTTTAATATTTCTAACACATTCCTTTTAGCCTTTCTAATTGTTTCATGAAGTTAAATTGACATTCTGAGCCATTTCATGAAGTCCCATTTCGAGCACATTTCAAATCTACATTTTCACTTGTGTCAAACAATGACAAGAGGCCTTGTTTGCAAGTGAATATCTCGCACCTAGAAATGTTTTGTGACTTACCTCTTTTGAAATGTCTAGTGTCCATACTTGAGAGCCTATGTTTCATATTTTGAGTCATTTCAAGTTCATTTGACTAGGTTTTGAACCCTTTAAAGTTGGTAGTTTACTGTTTTCATGCTTATGCACTTTGCACATAATTCTGGGAAGCCCTGTTTGACGAGTTGTAACTTTTGACCAATTGACAAAAATGCTAAAATTCTTTTTGTGTTGCATTATAAACATCAGATACTTTTTATGTTTCAAGTTTTAGCTCATGAAAAATCCATTTGATCAGTCTTCAAACGTGATTCCAAATGATATTTCTAGAGTTTTACTGGTGTCATAAAATGCAGATTATTTGGTACCCCTATTCAGGATGTCATAACTCAAAACCTAGGATTGCCTAGATTAAAAGGATTGTACCACTATGTTGTCCACTAAAAATACTCCAAGTGTGTTAGTCTTTAAGTCATGATGAATCCATTTGCACACTTTTCTAGGTCAATTCCATTTGCAAAAATTGATTTCTTGTCATTCTTTCCAATTTGCAAAATCTGAGTAGCCCACTTTGAACGCTTGCCATTTGCACCCTATTATTCATCATGAGCCGAAATCACAAATTTATACTCTCCTCGTGATAGTGAACCAATGCCCCAATTTTTGTCTTCCCAAGTGTTAGTTTACCTATTTTTTGAAGCCAAATCCAAACCCAATTTATTGCTTTCTGACATGTTTTCTTGCAGGCAGTTCTGAGAGGTCAAGTTTGACAGCAAATATATTTTGACCCCAAATTCTTCATGAGATGAGATTCAACAAGGTGCAAGAGTACAGAATAAGGATTTAGTGTGCCAGTTTTTAGAGCTCGATCAGGTGTTCTGGTCAATTTTTAAGGCCAGTCAAAGGACCTTCTAGCACAAAGTTGACAGTTTTCAAGAAAGTGATAAAATGACTCATAAATGATTGTTCAGTGGTCACATTTGACTTTGATCAGTTTGACATGTTCTGAAGATCAATTTCAGCTTTAGTCATTTGAAAATGAAAAAAAATTTAGCCGAACCCACATTGGGGCCCGACTAATTCCATCAGCAGAGTTGCCATTTTGTTGGCTCTCGATTTAACAGAATTTGAATAACCAAGTATGCAAGGCAAAATTACATGTCCAATAATGGACACAATTCACCAAGAACCTAGGCCAACTATAAGGTTACACTCCTTCTACACTTTAGGCTCTGCAAAACGTAGGCAGGTGAACCTCTTAGGATCCAATTATGTGACCAGTGTAATGAGCATAATCAGAATCTAGAATAATAGATAAAACTCCTAATTCTTCTATACTTAACCAAGAAATCACAAGCATGAAATAGCTAAGAACATAACTTATGAAAATGGCAAGCTAAGTGCGGGTTAACATTGAATAACTTTCAACATGAAAGGGGAAACGTTTGATTAATGATGTTGATTCAACACAACCTCAAAAATATGTTGCAGTATAACAAGTGATCCTGTAACTGATCAGTGCCTGATCCATTGGGAAATTCCATGAATTCAAAACATACATCTATGACACCAGGACATATTTCGTATACCCAGACATCAGATCTATCTAATCACCTTGTGATTCAAACATCAATGTTCATTCAAATCTCATTCTCACAAAATATCCTTCTCAAATAACCAATAACCTTGTTAAACATATCAAGCATTTACTTGGCCCTTTGGTCCAACAGCAAAATACATCAAACATACAACCTAAAGGGGATGAAAATGGATATTAGATCTTTGTTCCAAGACCACATAAGACTTACAGATTGTTGAGATAGGAGATAAGAACTAGAATGAAACTAGTGAAATTATTGCTCATATGTATTCATTTCCTTGAAACTATACATTCAGATGTATAAAATTAAATCATGAAAAACACCTAACATATAAGAACTTGTTGTATTATCTGCACTAAAGCTGTTCAAGAGAGAAGTTTTTGCTGTCAGGTGTGTGGTCTGCTTCTACCAGAGATCTAAATCTAAGAAACCAGACAAATGCATCTAAGGCTAGCAAATTGCTATGATGGATACATTGATTGCAGTCAATTGTATCCGTCATAGGAATTTGCTACCCTTAGATGCATTTGTTTGGTTTCTTTTTCATTTTCAAAACTGTTGAATCAGGAGCCAACAAGTCCTTCCATCTTTCTTGAAAGAAATGGCATTTTCTTCTCCATCATAGATCACCTTCCTATCAAATTGTCATGATCTTCCCAATAGAAGATGGAATGCATCTATGGGTAAGACATCACAAAGTACTTTGTCTTTATAAGCTCCAATAGAAAACTCAACCCATGTCTGCTCATTAACAAGTACACTTTGCTCTTGATTCAACCAAGTCACCTTGTAGGAATTTGCATGGAGAACCTTTGTAAGTTTTAGCTTCTTTTCTACCTCCTCTAATACGATGTTATCTATAGATCCTAAATCCACTATAACCTTGCAAACTTTGCCTTGAGTCTTGCACCTAACTCTAAAAAGAGCCCTCCTTTGCTTAGGTTCACTCTAATTGGGTTGTCTTATGAGAACCTTTTGTTGGATACAATTGATAATTGCATGATTGTCTTTGATGTTACACAAATGTCATATCAGTCATCAGACAGAGTCTACCGAGCTCAGAAGGTAAGTACAGCTGTTGACAGAGTTTACCGAGCTTGCAAGGTAAACAAAGGAAGTTCAGTGTTTACCGAGCTCACTCAGTAATCAAAGGATTTGTTGCCGAAAGACAGTGTTTTCTGAACTCACTCGGTAAACAAAGCATATGAGATAGGTTGTCAGTATTTACCGAGTTGACTCGGTCATCAAAGAAAAGTAGCAGATAGTGAAAAGTAGCAGACAGTGTTAACCGAGCTCACTCGGTCATCGAAAAAAAGTAGCAGACAGTGAAAAATAGCAGACAGTGTTAACCGAGCTCACTCGGTCATCGAAGAAAAGTAACAGACAGTTTTAACCGAGCTCACTCGGTCATCAAAGGAAAGTCGGAGAAATCGGTGTTTACCGAGTTCACTCGGCGACTGAAGGATTTCACGAAATTCTCTGTATTAACCGAGCTCAGTCAGTTAACACAAGAATTATTTTCTGTGCAGTATTTACCGAGTTAAGTCGGCCAGCGAAGGATTTCTCGAAGGTTAAGTAATTAAAGTTAATTACTTTATGTAATGTATGAAGCCGACTTATAGCACAATTATTTATAATTGTAACTTGTATTTGAGCCGACTTAAAAATCTGAAAGGTATATATGAAGGATCAAGTTGCGAATTCAAGTATGGATGTATGAATGTGAACAAACTAGCAGATATGATTGAATATCTAATATGCAAATTATAAGGAAGGTCAGAGCAAATTTTTGAAGGACTAGTGATGCAGAGTTGCATTTGATCAGAGAAGATCCAGAGGAACAGAACAGAGATCTGTATCAGCAAAGATAAGTTGTAGTAACTGATCACTCATTGTTACTTTCTAACAATTGTAACAGTGTTTTCAAATCTCTTAACAAAGTGGGTTTAACAGCCTTTTGTAAAATCCTCTAACAAGGTGGCAATTCAGTTGAATTGATCTAAAGACCTCTAGCAAGGCCACTCCTAGCAGGGTGATTAAATCCTCTAACAAGGTCGCACCTAACAGTGTGTTTTGTAACCTTTAACAAGGCTGGCTCCTAACAGGGCTCACTTCAGAAGAGTGAAAAACAGTAACTAGTTACATTGGTGGTTTTTCCCATATTGGGTTTCCACGTTAAATCTGGTGTCTCTTGTCTCTTGTTTCTTGTGTTTTCAGTTTGATTATATGAGTATCAGCAATGAGTATTTCCTTTGACATCTTAAGGGACTTGTGGGAAAAGTTTTTGTAGTAACTGATTCACCCCTCCCCTCTCAGTTACTCCATTCTCATTTCCAACAATTGGTATCAGAGCTTATTGGTGCTTGCGGGAAAAGATTTCAAGGATCTAAGCCAAAGATCAAGATGTCTTACAAAAGAGAAATTCCAAGACTCAACAAAAATAACTTCTCTGCATGGAAAGGATTGATGAAACTTCATTTGGCTACTATTGGTGATACAGGACTGAAATATCTTGATGAAAAATACAAAGAACCTTCCGGCACATTATCTGTCAATGATATTGCTGAAAAGAAGACTCATAACAATATGATGATAGACATTGCATCTGCACTAAGCTATGAAGAATTTGATGATATCAAGGATTGCCAAACCACTTTTGACATGTGGAACAAGCTGAAAGAAATCTATGGAGGAGATGACAATGTGAAAAGAGAAAAAGCAGAAAGTCTAAGAGGACAATTTGACCAAATGAGAATGAGAGAGGATGAAAACATTGCAAAATATGTTGATAGAATCAAAGCATGTGTCAGTGCAATCAGGGCATCTGGAGGTGATATCAAAGAAGAGACGGTTATAAGCAAAGTTCTTAGAACCTTGCTTCCCATCTATGCAATCAGAGTTTCTGCAATTCAAGAAAGAAGGTGTGAAGCAAATCATAATATCAATTTGGAGGCTATAGTTGGAAGACTAACCGCATTTGAACTAGACAATTTTGACAACTATGTTCCAGCTTCCAAAAACACTGAATCAGCATTTGAGGCCAAATTTCATTCAAAGATAAAGGCAAAAAGAAATCAAAGTCAGAAAGTGATGATGAATCAGACCAAAGTTCAGACAGTGATCTTGAAGTAATTGAAGCTCTACTGGCAAAGAAATACTCCAGAGGCAGAGGAAAATATAAAGGTAAAGTTCCTCTAATCTATTTTTCATGTGAAGAAATTGGTCATATTGCAGCTAGGTGCCCAAACAAGCAGAATAATGATGAAAAGAAGGGTCATAAATGGAATAGAAAGAAAGATTACAAATCATTCAAGAACAAAGGTAAGAAATCATGTTTCATGGCTGAAAATTCTAAGGATTCTGATAATAGTGAAGATGAAATTGTTTATATTGCTGTGAAAGATGATTCTGATAGTGATGAGGAAGATAAAATGGCTCTTATCTCTCATATAAGTATGAATGATACATGGATTATAGACAGTGGTTGCTCTCATCATATGACTGGTGATAAAACTAAGTTTGATCAGTTTGAAGATTATGATGGTGGCAGTGTAAAGTTTGGTAATAATGAACCTCGTTTCATAAAAGGAAGAGGAAGAATCTCTCTAACTAAAGAACTTATATGCAACAATGCCTATTGGGTTGAAGGTCTTAAACATAACTTGCTACTTGTGGCACAGTTACTCAATATTGGATTTAAGGTGGAATTCATGCATGGAAAGGCAAGACTGTTGAATGAGCAAGGAAAGCTGATAGGATCTGGCACACAAACTAAAGGTAACTTGTTCTACCTAGAACTTGGTGAATGCTCATTTTTTATTGCTCAAATTGAAGAAAGTTGGTTATGGCATAAGAGGTTGTGTCATGTCAATTTTGATAATGTGGTGAAGATAAGCAAATTCAAAAAGGTAAGAGGCATTCCTAATATAAAGAAACCTGAGGTCGATTTATGCAAGAATTGTCAAATTGGTAAAATGGGAAAGACTAGTTTTAAAAGTAAAAGCTATCAGTCTGAAGATATATTAGAAATAGTGCATACTGATTTATGTGGACCCATTGGAATTGAAAGTTATACTGGAGAAAAGTTCTTCATTCTTTTTGTTGATGATTACTCAAGAATGATGACTGTTATGTATCTAAGGAATAAATCAGAAGCTTTTGAGAAATTCAAATGGTACTTGGCAAGAGTAGAAAAAGAAACAGGAAAAAGATTGAAATGCTTAAGGTCAGACAGAGGTGGTGAATTCATTTCACATGAGTTCAATAACTTCTACATTGAAAGAGGAATTAAAAGACAAGTTTCAGCACCAGGAACTCCAGAACAAAATGGGATAGCTGAAAGAAGAAATAGATCCATTATGGATTGTGCAAGGACCCTAATGATTGAAAAGAACATTGCTATCAAATACTGGAAGGAAGCTATCAGCACTGCAGTTCATACCTTGAACCGAGTACAACTGAAAAAGGACTCATTCAAAACTCCCTATGAATTATGGTATGGCTACAAACCCAATGTAAGTTATCTGAAACTATTTGGAAGCAAATGTTATATTCTGAAGGAATCTAGAAAAGGCAAATTTGATGTAAAAGGAGATGAAGGAATATTTCTAGGTTACTCTTGTAAAAGCAAAGCATATAGATGTTTAAATCTATCTACTCACAAGGTCATAGAAAGTGCACATGTGAAAGTTGATGAGTTTGCAGAGAAATCAGAAGAAGAAAGCAAGAAGGTTCCTGAAGACTACAGAAGATTTATTTACATTGAACCTGATACTATACCAAGTACTCCAGTTAATCAGGAATCCTCAACTCCCGAGTCATCAATGACCGAGTTGCAGAAAGTTCAAACCGAGACACAGGAAGTTTTTACCGAGCTAAAAGAATCCGAGTCACTTTCAGACTCTACCAAGCAAGTATCTACCGAGTCTGAATCTACCGAGCCAGAACAGCAAGAATCTGAAGTACAAAGGGACAACAATGAAACTCATTCAAGAAGTAAAGAACCTGTGTTAGCTAAATATGTCAGAAGGCATCATGCACCAGATCAGATCATTGGAGACAAATCTAAAGGAACTCTGACAAGAAGTAAGTTAAAAGGCACTTGTCTACTTGCTGATTTTGAACCTAGAAATATCAAAGATGCATTGGCAAATGATAGTTGGATTGAGGCTATGAATGAAGAAATAGAACAGATAGAGAAAAACAAAACATGGACTCTTGTATCTAGACCCAAAGATAAGAATGTGATTGGAACAAAATGGGTATTCAGAAATAAACTAAATGAAGATGGCAAGGTATCAAGAAACAAAGCTAGACTAGTATGCAAAGGATATGCTCAAGAAGAAGGTATAGACTATGGAGAAACCTTTGCTCCTGTTGCAATATTGGAAGGTGTAAGAACCTTACTTGCATATGCTGCTCACAAAGGATTCAAAGTTTATCAGATGGATGTCAAGTCAGCATTTCTCAATGGAATACTAGATGAAGAAGTTTACATTGAACAACCTGAAGGTTTTATTGATCCAGATAAGAAGAACATGGTCTGCAAATTACACAAGGCGCTGTATGGTCTAAAACAAGCTCCTAGAGCATGGTATGAAAGATTGCATAACTATCTTATTCAGATTGGTTTTCAAAGGACTAATGATAACAGTCGCTTGTATATAAAAGAAGGTCCAGATAATAAGATTGTTTTGGCAGAAATATTTGTAGATGACACTATTTTCACAGGAAATGATGATCTATGCAAAGAATTTTCAGAACAAATGAACAAGGAGTTTGAGATGTCTATGTTTGGTGAGATTAAATTCTTTGTAGGTCTTCAAATCCAACAAAATAAGAATGGCATCTTCATCACACAGTCAAAATACATCAAGGAGATATTAAAAAAATTTGGTATGGAGGATTGTAAACCAGTTGGAACCCCTATGTGTACTGGATTGAAACTCACCAAGGAAGATGAATCCAAAGAAGTGGATCAAACACTGTATAGATCTATGATTGGAAAGTTGCAGTATGTAGTACATACTAGGCCAGATATTGCCCTTGCAGTCGGTATTGTAGCAAGATTTTCAGCAAAACCAAGAGAAACTCACATAATGGCAATCAAAAGAATAATGAGATATTTGAAAGGAACTAAAGATTATGGGCTATGGTATAAATTTGGAGGTAATTTGGATTTGAAAGTATTTACTGATGCTGATTGGGCAGAAAACCTTGATGATAGGAAAAGCACAAGTGGAGGAGCATTCTTTCTTGGAAAGAGATTGGTTTCTTGGACAAGTAAAAAGCAGAATTGTATATCCCAATCTACAGCAGAGGCAGAGTATGTTGCTGCAGCAGTAAATTGTTCAAATATTGTTTGGTTTAAGCAGTTATTGCAAGGAATGAGGATGGAAATCAAAGAACCAGTTGTTATGTTCTGTGACAATACTAGTGCAATCAATATATCAAAGAATCCAGTGATGCATTCTAAGACCAAGCATATTGCAATCAAATATCATTTTGTCAGAGAATTGGTACAAGACAAGGAGATCAGATTGGAATATGTCAATTCAAAGGAACAAATTGCTGACATATTCACAAAGCCACTACCTAAGGATGCATTCTTGTATCTCAGAGGTAAGTTAGGGGTTACACCCCTATCCGAAATTCACTAAAAACAAGTTTTAGTGATGCATCAACGCATACCAAAATGAAAATCTATCTGTTGATGCAGTCAAATCTGGAAGCGTTGCATATGAATCAGTACTAAAGGTACATTACAATTCATTTAAGTCCTATTGTCTTTGGCATTTGTTGTCAAAGAGGGAGAGATTTATTTTTTTTTACTGTCATATCTTTCTGAAATTTGTGTGAAAAAGAAAGTTCTTATGTAACTCCTTCACAGAGGGAGATTACTGAAAGAGGGAGAGTCTATCATCTTAGAGGGAGAATTGTTGTGATGACACATTGTGCTGATAAGGACTTGTTTTCAAATTTCATTCTGCTATGACATGTTGTGTTGCCATCAATGCCAAAGAGGGAGATTGTTGGATACAATTGATAATTGCATGATTGTCTTTGATGTTACACAAATGTCATATCAGTCATCAGACAGAGTCTACCGAGCTCAGAAGGTAAGTACAGCTGTTGACAGAGTTTACCGAGCTTGCAAGGTAAACAAAGGAAGTTCAATGTTTACCGAGCTCACTCGGTAATCAAAGGATTTGTTGCCGAAAGACAGTGTTTTCCAAACTCACTCGGTAAACAAAGGATATGAGATAGGTTGTCAGTATTTACTGAGTTGACTCGGTCATCAAAGAAAAGTAGCAGACAGTGAAAAGTAGCAGACAGTGTTAACCGAGCTCACTCGGTCATCGAAGAAAAGTAGTAGACAGTGAAAAATAGCAGACAGTGTTAACCGAGCTCACTCGGTCATCAAAGAAAAGTAACAGACAGTGTTAACCGAGCTCACTCGGTCATCAAAGGAAAGTCGGAGAAATCGGTGTTTACCGAGTTCACTCGGCGACTGAAGGATTTCACGAAATTCTCTGTATTAACCGAGCTCAGTCAGTTAACACAAGAATTATTTTCTGTACAGTATTTACCGAGTTAAGTCAGCCAGCGAAGGATTTCTCGAAGGTTAAGTAATTAAAGTTAATTACTTTATGTAATGTATGAAGCCGACTTATAGCACAATTATTTATAATTGTAACTTGTATTTGAGCCGACTTAAAAATCTGAAAGGTATATATGAAGGATCAAGTTGCGAATTCAAGTATGGATGTATGAATGTGAACAAACTAGCAGATATGATTGAATATCTAATATGCGAATTATAAGGAAGGTCAGAGAAAATTTTTGAAGGACTAGTGATGCAGAGTTGCATTTGATCAGAGAAGATCCAGAGGAACAGAACAGAGATCTGTATCAGCAAAGATAAGTTGTATTTATTTCAAATCACTCATTGTTACTTTCTAACAATTGTAACAGTGTTTTCAAATCTCTTAACAGAGTGGGTTTAACAGCCTTTTGTAAAATCCTCTAACAAGGTGGCAATTCAGTTGAATTGATCTAAAGACCTCTAGCAAGGCCACTCCTAGCAAGGTGATTAAATCCCTAACAAGGTCGCACCTAACAGTGTGTTTTGTAACCTTTAACAAGGTTGGATCCTAACAGGGCTCACTTCAGAAGAGTGAAAAACAGTAACTAGTTACATTGGTGGTTTTTCCCATATTGGGTTTCCACGTTAAATCTGGTGTCTCTTGTCTCTTGTTTCTTGTGTTTTCAGTTTGATTATATGAGTATCAGCAATGAGTATTTCCTTTGACATCTTAAGGGACTTGTGGGAAAATTTTTTGTAGTAACTGATTCACCCCTCCCCTCTCAGTTACTCCATTCTCATTTCCAACACCTTTCAGATCATCAAGTTCTCACCCATTTCTAATTCTAATTTGCTGACTTCATTAGTGCATGAGTTGCTACCATCTTCTAGAGCATAAGTTACTCTCTTCTCACTACTAGAGGTTATTGGTTTATTAGGACACCTATAGGCATGATGCCCAAGTTGTCCACATTTATAACACTTCATGGTGGCAAAGTAGGAGATGCTCCTTCCTACTCCTCTTCCTCTATTTCCTTGAGATCCTTTTACTTTACCAAAAGATCCCCTTGTGCTGGTTTTAGAACTTTGTTCCAAGAGTCTACTCTCCCATTGGTTTTTTGATTCACCACCCCTACTAGAACCACCTCTTTGACCACCTATGGAATCTCTACCCCTTCCTCTATTCTTGAAGGTATGATCCTACTTTCCTTTTCCTTTCTCTTCCACCTTTAGAGCCATTTGATAGCACTAATGAATTACTTTAGGAGTGACAAGGCTCATTTCTTCTTCAATAGACCATTTGAGTCCATTTAAATATCTTGCCACCTTGATGCTTTCATCTTCCGCCACTTTAGACCTC
The DNA here is from genome assembly GCA_028749045.1 of Cupressus sempervirens. Lineage (NCBI taxonomy): Eukaryota > Viridiplantae > Streptophyta > Pinopsida > Cupressales > Cupressaceae > Cupressus > Cupressus sempervirens. The sequence goes on along the minus strand of CM053788.1, from coordinate 563,167,221 downwards.
AAGCATAGCTTGTGGAATTCTTTAGTATAGGAATGCACATCAATGTCTTTTTGCCTCAAATTTTGTCTCCTCTTATGCAGTTGTATTTCATAGTCTTCAAGAATGTAGGCTTGTTTGATTTTAGCCATCATTCTTTTCCAAGAAGTAATAGGACCTTTTCCTTCTTTTTCCCTCTTTGTTTACACAAATTTCCACTAGGTGAGAGTAGTACCTCTCAACCTTGACCTTTCCACCTTAACTTTCTGAGCATCAGAGACACCATCACATTCAAAATAGTTCTTCATTCCTTTAATCCATTCCATGATGAGATTAGGATCTATCTTATCACTAAATAGAGGAATGCCTTCCAAGGCTTTGCTTTTTATTGCTTTGATTGCCTTCAAGAAAAGCTCTTCTGGAAAAATAGGGTCTAGTTTTGGAGTTTCTTCTTCCAACTCAATGTTTTTCTCTTTAGCCTCCTTCTCTTCTTTCTACTCCATCTTGTCCTTGACTTTATCAATAGTGTCTTAGAGATCACTCAACAATTGTTCCAATTGTACCAATCTTTCTCTCAAAGACCTATTGTCTTCTTCTTTCTCTTCTACCTTCTTAGCCAATTCAGCATTGGTTACCATTGTGTAGGAATCATTGGATTCACTAGGTGACTACATTCACCTTGCTTTGCTCTTGCTTTGTCCCACACCTTTGTAGGCTCTAATCTTAATCTGATGGGGAGAGTTAAGGATAGACTAACCAGTCTATGCTACTAATCCACACTAGGATCTTGGTGTTCTCCTAACACCTAACTTGGTCTATAGGATTTCCTACTCCTTAGAACATCCCTTGACCTTCCCTAACCTTCCCACCATGTGAAATGATAAAATCTTGCCCCATGACTCACTTATCCTCCTAGGAATGCAATTCTTCCAAAAGGCATATGTAGGTATACCAGGTTTCCATAGTACTCCCTATTCAAACCATAATTTTGATGAGTTTTAATATTTTATTGAAACACTTTTAGTATGCTTGAATGGATGGTGACAATGGGTTCCTACCTGATTTCTTGGTTTCTTCACAAAAGGGATACTAGAAGAGCCCCTAATTAGGCCTCCACCATGATATATAGGGCTGATAACTCTTTTTTATTAGAGAATCAACACATTTAGCCTTAAGAAAAAAATTTACATGGTATCCATACTCAAATATTTTTATGGTCTCAAGATGCCAAAAGATCATACAGCACTTATGGAGAAATGAAGGTTTTGGAGGGTTTATATGGATGCTTATTGTCCCCACTTTTAATACATATCCCACACTTCATAAAGACTCCTAATTTTCAAGAAAGAACCTTCTCATACCCCTCTTGAATCCCTTAGAAGAGAAAGTCTTGAATCTTTATGATTTTCTCTTAAGAACTACTTCTCTGATGATTGCTCCTAGCCAAGCATTGCCTAGCTCTCCTAGGGCTTTGTCAAAGAATTATTTACACACATTTTATGGGCCCCTGATTGCATGATAATTTTTACTAGGGTCTATAGTCTTGGAATCCAAAAGGCCATGGAAATCCTAGGGTGGAAACAAGAGCAATAGCCCTGTCATTGTAGAGAACTCCAAAATGGACAGCACACAAGTAACTTTAAAGAAATTTACAAAACACCTACAAAACTTGATCATAGATCTAATCTAATGCATGGATAATGGAGAATACACCATATAAAAATTATATCATCCACCAAAATTATAAACACAATGTAAAATTGTTTCCAAACAAGGCAAAAATTAATATTATTTCTGAAAAGTCATGCACAGACTGTTGTATTCGTGCTGCAGCATTATCAAGACAATAACCACATTTGGTTTAGGGTTTTTAAAGCTTAAAAATAGCCTCCCCTTCGATATATGGATAGTTTTAAGGCTCTAGTTTAAGCCATTTTACAAAGTATGTCTTTTTGCAATAAAATGGAGAAAGTCAAAAAGTTGCTAGCAACTTTTAAGCAATTTTTATTGCTCGAGTAGAATTATTTGTTTCCACCTTTTAAGACCATGTTAGATATTCCCCAAACATCATAGGGAGTATCACCTTGCTTTTCCTAAGACCTCAAAACTCTTGACAACATCTACTCCCTATGGTGACAAATTTTACACAACATTGCATTGTTTATGCACTTTGATCTTTTAAGCAAGAAGTCCACCTTGGAAGTTCTTTTTAATGCATAGATATGCTTAAAATGAAATAAAGACTCCTAACTCAACCTTTCACCAACAAAGAACTAATAATGATACCAACCCATAGAGACCAAGGAGGAAACTTTAAAACCTATCCTACCTTAGACACACAAGCATGAGCTATATGCTCTTATTGTATTCACATACTTCTTAAGAGAAGTTCATCACACCAAAAATGAAATGGTGGGAACCTTGGATGGGTGCTCATGTACCACTAGTGAAGAAAATACCAAATAAATTGAAAAAGTCCTTAACAAGGGGTCAAATAAACCATTGATCTAGACACCCTTTTTTAGAGAAATCAAATATTTTTGTGGTCTAGAGTTCTCAACCTGTCTATATAGTATGACCACAAATTAAGCCTAAAACCAAGGGTTTTAAGGGTTTAATAGGATGTTTGATGAAAGGTTTATTTTTCCCTCCATAAAACTCTCACCAATTCCTCTAATTGAATTTTGGGCTTCAACACACCTTTCAATACACTCCAATCTTTGGTTGAAGTATCTCAAACATTCAACCACCCAAAATACCTCTATTGTATACTGTAATCCCTATCTATGCTTCACTGGCTTGCCTAGGGCATCACCATAAAAATTCTTGCTTAGCTTTATAGGGCCCCTCCTTCACTATACAATATGTACAAGGAGTCATCTTCCAATTCCCAAGAGGTCATATAGATCCTATAGTTGGAGAGGGAGATATGACTCCATTTTGTTCCAACACTAGATTCAAAGTAACAGGCAATCAAGAAACAAAATAATTTATACAAGAAATTAAAACCTCACAAAATAAAAAATTGAAATTGTATAGAATCAAAAATAAAACTCCTCTAACACTCCTAAAAATAAAAGTTCCAAACTTGATCCATTAAATTGCCAAAATCTTCAAAAGCATAAAACTATAACTATAAACTTGTTATTCAGTTTGTACACACAAAAAATTTATCAAACTTCCAACCCTATAAAATGTTAGATAATGGCCTTATAAACCCATCCCAACTCGTATCCTAACTATTTTAGATAGTTATTTACTCCTAACTACGAATTTTCTCAAATGCAACAGAAAGTTTGTCAATGTTGTTAATGACAATAGACAATTTTTAGCAATTTTTACATCTTTTAGTGTTTGACCCTAAAACTTTCTCCAAAGGTTTCAAAACCTTTCCAAAAGCATTAAATAGATGAAAAACATGTAACAAGGTCCTAAAAATACTTATTTCTCTATTCTACCCTTTAAAACACAAAGATGCTCAATTATACCTAAATAAGCAACTATGAGCAACTTAGACCTCAAGAGGCTTTCTCACCTTAACCTACTTCACCTTAGAGCTAGGTTAGTCCTATTATTCAACTAGTGGTGTGGCTATAACCACTAAAACTCAAAATTCCCTAGGAACCCAAGGTTTTTCACAAGCCTACCTAGGTGCCCCTGCAGTCAACTTGGTTTCACTTTGGATCCTTTTCTCATTACCCCTACCTTGGTATCCTCCTCTTTGATTTATTCCCTTGCCTCTATCCTTGAATTTTGATTCCCCTTTCTTTCTAGTCTTCTCTTCCACCTTTAAGGCTAGTTTATGGTACCTTTGAATAGTAGTAGGTGTCCATAAGCTTAGCTCTTCTTGGATATTCCACTTTAAACCACCCAAGTACCTAGACACCTTTATTGGCTCTTCCTCTTGCTTCTTGGATCTAAGGAATAATCTCTAAAACTCCTCTGTATAAGAAGCCACATCCAAAAAAAAAAAATCATTCCTTGTCTCCTTTTTGGAGCTGAATCTCATAGTCCTCTGGTAGGAAACTGTACCTTGGTTTGGTTACCATGACATTCCAATTGGCTATAGGCTTCTTTCCTATCTTAATCCTCTCATCTTGGACATATCTCGACCAAGTCAATGTTGATCCTTTGATTCTTGACTTGGATACTTTGATATTTTGTGCCTTGTTGGTGAATAGATTTATGAAATGAAAAAAACTTCTATGCCCAAATTCACAAGACAAATGCAATTTCCCAACAGTTGAGGAATATCAACTTCTTTGATTCCTCACTGAATTTTCATAATGTTCAACTTCCTTATTAGATGTTCAATCAAAACTCCCTCTTAAATGAGAACTACTTTTGACCATAAAGTATTAAGGCTTCTCATCTATTCTTAGATAGAGGGATAATCTAACAAACATTAACTAAATAAACTAGAGCACAAACAACAGAGAGAACACATAGTTTCTCTATCAATTACTTCTTGAAGAACATTCAAAACTAGAACTTAAAAAGAAATATATAGCATCAAAGGAGTTTTATTGATACAATATTGATTCAATACTAAATCAATAAAGAACAAATTCAAAGCATAACATCTTTGAACATTCAAATGTTTTCCTTTCTAGAAGAACAATATTGTCTAGATACAATGCTAGAAACTTAAAAAAATTGCATAGCTATAAAACTTAGATAGAAATTGTCATAGTATGATAACCATCAAAAACTACCAACCATAAATGCTACTGAGTTTTAGACTTAAATAAAAATCTATCTAAGAATCTCCCTGAAAACTTGATTCTTAGATAGCTAAAAGTAGTTATGAAAACCAACATAAGCATACGCAAACCCATAATTTAACTTTTAAAAATAGAAACTAAATGTCTTGAAAGATTTTAAAAGATAAATAACACTAATCATCCATTGATTGGTCAAGTGGTTCTTCTTCCTTCTCATCTTTAGCGTCACCCTGTCCATGTGCCAGCTTCCATGTCCTAAACACATTCATGAATTTGTTCATGGAAGTTGTATTTAGGCTCTTGTTGCTCTGCAGTCAGTTTTTCCAAATGTCTTTATCTAGCTTCATCTTATTCATAGTATCTAGGTAACTAGGGAGTCACATAATGAACATTCCTAACATTACCTCACTTTTGGCGACCTTGGAGAAGTCAAACAATGTGAGATCAATTTTATCTTTCACAAATTTTACACGTTCTTCGTATTGTTTGATCATGGTCTCCACATCAAAGCCTCCTTCCTTAAGAGGATTGGAAAAGACTGAGTCGATGTATTGAAAATCCTTGCTTATATGTTCAAGCAATGCCTTGAATTCCTTTTCACATGATTTCATTTTGGAAATAGAAAAAGTGTAATTGGATACCCTCCAAGCTATATTCTTTCTTAATCAATCCTGTGTCCACATGTTATAGCAGGTTTTCCTTTAGAAACTTTTCTAGCATGAAATCTTCTACCAATTGGGATACCATGGCTGATAATTTCTTGACTTCACCTTTCCAAATTGTTGATTGAATGTGAGATTCATCAAGTGCAGCCCAAGCCAGAGAAAAAATTTCATGCAAATTTTGCATGACTTTAGCAACTTGATTTGTTACTAGGCTAATTCAACTGAACATAGTAGACATCATCATCTTTCCTTTTCTTTAAGTCCTCTAGTAGCTATTGATTTTTAAGAGAACTAGATTCAAAGGTACACTTTGATCGGTTACCAAGAAGTAAACTCTAACCTTTTAGTGAATTTATATATTTGGTCATTGCATTATTCTCAGCTTCAATTTCTTCTTTTTAATCTCCTGCTTTTGTGATTATAGCACAATTTGTTTGGTAGATGCCTCCACTCAATGTTCTTTTGTTTCATAGTTCATCACCCCCGAATCTATGTATGTGATTTCAAATTTTCTTAGATCCAATTTATCAGTTCCCTCTTTTTGATTATAGGTGACTACTTTAGCTATACTCCTCCTTATTGCACTATTAAAATTTATCCTAGCTATACTTTTAGTCCTCTTAGGTTTTGGGGCCTTGTTGGTGTATTTTCTCATAATGTCATATACAAGGAAAGAAACAGGAACCAAACTCCTCTTCTGATTTACAAAAGCTATGAGCTAGTTAGAAGTGGTAGCATCTTGTTGTGACTCGATACCTTTTTTAGGAGTGTTTACAAATTGCATCCTCAGTGGAGATGAACCCATAGTCATCTAAACTCTCTAGTAATTATCAATAAGCTCACCACCTAGGTATTTATCTAGATCACCATCTACCTGGACTACTTGGTGAAGTTTTATTGGTACTAAAATTTTGGTTTTCTTGCTAGAATGGCCTTTTTGCACAAGAGAGGGATAATGGGTCTTCTTCTCAGAATTCCATGATGACCTTCTACTACCTACAATTGTAAGACTAACATTAGAAATAAGGTCAATCTAATCACTAATATGTGTGTCCTTTTTCATTTTCAATCACATTTGTTGTTCTTTCAAGAATATTATCCTCTTCTTTAGATTTCCAATCTATATAAATTGTGTTATAATTTATTGGTTCGATTTATTGGGAAGCTAGGATATTTTTTATGTCCACTTCTATGTATGTGATATCTACACCCAGTTTCAATTGAAAAATATTGACTTGTGCAACAATGAACCTGGGTAACCCTCTTCTTTTCACCTCCAACTCATCTGTACAATCCTCCCAAAAATATTTGACATTAGGGACATAGAAAATCCTTGTATGAGTGTTAAATAGGATATGAATAATTATCTTGTTGTCAAAATTTGGTATAGCCAGATAGAAGCCAAAACAAAGTTTAACCAAGTTAGAGCTTATACATGTTGCATCTTCCATGTTGCCACATGTCAATTTTCCAAGCTTAAGTGGGATGATAATATCACAAGCCTCTTCAATTTAGAATTTGTTTATTACATTAATTAATTAAGCTACCTCTATCAGGACAAAGTAATCAAGAGTAAACCTGGGAAGGCATATAGACTCTTCATCAAAACCTCCTACTCTCAAATAAGTAAATCTTAGGAATTGGATGTACATGCTATCAAAATATTGAATGAGATTTTGAGACTCAGTCCAACTCTTTGCTATGGTGTTTCTATAGACATTTGCTTGTTCTAAAAATCTAGCTAAGGACAAGGTAGGAGTCAAGTTAGCAAATTGTTGCTCTTCTAGGTGTAATAATCTAGATACAGTTTCCCTATTGACATTCAGAAAAACACTTCCATCTTTCTTCAATATATTCCCCCTAGACACATTATAAATGTGAATGCACTCTTGAATCAGTTTTGGACAAGGGTAAGCTGGTGGGAAAGTGGAGACCATAAGGAGGTTAATTTCCAACACTTTAGTGGAAAAAGGTTTCACAAGTCTTTCACACAATCTCTCTACAATACCCCCCAAATCAACCCCTAATAGGTTTGTGTCAGATATTATAGGTGATTTACATTATAAACTATGAGTATTCCCAAATAAATGCAGTATAGACTTCATGATTTAGGAATTTTACTTGTATTTGAAAACAAAGAAACAACCACAAATATGCTTTGCTCAACTGGTAGGAGAAAAATAACCAGAAAGTAGAAGGGTTACCTAAAGAGTGATGACTGTTATAGATATGGGTGAAGGATTTCTCTCTCTAACTTTCTTAACTAATTATTTGAAACAAGGAAATGAAACTTAATGCTCTCTTTTTAAAGGAAAAATCTTCTTTATATGCATCTCAAAAATAGGAAGTGATCATTTATTATGTGGAGGATAGAGTTAATTTCAGCATACTACGAAGGTAATGTGGTAGGAAAAATTAATGGCTAGTAATAAATTGAGAAACAAGTACTTGAAATGATTACTACCCTTTACATGTGCCAAATCTTTATTTCTGCACTCCCAAATCAAGCTTCTAGTGTGATCATTTATGATGACCTTACTTTAGCCATTAATTACTTTCACTTATCCTTAAAACATGATATCACCCATGATTGCATCATACTTGATGAGGCGTTCATCTATTGTGTGTCTTCCACACATGTGTATAAATGACATGTTGATTGGGCCCACCAAGAAACATTACCTTTGAGAACTAGATGAAGCATTGAACTTGTGAATTGGCTCAATTGGTACTTCAAGGTGCCTTTGTGCTATCCAAACTTGGTACAAGGAGTACAAAAGATTCAAGGGGTACAAAGAAGTTTACATTTTATACCAAGAAACTTTCAAAAATTTTGTAAGATGCTTTCAAGCTAAATCACTCCTAATCAAGGTTTTGTAAGGGAAAAAATTGGTCAACAATTAGCTTGAGGGAAGGATGAATCGAAAAAATGAGGCTAGAGAAAGATGAAAATGTTATCATACCTCAAAATACATTTGACTCTTGATAAAACCAATGGTTTAAACAAAAACACTTGAAAACAAGAGTGAACCAAAAATGAAGAATAAAAATGGGGCTTCTAAAAAATCATGAACTAACATGCCTCTTATACCCCTTCACATTAAAAATGGTTCTCCATCCCATCGATCCAATCTACCACTGCATCTATATCCATCTTCCCACTAAATAGTGGCACAACTTCCAAAGCCTTCATTTCTAGAGCTTTAATGGCCTTCAAGAAATTTTCTTCATTCAAGCTAGGGTCTAGCTCAGTGACAACATCTTCTTCTATTATCTCCTTACCCCTAACATTTCTCTCTTCTTCCTTCTTCTTGGCTACATCAGAAACTACATCCAACTTTAACTTTACCTCTGCTAAGGCCTCTTCAAGGAGTCTATTCTTCTCTTTTTTCTCATCAACTTGCTTAGCTAGCTCTCCATTAGTCACCATACTTGACTCACCCACTAACTCTCCTTTAGTTGTACACATAAACCAACTTCCCAAGTCCTTAACTTTCTTTGGTAGAACTTTGATGTGACAACCAGTCTTGCTTCTACCCTAGCTTCCTCTAGGGTTTCCTTAGGTCTTTCTCCTAACCTAATATGGTTACTAGTTACCATATTCTCCTTAGGATCCTAACAATGAGGTCCTAAGTCATTCAACTAGTGCACACCAATTAGAAAGAACAACAACTCTCCAACACTACAACCAACTCCAAACACTCAAATGACACCCCAATGGATGAATGGTCATCTAAGAAGGCATTTGGATTCCCTTCAAGGTCCTTAACCACAGTCAAACTTGAAACCCTAATCGAGTTCCAAAAATCATGTAAGATTTCACAAAATCCTTGTAATAGGGCTATAAGAAATTAGCCCTCCTAATGAAGAAAATACCAAATAACTTAAAAAAATTCTTAACAAGGAGGAAAATAAACCATTGATCTAGACACCCTTTTCAAAGAACTCAAATATTTTGGTGGTCTAGGGTTCTCAACCTGTCCATATAGTACAACCAAAAATTAAGCCTAAAACTAAGAGTCTTAAGGGTTTAACAGGTTGTCTGATCAAAGGTTTTTTTTCTCCTTCCATATATCTCTCACTAATGCATCCCACTGAAGTTGGGGCTTCACCACACCTTCTTTCAACACACTCCAAGATTTGGTTGAAGTATCTCAAACATTCAACAGCTCAAAATACCTCTGTTGTATACTGTAATCCCTAGCCATGCTTCCTTAGCTTTCTAGTGCCCCTCCTTCACTGTATAGTATGTACAAGGATTCATCTCCCAATTCCCAAGAGGTTTTACAAATCCTATGATGGGAGAGGGAGTTATGACTCCATTTTTTTGCAACACTAGATTCAAAACAACAAGCAAACAAGAACAAAAATAATTTATACAAGCTACTAAAACCTCACAAAAGAACAAACTAAAATTTTAAAAAATCACAAATAAAACTCCTCTAACACTTCTAAAAACAATGGTTCCAAATCCAATCCATTAGACTCCCAAAATCCTCAAACGCATAAACCTATAACTATAAACTTGCTATCTAGTCTATACACACAGAATTTGCACAAACTTCCAACCCTTTCAAAAGGTTGAGGATGGCCTTATAAACCCATCCCAACTCCTATCCTATCTATTTTAGATAGATATTTACTCCTAACTGCAAAGTTTCTCAAATGCAAAAAAAGTTGTCAATGTTGTCAATGACAACATTGAAAATAATTTTTACATCTTTGAGTGTTTAACCCTCAAACTTGCTCCAAAGGTTAAAAAACCTTGAAAAAAGAATTAAATGGATGTAAAACGTGTAAGAAGGTCCTAAGAACACTTATTTGGCCATCCTTCCCTTTAAAACACAAAGATGCTCAATTAGACTTAAATAAGCAACTATGAGCAACTTAGACCTCAAGAGGCTTTATCACCTTAACCTACCTCACCCTAGGACTAGGTTAGTCATATTATTCACCTAATGGTGTGGCTAGCACTACTACAAGCAAAAATACCCTAGGAGCCCTAGGTCTTTAAGAAGCCTACCTAGGTGCCCTTGCACCATGAAGCCTATTGCAGTAAAAAAAACATAGAGATAATCATGGTACACATGGAGATATGCAAATTTTAGATAAGAGACTTCACCTGATATTTTATGTAAAACTGGTCAAGGCACACATGTCCTTCCAATTGGGAAGAGGTACGTATAAGTGGACACCAATAATACATATACTAGAGGCTCACTAGAAAAAAATAGTGGAATTAGAAGGTAAAGAAAATGTCATGGTTTCATCCTGACTCCTCTAATAAAGTTCATCATTGAGGGACTAGAAACACATGATAGTGAAAAAGCCAATATTTGAAAATCATTATGCTAGTATTTGTGTGAAATAATGTCAATTTTTTTTCATCTATGTAGATTAAAATCATTGTATGATTCTTGTAACAAGTCATGGTATGTAACAGTGTCAATTTTGTAGCAAGGTTCATGGTGGATGTGTTCAAAGAAGGCTATAGGTGGTGGGTGAGTAGGTGCACTATGACACAATAATATTAGAATTTAGTAGTAATTGTACCTAGTACTAGTGTAGTGGGATATGTAGACCAAATATGTAGCAAGGCAGGAAAAGTGTAATGACTGTTGAGTTATGGTCATAAATAGATGAGCATGAGCATGTGAAATGAATTATGGTGAAGGAATAATTATCCCAATTGTATTAGATTCAATCATTGGAGAGGTAAAGTAAGTGTAATCCTATTAGCATGATAGGCTCACTAGACTAGTCACAATAGGAGGAAGAGATGGAGGATGTAGGTCATGGAGGATAGGTGAGGCAAGGGAAGAGGTAAATGTAGGTTCAGTGTACATTAAGGGAACTAGTGAATCATCCTAAGCATGAGGCACTAGGCTATGAAAATGGCAAGTTGAGTTAGAGAGAGCTAGCATAGGTGCATCCTGAGGGCTCAAAGGTCAAGGTGGAAGAAACCCCCTTGTTATCTTTGTTAATGTTATCAAGGAGTACAACACAACATGAGTTGTAGGAGGAGATGGGAGTCAATCCTATAATGTAGGCAGAAGGTAGCCCACCAGGGGTAACAAAAACAACTCAATAATTATCAATAGGTATGGGGGAGATGAAGACTCCTAGGAAGACCATAAGAAAAGTGTGGTGAATGACTAAGGATTTCAGTAAGGGTGAGGTGACTAGTGCAATGAGTCAATTGATTAACCTCAGGATCCCTATGCAAGGGTCAATGATTCAAGAGATGAGATCATTGGGTGTGGTTGGGCCAAAGTTGAAGCTTGAGGGTGTGTTACAATCAAAGTGTGAAGTGGAGGAGCTATGGAGAGCACTAGCCATAGAGACAGTCTAGATGGAGAATGTATATGAAGAAGTCACATTTTTTCTAGGCTTGACGGAGATAATGAGGATGGGGCTCAAAGTGGTGTTGAATGAAGAATAGGCTTGGGTGAAAGCTTTGGAAGCTAATCTATGGGTGGAGAGATAATGAGAAAAAGGAAATGAGGAGGGGGTTTGGTCCAAGAGAGAACAGGTGCAAATATTGCAAGATGCGAGGGGGTTTGGTCCAAGAGAGAACAGGTGCAAATATTGCAAGATGCTTTAAGGATGTCATAAGTAGGTTTGGAGAGCACACAAAATGAGTTGGTATTATTGCAAATGCAGTCAGAGTCTTTTAATGATGTTGTGTCAAAAATGAACATAGTATCATTTTAGCTACAATAGCATTTGGTAGTGAGTGAGAAAAAAGTGAGGCAATATCAACAGTGACTTAGTGAGCCTAAAGTTGATGTGGAGAATTGGAAGATGGCCACTGAGCAGATGCAATAGGAGCATGATGTGACCCAATGAGAAATCACCACACTGGGTATAAATAAACTAGTGGACAGTGTGTTCATAGATATGCGAAGGACTGTGTAAGTACATTGAGAAGCTGCATATTAGATGAGGCTATATTATCAATCAATCTTGTTGGAGTGGTGACAAGCACTTTACTCAGTTTTTGAATGCTCAACTAGGTAGTGGGAAATTCTTGATACCAATGCATATTGTTTGGTTGTGATGAGGATTGATGCTAGGAGCTTCATCATTTAGGATGACACCCATAGAAATGACCCCAGCCAAGAATCCCACCATGTTGCCTCTAAGAGGGAGGTAGTAATGAGTGTCCTACTAGATTTTGTGCTAGTTGTAGTTGTACCATTGCCCTCATGATAAATAAATAAAATATTTTTATTTCAAACAAAAGGGTATCTAGTGTGTTGTGTGCATCTATGTACAATGTTTGAAACCCTATGAGAGTAGAATTATAGGTAGCTCATTTGGATATTTTGAAAGTTTCTGATTTTTTTTTGGTATTTTTGTGAATTTTTAATGTTTTTTGGTATTTTTGTGAATTTTTCATTATTTGGTATTTTTATGGTTGTTTTGGATATTGTTGTTATTTTTGTGGCACTTTTGGATTTTTTGGTATTTTTGAAAAACTAGGTGGAAAGTTATCAAAAGTAACAAATATGTTTTAATGAGGGATAGAAGGTTGACCTTCAACTAAATGGTATAACCTATTGTTTCCAAGAGTTGATTTAAAGTGGGCTTTGAATGAAAGATGTATACAAACTTGTGCAAAATTTAGAAGTCTAGAGTGCACTAGGTTGAAAAAGTAGGAAGTGCTAACTCACAAATTGTAGGTAGAATTTGATTTGAGAAATTATGTATATTTATAGCCTTTGCAAACAATCTAGAGCCAAGATCAAGATGAATAGTCCTCTCTTGTTGAATTGAGAAATGGTTATTATTCTCTAGGTGTGGTCCACGACAAATATGTTGAGGTTGGTAAAGAAGGTAATTGTGGCTTTAAGAGGTGTGTATGAGCCTGAAAAGGTAACTAAGGACTTGAATAGGCAAATGGGTCTAGAGAAAAAAATGTTTGGGCCTAAAAAGAATGTCAGAAGGCTAGAAAGGGTTGTTTTGGACCTAAAAGGTGTTGTGGCAGACCGAGAAGGGTGCTTGGGCCTAAAAAAGGCTCATTGGGACTAAAGGGGCACTATGGGTCCCAAAAAGGGCATTGTGGCCTTGAAAAAGGTATTTTAGGACCTAAAAAGGTGCTATGTCTTTGAAAAAGGTGTTGGAGGGCCTAAAAAGGTGCTATGGGGCCTGAAGAGGGTGTTGGGGCCTTGATTTGTGGTTGAAAATTGATGCAACCTCTCAAACTCAATGCTTACTTATTCTGAAGTGTTGTTGGCTCCCAGGGTCAAGGGTTCAACTCTCGTGACATTTAACCTCTTTTTTTGCTTCCTACAATTGGGAACGGGGTCAAAGTAGGTTAGAAGTGTGGGTTGCTAGCAATATTGCTATTTTTTATACAAAATGGTAGCCTATTTGGATGGAAATGAAAGAGTGCAATGGATCTCTATGAAACTTTGAGTGATGCTTGATTTTCCAAACCTATAATGGAGTTCCAAATTGTAGAAATGGAGTGTTGGGTCATGAGGTCTTTTTAGGATAGCATTCATATATTTTTTCAATCATGTCCTCTACAACATAAATAAGTCTTGAAATCCTTCTTGATTTACATTAATGAATGAAAGGGTGTGATGATGGATAGAGACAAACTTCTTCTACTATCGGTGTTGTGCCAAATTTTTCCAAGCTCAGAGACATGTTTCAAGATATAATGATGTTGTTTCTTAATCTCTGTGGAAAATTAGAGGGTATTGACATCCTTGTCAAGAAATCATAGGACAATGAATTCTACCATAAAATATTTAAATGTTTTTCAATGTAGGGCCTCACCGTTGATTTCATATAAAATTGGTCGAGGTATGCAAACCCATCCTGAAGGAGCAGTAATTATAGATGGACACTAGCTTGACATGAAATCAATGGATCATCGAATTGAAATATATAAAAATAATTTATGCAAATGACAAGGTTGTTCTGATTTTTTTGGCAGTCTTAATATGTTTTTGATGTTTTTTGTTTTTTTGTTTTGATAATTATTAATTTTTTTAATGTTTTTTGGTTGTTTTTGGTGTTGTTCCATATATGTGGTGGTTGTTCATGGCTTTATACATAGAACCTTTTGAGATGGATGTCATTAAGGGGTTCTACTAGCTCTTCCCCATCATAGTTGGCAAGTTTGTAGGTTCCTATCCTAAAAGACTCTGTGATGATGTAAGGGCCAATCCATTTGGCTTCTCATTTCCCTTTCTTTTCTCAATCAACCTAATTTTTAGGGTTATCTCAGAGAACTAGATCTCCTATTTGAAATACATGTAATTTCACTGTCTTGTTATAGTGTCTAGATAACCTGTTCTGATACACTTTGAGGTGTTCATTGATAGTGTGTTGATGTTCCTCCAAGAATTTTAGTTGTTATAAGTAGGAAACCTCATAGTCATCATCTATCATGACATCATGTAGGGTGACTCTTAAGGATGGGATTTCAACATCTAAAGGGATAATTGTCACTGTCATAGACCAAAGAAAAGGGGGTTTTCCTAGAAGGCATTCGAACACTCATCCTATAAGCCCAAAATGAAGGATTTAATTGTAAATGCCAGTCCCGACCAATGTCATTGATAGTTTGCTTGAGAATTTTGATGATAATTTTGTTGTTGGCATTTTCTTGTCCATTTCCTTGTAGGTAATAAATTTAAGAATAATGGTGAATGATATGAAATTTCTCACACAGCTCATCAATAGTTTGATTTGTTAAGTATGAGGCATTATCTATTAGGATGGCATGAAGAATGCCAAACCAACAAACAATGGGGTTAAGGATGAACAAGGAAAAAAATGTAGGTGGCATCTTTGAGTAGCATAGCCTCAACCCATTTGATGAAGTATACAGTTGCTATGAGAATCCATTTATGGCCGCTAGAGGAATGTAGATGAATAATGCTAATTAGGTCAAAACCCCATGGGTAAAATGGCCATGGTGTGGCCAATGGGTTGAGTTCTTAAGAAAGTGCAAGAATGAGGTCATCATGAATCTGACACTTCGTACAAGTCTTGACATAATCAATAGAATCATCTTCCATGGTGGGCCAAAAATAGCCCATCCTAAGGATCTTTTTAGCTAGAGTGAACCCACTAGAATGCGACCCACAAATACCCACATGGACCTCTTGTAGAGAAGCTCTAGACTTGTCATTTTCTAGACATCTAAACAAAGCTCCATCTAGACCTTTTTGATACAATGTGTCAACCACCAATGTGTAACCTGAGGCTTGTCAAATAAATTTGTGTCTATGGTTTATGGATAGATTAGTGGGCATAAGGTTATCTCACAAGTAGGTGGAAATTGAATCACACCTAGGGGAGTTTGGAGTATCTAAGAAGGAAATGATGTGGGATTCATGTTGAGTAAATGTAGGTTCAACCACCTCCTTAATGCAAGAGCATCCTAGGTTGCACTGCTATCCTACATGTTTTCAATTTTCTTAGTTTCTACCAAGTTGCAATGACTTGCATTGTTGGTTTCTTAATTTTTCTAAGAATTTTATAGATTCCAAGTTTCCTAGTTGATTTTTAGTTTGTAGTGGTTGTCAAGTTTACAATAATTGTGGAGTTTCTACTATTTTTGAGTTCCTTTGGTTGTCAAGTTCCTACAGTTGTTCAGCTTTCTTTGGTTTTTGAGTTCCTATGGTTGTTGAGCTTTATTTGGTTGTCAAGTTCCTATAGTTGTAGAGTTCCTTTGGTTGTTGAGCTCCCACAATTTCTCAACTTTCTTTGGTTGTCGAGTTCATTTGGGTGTTGAGTCATCTTTGTGTGGTTTCCTATTGAAGCTGACCTTTGTATTTAATTTTATGTTAGATATCTATTGTAAGCTGACTTATGGCTTATTCTTGCATTTATTAGGATAGTTTATTTTGTTGTAATTGCAACATGCCAACTTGTGGTCATCCAAGCAGTTAAGGAGTCTTAGTTAGAGTATTGAGAGGGGAGAGACCATAGAGATGCATGGTTTTATCTTTGGGAGTTGACTTTGAATTCAAATATTGGTCGTAACCTAGAAGGCCTTACAGATGGGCATGTAACTGATATGTTGATGAATATATTAAGGCATTTTCTTCCTCTATCTCTCGAGTTGTGTCTTTAGTGATTATTTCTATTTTGTTTACTCTAGCAGGTGATTGGTATAGCTAGGTGAGCCTTTGGCCCTAGTTATTTTTCCATTTTCCTCCTATGTCAGGTGGTATTAGATATCAAGGTTTGTCCTTGTAGAGAGTGGGTTGTTTAGAATACTAAGTGAATTTGGTTGTGGGTAGAAGATCTAAGGATTTGACCTAAAACTTGTATAGGGTTACAATCTTACAGGAACCTAATTTGTAAAGATGGTTCGAGGTAGAGGAGATGTTGATAATGTAGTATTGGCTACATTAAGATAGATTGTAGCTAGATTAGATGTTGTAGAGACTACCCAGAGGAGAGGAGCACATCTTGATGATGTAAGTTATGATAAAGTAGTAGCACCAAATCCTAATCTAGAACCTAAAGAAGATCAAGATGAGGCAAGGTTGTTGAGGGTATTGTCTAGGGAAAATTCAAAGCCTATTGTAGAAGTTGTTCCTTATGATGGAAAATTGGATAATAGTGTTTAGTTGGATTGGATCTCTGAAATGGAGAAGTTATTTGACTATGAAAATACTCTTGATAATAGGAAGGTGAAGATTGCAGTTACTAGGTTGAAAGGTCATGCCTCGCTATGGTGGGAGCATTTGCAAACTAATAGACAAAGGAGAGGAAAGGAGAAGATTAGGATTTGGGTGAAGATGGTAAACAAAGTGAAGAAAAAATTCCTTCCTATTGATTACCAAGTTAGCTTGTTGAGAAAGATGCAAAATTTGAGACAAATAAACATGACTGTGAAGGAGTATACTAAGGAAATATATAGATTGGACATCAGATCTGGACATGTGGATGATGATGTTGAGAAAATTGCAAGGTACATGAATGGATTGAGATTTGGAATCCAAGATGAGATAAGTTTTGTGAAATTGGAAAGTGTGGAGGAAGCCTACCAATATGCCTTGAAAGTTGTAGGAAATCTTGACAAAGAAGCATAAGTAGAGACAAAGAGGTAGAGATGGTAGATTCCAAAGAGGTAGAGATAGATCTTATGGAGAAGGTGGAAGATCTGACAATTCTATGCAAGATAAGGACAAATTTGAATGGAAGAATGATGACAAGGATAAGACTAAATGGAAAGGAGGTAATTCTTACCGAGAAGGTACTAGTTTTTACCAAGGAAGAGGTAATTATTATTCAAAAGGTGGATTTTGTGGTAATTGTTTCGGATGTGGTAAAGAAGGGAATAGATCCTTTGAATGTAGATCCTCTGAAAGTGGGAAAGTTAATAGATATGTTGTGATTCAAGGAGACACTAAGGATTCACCTAGTGGACTTGAGGCTAGAGAAAATCTTATGGTGAGAAGAACCTTATGAAATAAGGGAAGTGATGAGGAACCTGTCTTAAGGAAAAGTCTTTTTAAAACCAAATGTAAGATGGCTAGAAAATGTTGCAAGGTAATTATTGATAGTAGAAGTTCAAAAAATTAGGCATCAAAAAAGTTGGTTACAAAGTTACAACTGCAGAGGCTAAAGCATCCTAAACCCTATTATGTTTCATGGATGAAGGATGAACATAAGATATTGGTAAGTAAACAATGTATTGTGAAGTTCAAGATTGAACAATACTTTGATGAAATTTTGTGTGATATTATGCCTATGGATTATTGTCATATTATGCTGGATAGACCTTGGAAATATGATAGATATGATATGCATGATGGAATATTGAATGAATATACTCTTTAGGTGAATGGGAAAAAGAAAATATTGCTACCTTTGATTGAAATTCCAGATGAGGTTAATTGTACTACTATGAGAATTTTCATGGTTAATGGAAAATAGTTTGAAAAGGAAATGAAAAAGAATCAAGTCTATTTTGCTATAATTATAAGGAGACTAAGTTGTGCCAATACCAACCAAGTGCTAGAAAATACTGTTAACTGAGTGTCAGTCAATGGTGATCAGGTGATAGCAGAAGCTGGTAATGACTGAGTGATAGTAGAAACAGGTAGTATTCACTAAGTACTAGTAGAAATAGAAAAATTGGTGAATGAGTATAAAAGGTATTATAGTAGAGGATATACTTGATGGTTTACCACAAGGAGTATAAGTCATTGTATGGATAGGATTCCTAGAGCTAGTTTTCCAAATAAAGTACCATATAGATGAACACCTAAAGAGAATGTAGAACTTAATAGACAAGTGCATGAGTTGTTGCAAAAATGTTTGATCAAAGAAAGTTTGAGTCCATATGTTGTACCTATTGTATTAGAACCTAAAAAGAATGGAGAATGGAGAATGTGTACCATTTCCAAAGCTATTAACAAGATCATAGTGAAATATAGGTTTCCTATGCTGAGGATGGATGATATAATGGATTGTTTGAGTGGAACAGAGTATTTTACCAAGACTGATTTAAAGAGTGGCTATCATCATATAAGAATCAAAGAAGGTGATGAGTGGAAGACTTTTTTCAAGACAAAAGATGGTTTGTATAAATGGTTGGTTATGCCTTTTGGTTTGACTAATGCACCTTGTACTTTCATGAGGTTGATGAATGAAGTTGTGAAAAGATTCTTGGGTAAGTTTGTGATTTTTTATTTGGATGATATTTTGATATTTAGTAAGACTAAGGAAGAACATATTGAGCATGTTAGACAAATATTGCAAAGATTAAAAGAGGAGAAGCTAATGATTAATCTGAAGAACTGTTCTTTTATGCAAGACGAGATTGTGTATTTTGGATTTTTGATTTCAATTGATGGTTTAAAGATGGATCTTGAGAAGGTAAAAGTAATTTTGGAATGGACTACACCTAAGAATGTAGGTGAGGTGAGATGATTTCATGATTTGGCTAGTTTTTACAGAAAGTTTATAAGGAATTTCAGTTCTATTTGTAATGTTATGACTAAGACAATGAGAGGAGATAAAAAGGAATTCAAGTGGACATGTGGAGCTAATAAGAGTTTTGAAACTTTGAAACAAAAGGTTGCTAAGTTTCTTGTATTAGCTTTACTTGATTTTAATAAGGTATTTCAAGTTGAATGTGATGCAAGTGGTAGTGTAATAAGAGTTGTATTGAGTTAAGAAGGTAAACTTGTTGCTATCTTTAGTGAGAAGTTGAATGATGCTAAAAGGAAATATTTTTTGTATGATCAAGAGTGTTATTCTATTGTTCAAATATTGAAGAAGTGGAGACATTATTTGATTCCTATGGATTTTGTGTTATATATTAATCAGAAATCCTTATAGTACTTGGGAAGTTAACAAAGATTAAATCAGAGACATGTGAAGTTGGTTGAGAACTTGCAAAGTTTCACATTTGTTATCAAACATAAGAGTGGAGTTACTAACAAAGTTTCTAATGCATTGAGTAGAAGATGTTCTTTTTTTAATGAGATGAAGGTTAAAGTTCTTGGTTTTCATGAGATGGAGTTTTATATTACTGATCCTAATTTTTCTAAGATGTGGAGAGAGTGCAGATCACCTAGTTCGATAGGACAACCAAGTAAATTTGATGAATATTTTATTCAAGAAGGTATGTTGTTTAAAGGAATTCAATTGTGTATCCCTAGAAGTTCCATGCGAGTTAATTTGATTAAGGAAAAACATAGTGGTGGATTGGTTGGACATTTTGGAATTGATAAGACATTGAGTTTAGTGAAGGATAAGTATTACTAGCCACAAATGTATAAGGATGTTCAAAAATTTATAAGGAATTGTGGAGTTTGTCAAATTGCAAAAGGAGTAAGTCAAAATACTAGTTTGCATACACATATTAATGTTCCTAAGAAACCTTGGAGTGACATTAGTAGGGATTTTATTCATGGATTGCCTAAAACAGTGAAGGGGTATGATTTTATATTTATTGTTGTGGATAGATTTTCTAAGATGGCTCATTTCATACCATGTAAGAAGACATCAGATGCTAAGCATGTTGTTGAACTTTTCTTCAAAGAGATTGTAATATTGCATAGATTACCAAGAAGTATTATTTCTAATAGTGATAGTAAGTGTTGGCGTAAATACATATTTACTATTTACACTTTACTTAAGTTTACTTAGGTTAATGCATTATTTATTATTTTTTAGGTGAGACAATTAGGAGTTTGTGTACTCTTATGAGTTGTCATGTTGACAACACTAGAGTAAGCAACTCTAATTCAACACATGGTCTCTACAACACTAGAGTTTTCATAATTAACTAAGTTATCACGTAGAAAACATAGTTATTTGCACTCCTAATTTAGCACATGGTGTTTGCAACATAATTTTGCATGCTACACCTTTGTAGGCTTATCCTCTCATTATCACACTTACTCATGTGCTTAATGGAGGATAACCCATATCTGGTGGACATGTGTTGTATGAATTATCATGTTGTTGATTCTTATGCATTCTAGAAGCATTCTAGAGGCCTTTATATACAGGCACTCCTAGTGTACTTACATTGACATTGAATGAATATTATATCATCATTCTGATCATACTCTCTTTGGTCTATTATTGTGCTTGTGCTTGAGTTCTTTGGTCTTGGGTGAACTTTTCCCTAAGGAAAATTCTTACGTGGTATCAGAGCTCAGGGAGATTCTACTCACATAGTCATTCAAGACCATTGTTGCTTCAACACCTCAACCCAGATCTAGAGAATTCGTAGATATTGGGAGCATCTAGAGCCAAATCGGGCCTCACCATTGCATCCAGAATGTCGATTCAATGAAAATGAGCTATAAATTTGCCTATGTTAGGCCAAAGTCAATTTTGAAGCAAATATTTTTTGCAAAATAGCACTTGAAGGCCTAATTTGCAAATCTGGTATGATCTATTAGATCTATACATTTCAATTGTTTCAAATCTGCAATTTTATTTATTCTCTACATTATTTTTGAATTGGGTATTTTTCAAAAAAAATCAGCCCTATAGGCCCCTATAGAGAAATTTTTTTTGCAAGAACCAAGAAATGACACCTCGGCTCTCATAGAGAATATTCCCTATGAATTTGGAATACTCAATTTAATTAATCGGTAAGAAAATCTACATAATCTGGTGGCACTCATATTTAATCTGGCATTAAATCCGATGGATTCCCTTAACCATGGCCAAACCTAACCGGAGGGCAACTACATACCACTGGTGGCACGATGGTTTATTTGAAACTTGTGGTCACATTTATTTAAACACCAAAATGGTTCTTTTTCCCAGTAATGTGGGATATTACCCACAAAGCTAGCCACCACTAAAACACATCGGCGGGAATCAAATCCGCTGGCACCAATAATTTCACACCAACTCTGGGAGTAGATAAATTTCTAGCATCGCATGAATAAAATCAATGAAAAATCCAACACTATTGTTGTTGCCCTCTGGTTGTCGTCCCTATGCCATGCGGCCTTGTCATAGCTTCCCATGTGGCCTGGGACCCTACCAACTATCTACTACGCGGCACACAACTGCCACTCACATCTTGCCACATGGACATAGCAGAACCTGCCATGGTGGACACAATCAGCATGTCCAAGACAGTGACCTCAACACATCACCAAATTTGTATAGTGACACATGGTAGTTTGTACTTTTCCATACATGGTGATGTCATCAATACATCAGTGGCACATCACCAAAGGGCTCGAGTATGCTGACATTAGCAGTCCACTATCCTAAATTTGATGGGTGTTTGACCATGATAAAAAGAAAATTTTCAATTGTTGTGATGGTCATACGATTGTCAAATTTAACCTCATCTTTTGCTGATCCAACCCATCTCCAGATTGACTTTCAAATTGTTAGTCTGACTTTGGGAGGCCATATCTCAGTCATCTGAACTCCAAATTAGGTGCAACTTTTTTTATTTTGGGTAGAATTTCTTAAAAATTTTAGTGGTGTAGTTATTTTCTAGTTTTGGTGCATGGATATATCACAAATTGCATCTTTTGGTGACTATACCTATCTAATCCTACATTTTGCAACTTCAAATACTTTGTACAGGCTCATCTAGACACAAAAACAGGTTCCATTTTTTTTGAAAGTGTGTTATTTTTCATCTAATTTCTAGATCTATAATTAGATTATAGAGTTGTGTGGACAAAAGTTCACTTTCAAAATTAGGTCCTTTTCTGCATTACAATACTTTGATATATCTTCAAAATTGTTGTATATCTATGATGCATTGTAACGTTCTAGTTTTGAACTCCATAAGGAGGTTGTAAAAAGGAAAAATTAGAAGTCCATTAAGGCCCAAATTGGCAAGTGGCCATTGTAAATGCACTATATATAAAGTGCCAAAATCTTTTTTTTTGGTGGGGGCGGGCGAGGGGGGGGTGGGAGTGTTTCTTGATTGAGTGAAAAAGAGTGGTGTTCTTTGTGTTGTGTTCCTCTTTTTCTATTATTTTCTTTCATTTTTTGCATCATGGGACATTTTAAGTTTCCAAAATTAACTCCACATAACTATACTACATGGTCCATTAAAATGTGGTCTCATTTAATGTATAAAGGAGTTTCTTAATATGTAGATGGTACCCTTCTTAAACCAACAAGTTATCAAGTATCTACAACTAAAATTTCAACTTGGGAAACAATGGATAGGAGAGCCCTAGGTGATATTTGTTTGGGAGTTGAAGACAAGATCATATATTAGATTTAGAAGTCTCATACATCCAAGGAAGCTTGGGATACCCTCCAAAACCTATATGGTAAAGAGTCTAAGGAAGATGTTTTCAAAATTGAAGATGAGCTTGCCTCCTTAGATCCAAAGACATTTGATTCCATACAGGATTTTATCATAAAGCTGAATGAATTAAGAACGAAGCTTGATGATTGTGGTAGTCCTATTAAAGATGATAGGTTACTATCTCATACATAATAAGTTGTCATCTACACTCCACATTTGTTTCTTCTTATAACATCTCAAAGACAACATTAATTTCTGCCTATTAGAAAGTCTCTTTTGATCGCTATGCTATATTGTTGGATGAAGAAGAAAAGAATTTGAAATCAATGGGGATTCTCAATTTGTACAAGTCAAAGGCATTGGTGGCAAATAATGAGGGTTCTCAAAATTTAGCTAGTCAATCTTCAAATAAAGGAAAGCGCAAGAATAAGAAGTGGAAGAATAACAAATCAAAGGATGCAAAAAAGACAACACCATCATCAAATCAACAAGGTAAATCTTCCTCGAATTCAAATAAAATGGGAGACAATAATAATGATAAGAAAAAGTGTGCCTATTGCAAGAAGTTGGGTCATGAAGAACTTGAGTGTTATCATAAAAAGATTGATGAATTGACAACCATCATGAAGAAACATAATGTTCCACTACCTAATTCTTATAAAGGATCCTCATCTTTAGATTCAAAGGGAAAAGGGCAAGCACTCATGGAAAACTCAAGTATTTCAATGGAATAGATTCTTGACTCAGGTGCCTCATATCATATGGGTTCTCCAAAAGGGGACTTTTCTTCATTGAAGCGCTCTAAGGTATCACACATCTTTGTAGGAGATCATACACAAATGGAAGTTGAAGGGAAAGAAAATGTGGAAATGGAAAATGGAGAGTTCAAAGATGTTCTCTATGTTCCTAACCTAAGTTCTAATCTGCTCTCAATCTACCAAATCACTCACCTTGGAGATGGCCATAAAGTTGAGTTCCTTCCTGACTCTATAATGATTCATTAGTTGTAGTGGGGAAATTTAATCATGACACAAGGTTGTATTCTTTCTCCCACTTTGTGCCCAAGTCTCCTTCAAAAGCCTTGTTGACTCAATCCAATTCACAAATCAAATTATGGCATGAGTAGTTTGGTCATCTTGTCTTCTACTATCTTCAACAACTTTTCTCACAAAATATGGTCAAAGGTGTACCTACAATCAAATTTTCTAAGGGTGAATGTTCAACATGTTCAGTAGATATGCATCTAGAGGAGAAGTTACATAAAGGGAAGTCTTCAAGAGCACCAGTTGTTCTTCAGTTGGTTCACATGGTACTAGCAGGTCCTTTTGCAGTGACATCAGTCAGTCAAGGTCACTACATACTTACTTTCATTGATGACTTTTCATGCTACACTTGGGTATACTTTCTTCATCATAAGAATGAAGTGTTGGATAAGTTTCTAGCCTTCAAGACTCATGTTGAACAAAAATCAAGGAAAGCCATCAAAGTTCTAAGGATGGACAATGAAATTAGATATGTGAACAAAAGACTTAAAGGCTTTTGCAAACTTGAGGGTATTGATCTTCAGAATCCACTAGCATTCAGTCTACACAAGATAGATGTTGCAGCACTGAGAATACAAACTCTTAAGTCCATGGCAAGTTGCATGATACAAGCCAAGTCTCTAGATCCATCACTTGAAGTTGAAGCAATTACTAGTGCCAATCACATACTGAATAGGTCTCCTCATCCTGCCTTACATGGAAAAACTCCTTTTGAGGCATGGTGTGGCAAAAAACTAGTTGACACACTTTAGAGTCTTCAATTGTCCAGCATGGGCAAACATATCTTCCAAGAGATGCAAGGCACCACCACCTAGGCCTTTTACTTTGATTGGATATGAAGACGGTGTTAACGCATATATACATATGGATCCTGAGACATGTGAGATTTTTGTAGAGAGGAATGTACACTTTGAGGAAAGTTCACCAAGCTTATCCTCTAATCTTCTCTACACATCATACATTATGGAAACTAATAGTGACACCGGTGATAGTGCTTCAATAGATTCAGATACATGGGGTTCTATTGACAATTGCAATGAGAGGTCATGACATCAGCATATTCCACATGCATGCATCGCCATAGTGATAGGTCCTGCACAGTAGGGTACACCTAGTCTTCTAGCTCCAACATCAATGGATGACTTCTTGACAGATATTTCTGGTTTGTTTGTGGAGTCACACATAGCAGATTTAGGGGACATCATTGATGATATACATCTTCTCTTTGATGGAGAAGATCCTTCTTCAATTGTTGTGAGGGCTCACTCCTTCTTCAGTTGTTGCAAGGGTTCACTCTAACCCTCATGTCCATTCTCTACATGATCGATCTTCACAGGTTGATATGATTATGGATCCTTATGTATAGTAGTTGTAGGAGGTCTCTTTATTAGTTGAGGAGATAATATGTTCTTTAGGATAGGTTTTGCATTCCTCCTTGACAGGGATGATTGACCAAGTTTCAGAGACATCATACATCATTGGGATTCTTTTCACACATAGGGGAAGCATCTCTTATGTACCTTTTCCATTATTTCTTCCAAAAGGGAGGAACACTATTCAACATTCCTGGATCAACTTCTACATCGAAATGGCTATCACTCATCAGCACTCTTCATTTTGGGGGGGGACTACCTTGTCTCTCTTCTTCTTTCTTGTTGGGGGAGACCTTTTCCTCTTTTGGGATTGTGTTCTTTTCATATTTCTCTATTGTATATACTTGATGTATGTTGTAATGGGGGGTCTTGATAACTCTATCCATCCATACATCTAGTTTTTTCATCTCTCTTTTTGGGGGAGGGTTTTTCCCATGAGGTTTTCCCTCTTTCTCTGCGTTATGAGAGATTGCATTTCATTATGTACATGGGTACCTAACATGGCCTAGTAGCCAGGACCCATTATGCATTTCATCCTAGTTCTTGTGAACTTAAGTGCATTCCCTTAAGTTGCACTTAAGGGGAGGTGTTGGTGTAAATACATATTTACTATTTACACTTTACTTAAGTTTACTTAGGTTAATGTATTATTTTATTATTTCTTAGGTGAGACACTTAGGAGTTTCCATACTCTTATGAGTTGTCATGTTGACAACACTAGAGTAAGCAACTTTGATTCAGCACATGATGTCTACAACATAATTTTGCATGCTACACCTTTGTAGGCTTATCCTCTCATCATCACACTTACTCATGTGCTTAATGGAGGATAACCCATATCTGGTGGACATGTGCCTAGTTGTATGACTTATCATGTTGTTGATTCTTATGCATTCTAGAAGCATTCCAGAGGCCTTTATATATAGGAACTCCTAGTGTACTTACATTGACATTGAATGAATATTATATCATCATTTGATCATACTCTCTTTGGTCTATTGTTGCGCTTGTGCTTGAGTTCCATGGTCTTGGGTGAATTTTTTCCTAAGGAAAATTCTTACAATAAGTTTGTTGGTTATTTTTGGAAGACTTGGTGGAAGAAAATGGGTACTGAGTTGAATTTTAGTTCTACATTCCATCCACAAACAGATGGATAGACAAAGGTTGTGAATAGAAGCTTGGGTAACTTATTGAGATGTTTAGTTGGAGATAAGCCTAGTAATTGGGAAGTGATATTGGAACAAGTTGAGTCTACATATAATAATTCTATGAATAGGAGTATAGGGAAGATGCTTTTTGAGATTTTTATAGGAATACAACCTAGAGGAGTATCATATTTGAGGGATGTTGCTGGTGAATAAAAAAGAAGTGTTGCAAGGGAAGAATTTTTTGATTTTATGAAGTCTTTGCATAAGGAAGTAAAATTGAAGATGGAACAAAGTAATTAGAAGTATAAGGAGAATGTTGATAAGTCTAGAAGAGATCATGTTTTTAAAGTTGGTGATGAGGTGATGGTTCATTTTAAGAAAGGAAGATTTCCTATTGGAACATATAGTAAGCTAAAGATGAAGAAGTTTGGACCTTGTAAGATTTTGAGGCAGTTTAACAGTGGTAATGCTTATTAAGTTTACTTACTTGATGACATGGATATATCTCCTATATTCAATGTTATCGATTTGTATAAGTATCATGAGTTAGATGATGAAGTTGTTGTATTAGATGATTATCCTAAGAAAAATATTGAAGAAGTTGAATAGATATTGGAACATAGAATTGGTCAGAGCAAAAGAGGATAAGATTACTATGAATATTTGGTGAAGTGGAAGAATAGACTTATTGAAGATGCTACATGGATTTCTCAATTTGAATTGGATTCAGCTTAGGTTGTGACACTTGCATGATTCGAGAGAATCATTTCTTTCTACCCTGGTTGTCTAATGCAGGAGCATCCTAGGTTGCACTATTATACTGCATGTTTTCAATTTTCTTAGTTTCTACTGAGTTGCAATGACTTGCATTGTTTGGTTCTCAATTTTTGCTAAGTATTTTGTGGATGTCGAGTTTCTTGGTTGATGCCAAGTTCATAGTGGTTGCTAAGTTCTTAGTAGTTGTCAAGTTCTTGCAGTTGTCGAGTCCTTTTGGTTGTTGAGTTCATGTGGTTGTCAAGCTTTCTTTGGTTGTCAAGTTCCTACAATTGTCAAGTTCCTTTGGTTCTCAAGTTCTTGTGGTTACTGAGCTTTCTTTGGTCGCCAAGTTCCTATTATTGTTGAGTTGCTGTAGTTTCTGAGCTTTCTTTGGTTTTCGAGTTCATTTGGATGCTAAGTCATCTTTGTGTGGTTTCCTATTGAGGTCAACCTTTACATTTAATTTTATGATAGATATCTATTGTAAGCTAACTTGTGGCTTATTCTTGCATTTATTAGGATAGTTTATTTTTTTGTAATTACAATAGGCTAACTTGTGGTCGTGCAAGTGTTTAAAGAGTCATAGTTAGAGTCTTGAGAGGGGAGAGATAGTGGAGATGCATGGTTTTATATTTGGGAGTTGACTTTGAATTTGAATATTGGTTGTAACCTAGAAGGCTTTATAGTTAGTCATGTAATTGATCTTTTGATGAATATATTAAGGTATTTTCTTCCTCTATCTCCCAAGTTGTGTCTTTGGTGATTGTTTCCACTGTGTCTGCTCTAGTAGGTGATTGGGATAGCTGGGTGGGCCTTTGGCCCTAGTTATTTTTCCTACCTCCCTGCGTCACTCCTCTACTAAGAATTCATAGTGCTCATGTTGGTCAAGTAACTAGAGAAAAGGGGAAAAAGAAGCCATAGCATCGATTGCCTTTTCTTATCTCTAGGAATCTACTCAAAAGTAATCTAAACAATGCATTCTTTGAGTGTGTCAACCATATTTGGTAAGGCAGCAATTTTTCATCTTTAGTCTGATATGTGTTATTAACCTAATTAACGACCAACTAAGAGTCTCCATAGATATATATTATTGTTAACTTCCATTCTAGTTCTAATTTAAGGCCAATAACTAATGCTTCATATTCTCCCATGTTATTAGTGCATGGGAACAAAAGTTTATAGGTCTTTGGTATGGTGACACATAAAGTTGTGATGAATAGAACACTCACCCTTGATCCATGATGTGTATAAGAACCATCAAAAGATAGCCTCCAAGTGGTTGGTTCTATATGAATAATATGCACATCTAGAAAAATCTACTAAGATAGGACTCAAGTCTTCTAAGTGTGTGGCTGCTAACTAATGTACAATAGCTTATCCTTTGATAGCCTTTCTATCAACATATTCTATCTCAAACTCACTCAAGATCATTGCCCACTTGGCTATCCTTCCTATTAATGTTTTTTTTCTCATAAGGTACTTTAGAGGGTCTATCTTAGCTATGAGCTTTACTTTTTGGGTTAATGGGTAATGGCATAGTTTGTGGGAAGAAAAAACTAGTATCAAACATGCCTTATGAATGAAGGTATAATTGAGCTCATAATTGACCAAGGTTTGACTAATATAGAAGATGGCTCTTTCTTTTCCTTGGTCATTTTCTTGTGCCAATAGGGCTCTTATTGATTTATCAGTGAGAGAGATATACAACAACAAAGGTTTGTGTTGAGTGGGAGGCATCAAGATGGATGGATTCATTAAATAGTTCTTGAGGAGGTCAAAATATGCTTGACACTGACTATCCCATTTGAATGTCACATCTTTGTGGAGGTGAGTAAAGGGAATACATTTTTTGGCCAACTAAGAGATGAATCTTCTGATGGACTGAAGTCTTCCTTGGAGGGAACGTAGTTGGCTTAGATTCTTAGGAGGCTTCATGTCAATAATAGCTTATAATTTTTATGGGTTTACTTCTATCCCTTTTGTAGGGACAATATAACCCAAGAGTTTCCCAAATTGCACCCCAAAGGAAAACTTCTTAGGATTTAGCCAAACTTTAAAAGGTTCAAGGCAAGTAAATATTTTGTCAACTATTAGAAGGTGGTCTTTTCAAGTATGAGATTTGACTAGAATGTCATCCACATATTCATCCATGAATGTGTGCATCATGTCATGGAATATGGTTGTCATGGCTCTTTGATAAATGGCCCCTACATTTTTTAGACCAAAGGACATAACATTCCAACAGAATGTTCCTCATGCACAAGTGAAGGTTCTCTTCTCTCGTTCTTCAAGTGTTATCCAGATTTGGTTATAACCTGAGAACTCATCCATGAGAGAGAACATGGAATGTCTAGTTGTTAGGTCCATAATGACATCTATAGTGGGTCGTGGCAAGTCATCCTTTGGACACACCTTATTGACATCACATAAATTAATTCAAATTCATATGCTATCATCCTTTTTTGAAATTGGTACTATATTGGAAATCCATGAAGTCTATGCCAATGGTCTTATAAAGTTGGTTTGCAGTAGTTTCTCCAACTCTGATTTGACTAATAGTGATATGAGTGGATGCATCTTTCTAAGCTTCTGTTTGACTATTTTAGCCTCTCGAACAATATCAAGATGATAGAGAATCAAATTAGGATCTAAACCTAGCATGTCTACGTAGAACAATGCAAAAATGATTTTCCTTTCCTTGAAGAAGTGAGTGAATTCACTCCTTTCTTTTGATGTTAGTGACTAAGGTAGATGAATAACCCTGGATTCTATCTCTATCCCAATGTTGACCTTTTCTATTGGCTCAATCAAAATGGATGACCTTTCTTCTAAATATTCAGGTAAAGTATCAATTACATCATCGTTGGGTGTCACAATTGGGTTTTAACCCTTAAATATGTCACTTATGGTTTCTTGTATTTTTCCATTTAGACCCATCACGATGTGGTTTGGGTCATTGTCTCTGATATGCTTGATTTTCCCTCATGTGACTGAGATGGTTGATATTTAACCTATTTGTAGCTTCTTTCTTTGGTTCTAGTTTTGGATATGGTTTTAACTATATTGAGGTAGATAAAGATGTTTCTATCAGTGTCAAAGTTAGGGATGTCATGAGGCTTGGTTATTTCCCAACTAATAAGCTTGGGATGGGTCAATGGTAACAACTCGAGGTATTGAAAGGGTTTTATTAGACTCAAAGACGTGATCTCATTTTATGGATCATACATTGTATCATGTAGGTCTATGGCGTTGGCTTCCTCTAAAATATCTAGCAAACTAGGGTCTTTGAGCTGCTCGCTATCCTCATTTCAATTTCTACCAAAAAGAAATCTGGAAAAAGGGTCTGGAAGTGGAATGCATTATTAGGTTTAGTATTATCATGTGACATAGGATCATGTTGTTGTTCTACACTTATTTCTAAACCATCCTGGTGTAAAGTGACTCTTTGTGGTGAAGTGGAATCTAAGATGGAATCATATTCTTGTTTTGTAGCAGTTCTCTATTTGGAAATGTGAATCACATCACATTCTTTATCATGGGTAGATTCCTTAGACAAGGAATCAAGTTCCCACCTAGTGGAGTCATCGTCATCCTCATTATCAATGGATCTTCTATAAGGTGGATATCTGGGAAGAATACATTTTCATTCTCTATATTAGATGTCACCTGATCTATGGCATTTTTATCTTTAGGTACCCAAATCAAGGTGGAGGAGGGACCTCATGTTTAGGCTGTGGCTTATCAAGATGTGGTGGCCTAGGATGGAGTGGCAAACTGTCGCATTCTTTCTTTCAATATCCTAGCCCTATCTTAATTTTGTTTGGCTTGAAATGTGCTTTAAGTGGTTCAAAGATGCATGTGCATTTTCGCAAAGGACCTTCGCTAGGGTAGCCCATTTCTCCATTAAGTCATAACCTTTACCAAAAAGGTGGGGGGAAATATTGATATTTTTTATCCTCTTTCTTCCCTCTTCCTTTATGCTTGGATATGTACCTCTACCTTCGACAAAGTGTTCATCATAGGTTTTAGAAGAAACGGTTAAAATTGGTTTGCCATGAGAATCAAGAGATGTTGGTAGGTCAAATAAAGAAACTGAATATTCTCCTAGCCCTTTCCATTGAAACTTTCATTTCCGTTCAAACTCCTTCATCAAACAACTCATCTCTCCATAATTTTTGTGTTTGGAGTCTTTTGATGGGAGAAGTGATAGGACTGATGGACTAGAAAAAACCACTTTCTCTTTTGTGGTGATGGGATTTCTTCCCTATTATGAGGAACAAGGGAGTTACAATATTGTGTGTAATTTAGGTCCCCGAATATGGTTACCTCTTGACCAAAATATAGAAACCTCAAACACTAAAGGTAAGTAGAATGAACATCTTGCATGTCATGTATCCATGGTCTTCCTAATAGGACATTGTAGGTTAACTTTAAGTTTAGAACTTGACAGACAATTTCCTTAGCAATTGGGCCAACCCTTATTGGCAAGATGACCATCCCTTTACAAGATCCTTCCTCATCATCGTAAGCCTTGATTGTAATTTTTTTCATAGGGTCAAAAACATCTTTCATGTATTCAAGTGCTCTTACCAAGTTTAGGGTGCAAATATTTTAACTGACCCCACCATCAACCAATACTCTCTTCACTATGTTTCTATGCACAAAGACCTCAATTTTCAAAGAAAAATTTTTGGGATGGGTGAAGGTTGTGTCATCTTTTTTAGAGAAGGATACATAGTGGGGTGCAACGAGGTTTCTCACCATGTTTTGGAACCTATTGACATCTAGATCATTGGTAACTAGGGCTTTAGTTAGGATCTCCCTATGTTCTAGAGACATCTATAACAACTCAAAAATGGAGATATGAGTAGGGGTTTTAGTAGCTAATTGACCAAACTATAATTGGAGATAGTAGAGCTTGTGGTGGCTTGATCTAAACTGGTGGTTTCCCCCGAAAAGACCACTTTAGAGGCTTGACCTCGGGTGATGGAATTCAAAGGTTTTTTTTTGTGTTTATCTTTGGAAACTATAACATTGACATCATCAAACCCAAATAGCATGTTGATTGTGGTATCATAATTATGGGTATAATTGACCTTTTCATTGGAAAAATTGTTCTAGTTATTCTCATAAGACTCTCCCTTTTCATGGATCATGAAGCAATTTTTGAATGCAGCATGGTCTTCATTGGTACAAAGACTGTAGACTTTGATGGTGTCGTCATCAATTAGCTTTTGGATAGCTCCCTTAAGGGTAAAGCAGTTATTGATGAGATGCCCTTGATTTCAATGATAGGCCAAAAAATGTTTTTCATTCCACCATGAAGGTTTGACTTGTGGTTCATATGGCTTAGCTTCTAGTAGTGTGATAAGTTCATCAGCCAAGAGTTTTTGCAAATCTCTCTCATACATCTCACCTATAGGAGTTTATACTGTAGGTGGGTTGGTGGACTTATACCCTTTTGGTGGAGGGGCTTGATTGTAGGCTACTTTTTTGTTAGAAGTATTTTGTGTAGATGAAGTAGCATTATTTCATCAATAGAATGGATGAATGTTTTCTTGTCTTGTGTGTTTTGGCTGGTAGGCATGTCAATATTATTGACATTGGGAGAATGTTGGTTTGGAGAGGGCTAAAGTTGTGCTTTAACATTGTTTTCTTCTTTCACTCCATCATTTACCATGTTCATGTTTTTATTTCTTCACCAAGATCTATGTTTATCATTTGATTGATTGGATGAGTTATTTTGTTGTGAAGAGTTATTAGAAGAACTATTTCTATCCTTTGACATTTTAAGGATATCGTTGTTCAACAAGTTTTCTTCTACTTTGGCTACATTTTCCAACGTAGTTTTGAAGTCTTTAGGGCCCTGAAGTTGGAGCCAATAGTTCATGGGTTTAGAGAAACTATTGACAAATATATAAGTTTTCTTCTTGTCTAAGAAAAATTTGAAAGATTCTCGTGAAAGTTGGTTCATGTTGCACAAGTCTATTTGGTAACCTCTCTTTCAATGTTGTAGGAGTATTGTGCAATAAAAATAGAGGCTAATTGGGCAAATGATTGAATATTTGAGGGGAGTTTAGAAAACCACTCCATGTCTTTCCCTCCCAAACTCTGAGGAAATAACTACATGAGGTAGGTTGTATCATATATAAATTCTATACTTAGTGTGTAGAATTGGTGGAGGTGAGCTTGAGGGTTTGATCTACCAAAGTACTTGTCATACTTTGGAATTTGTTTGTTTTGAGGAAATGGTGTCAAGATGACACTTCTGTCAAATGGGGAGGCCATATTTTTTCTAGAGTAAATTTTTTTGGTTGGACTTTGCCTCCCTTCAGCTTTTCCATTTCTATTGGCAGGTCTTCGAGTTTCTAGGTAATGATATCTAGGGGTGAATCCTCTTGATCCTTCTTGAGGTTAGATATATCAAAATTAGAGGGTAATTTTGCATCTTTTTGTGCCAACAACAATAGTTAGTGCTCTTTATGGATCTCTAGTAGTTTATCCATTATGTCAACAAGCTCTGGGTTCTATTGGAATTCTTCTATTCTTGACTCAATACTATCATTTCTCCAAAGTCAAGGTGTACCCATTATGTTAACTGGTTCTAAATTTTGTTGTTCTAATAGGGGTGATTCTTTGTCAATGATAGTTGACGAACACATAATGAGTATTGTAGGACCAATGGTATTTAAAGATTGTGCAGATTTTTAGTTTTCTTTGCTATCCTTACACTTACTCACATGGCCACTCTTTTCAGTTCTTTTTTTTAGCTCTTATATCGGTTTTGCGTAGTGACATTAGATGTGAATGGAATCCCTTTTAATCATTCAACATTTTCATAATGTGAGGATAAATTTTAGACCAAATTATAGTGAAGTATCAAGCTATCTTGCAAATTATTCCAACAATACCAAAGGTTATGGAACCTTGGTGATAGGATTCAACTCTGTGAAGCTAGGAGGTGAAAGGATGTGTGTCCTTTGATGTTTGACTAATGTACAAAGCTAGACCAATGATGTTTGTTGAATAAAAACCTTGGGTAGGATTGTTTAAATGACTTAAATGACAAAAAATTTCTTGCTTGATTTTTAAGGTATTGGTCATATTTAAGGTTCCTCATACTTGCAAAATGCTAATAGAGAAAAAGGGTATTCCGATTTTCTCTCAGATTTGGGATATTGTGTGTGCAAGTAGCCAATGTTTTGTAAATTCTCTCAAAAGTGTCACATAAATGATCAAATGAGTTATTTTATGACTTATATGTGTTATTTATGTCTTTACAAGGCATTATTCTGTACGAAAGAAGTGTTGTTTTAGATGCAAATGCATTATTTCAATCATCAAATGCGTTATTAAATTGTTCATATGTGTTGTTTCATGTTTCAAATGCATTGTAAAGGAGAATAAATGTTCTATTTCAGGTTGTACATGTTCTATTATAGGGTATAGAGTAGTGTTTTGGCCAAATTAGGGTTTGTTTGCAATCTTGTCTGAATTTTCTTGAAAGTCTTGCACTTTTTGGTTATTTATCTTGTCCTAAAACAAGCACATTAAATTATAGCAATAGTAAAAATGAAAGATTCCAAGCACAAACCTAAAATGTAAAATGACTTCCTGACAATGGCTTTTCTTAGGCTGGTGACTACAAGGTTTTAGTATTATCCAATTATGTTCAAATTTACTTCTCTACGAAAGAGAGCTTCTCACCAACAATAGGGAGGTTTGGTGCAATCTGTTTCGAGACTACCAGAGGAAGGCTATATTTTGAACAAAATTGTCTTGCATTCCACTAAGAATACAAGTTAGAAGTATTTCCCTCTCACCAGACCTACTAAGGTAAATCTTGGGAGGTATGCCTTTCTATGGCCTTTTAATCTACTTATGAAAGAGCAAGAAAGACCAAAATCAGAAATAGGTCTAGGAGTCTAATCACCCTATAAGGGTGAGAGCATATCCCTACTATCTTGACTTCTAAACACACCAGACATGACCAATTTAGTTTCAGAGCCTTTAATCTATGGAAGGCAAGAGGTTCTTAATTAAACTAAGTCTTTTGTTTTTTTCTTAGCTAATCCTCATAACAAACTAGACATTTTTGGCATTTTGATTCACTCCTAGGAATGAAGACCATAGGCCTAACACCCAATTTGAGATTTGAAATAGTTTTATCTAGGTTAAACTATATTTGGAAATGGAAATGTCGTAGTTTAAGTACTAGATGCCAAGAGGATTTAAGCTTACCTGATTCAGAGCTAGCAAAGGGCTAGGTGCATTTTTGAGTTTTCTTCACTTGTTTTCTGCAATTTTGATGATTTGGAAGCTCTTGTTCAGTTTAGAAGAGACTTGTAAGCACCCATAAACCAAATCTTCAAGCTAGATATGGAAATTTTTAGATTTGATCAAATGTGTTACACAAATACTCATGTGTTACAAATTTATGCAGATGCACTATAGAATCTTGTAAATGCACTATAGAATCTTGCAAATGTGTTATAGAGTCTTGTATATATATATATATATATATATATATATATATATATATAGAGAGAGAGAGAGAGAGAGAGAGAGAGTCTTGTATATATACATATACATATAAACATAGACCAAATATGGAATCAAGAAAGAGATAGAAATAGAACCCATAAAGCAATTTGTATTAGATACAGATCAACCTGTCACAACGTATATGTCAATATAGCTCAGTATATGTTGACGTACACTAGAGTTTGAAACTTTTGCTGATCTCAAAAATTTTGTGTAAAGAGAACTCATATCCGCATCCAAAACTCCAATCCTAGAACTTGAACACAAGAAAAATGGAAAATATGTTTTGGGAGGGGGGGAGGGCCTACCTTGGTCAAGCCCTAGATTGAGGAATTAACTTTGAAATTGAAATGTAAATGATAAAGGAAATTCTAACAAGTAGAAGAAACAAATCTATCAACAAAGACTATAACTACCAATGTAGATGTAATTGTGTTAAGCATGTAATGTAATTGTGTTGATTCAACATGCAAAAAAACAAAAAAAAAAGGAAGTTGTGTAAGTCAAAACCTAATGAATAAGAATGCTTGCAATTTTCCTTGATGAAGAATTGAAGAATTTGGATGGAAGAATGGAAGATCTCGTCCTTGAAAGCAAAAATATACTACCACATTAATGGAAGAAGCTTGATGCAAGAAGGAATATTGCAAGAAGACTTGAACTTGATGAATGTTTGAGATCTTGAATGTGCTCAATGTTGTGCTTGTGCAGATGTTTGTGGTATGTGTATGTATGATGTCTTTTTTCTATTCATGTCAAAATGAAATGCTTAAGCTCCTTTATATACTAGTTTTCATGATAAAAATCCAAAGAGAGCCAACTAAAGCATTGGAGAAAGCAACTTAAAAACTTAAGAGGACACATGATGCAAAGTTAAATTGGTTGTAGGTATAGGTCAACATATAAGTCAACTTGGGTCAACCTATACTTGAGGGTATCTCGGGGTCTGTAAATCCAAGGTCTCTGAGGTCATGCAAAAAGAATAAGAAAATAATTAATTTTTCTGAAAGATATTGTGAAGAAGGCATTAAAATCACATTTATGAGAGCCATGCATAGAAACTGCTGATGACTTAGATATTTGAGTGAGACTGGAAGAAGAGAAAGTGACCAAAACCTCACCAAGGATTTCTTTCACTTATATTTCTTTCAACACACCAAATACAAGCAAAAATCTATAAATTAGCATCACAAATTTGTTAATCCTAACCCAATACAAGATTGCCTAATTGCCTGATTTTTTGCTTACCCAGTTTGTGTAAAATTCTTCAAAAAATTAGGAAGAATTGTTGAAGAATAACCTAGGGTTTGTAAAATTTTGTTAGCCCTTGAGAAAATCCTAGGCAAGTTCTTTTGTGTGATCATTTCAAATTTCTTGAAATGTAATTTTGTTTTTTTCTAAAGGTGTATGTAGTTTCCATGCATATGTTCCTTATCCTAAGTTTTGAAATAGTTATGCTCTTATATTTCATGAATGTTTCAAATATATTAAGATGTAATTGTGTGAAGCAAAGGAGACTACATGTCCACATGCTTCTTTCATATTAAGGTTTTTGTAGTTGCGAGTGTGCAAATGAAGGAAATAGTCAATATAAACTGTTAGCGCATCATCGCAGGGCTAAGTTGAATGTCAGTTTTCTAAGTTGTGAAGTTGTGAGGTAAGAGGAATGTTGAGTTAAGCCAGTTAAGCACACCGTCATATGGTTAAGATGGATACCCGGTCTCAGAGTTGCAAAGGAGCAATAAAATGAATTTGAAGCATCGCAAGGTTGCAAGCATAAAGTATTATGAGGGCTCAACCATGGCAAGGTTGTGAAGTGTTAAAAGTTAAGGGCTTGTCACAAGGTCGCAATGGTTATAAAGGTGTGATTAAATATAGTTGTGAAGTTGTGATTGAATAAGAAGCTAAGGGTCCGTAACATAACATGTCTTATTGTAATAGAGAAAGTTTTTGGTGCAAAATGGTGAAATGGTCTTGTTCTTAGCAATCACATTTATAAGTTTTAAAGCATAAAATGACTTTTTCAATGACAAAATCTGAGCTCAATGTACAATTTTAAAAAATATATATATAGATTTAATATGTTTTATGAAGATTGATAGGTTTTCAAGTGTGCCACTCTTAAATACCAATTAAAGCTACGCTCTCATCACGGAAGTTGATAAAACATGGAAAGGAATAGGTTGTTATTACCATCTTCTCAAATTGCTTGAATTTCTAAGCGATTTCAAATGCAGAAGTGACTTCTGAGCAGTTTTTGTCAAATATAGCATACAGAATCAGCGAAAATATTTGTGGAAATGGCCCAAAGAGAAGGAGAAATGATCACACAGGCAGTAATTGAAGTACTAGACACTCCCCTGAGGGTTCCCAACACATTTGAAGAAGAATTGACGCACATCTTGCCTGGTTCCACAAATGCTCAGAATGCAAATAACCTTGCTTTCAAAGATCCATATACAATGTGCAAAGACTCAATTGTCCCTGACAGAAATGGGTATGAATTGTTTTGGTTTTTCTATAAGAACAGAGTGAAAGAAGTTTCAATTTGTAACCCTTCAATAAGAAATTTGGGAAAATTGATAATGCCATAGGTATTTGTGGACATGAATTTGGTCAAAGCATTAATCAAATGTTATAATCCTGTAAATAAGTCATTTCACAAGATGGACAGAAGTGTTTTCTAGCATTGGATAAAGATGCTTTCATATAAGCATTTGATTTGGGTGGAGCTATGTCATTACCCATTGATATTATAGATTTGAATGAGAATTTTAAGAAACATAAGAGTTTTTATATGGGTAAAAACATGACTTGACACATTCGCGAGGTGAAGAAGGAGGTAGGAGAAATTCCAAAGAAGAGAGATATTGACAAAGTCATGCCCTTGGATTTCTTTCAAAGGTATTTTCAAAATACTGTGTTTGGTATTGACAAAGTCCTAGGTACAGATGGGACCATGAATGCTTCAAGGGCATATTATGTCATGGCTTTAAATATTCAAGACCCAAATCACTACATAGATTATGATTTTGTAGAATACATCATTGAGAGTATTCACAAAGAAATTTTTGTTGCCCAACAAGGAGAAGTAAAGGATTTTAAGTTCCTTCATTACTCCTTGCTCATGCACCTTATTTTGTCAAAGAATGTTGATGTATTTGACCAAAACTTTTTTGGGTCAACACAAGAATGGGGAGAGAGGCTACTAGTGCAAAGATGGAGATGGGTATGGAAATTGTATTATCGATATGCAAATGTTATCTCTTTCTATAATGACTTTGTTTATCCAGTTTTGAAAATGATAGGTCGTATAATTGAAAGAGTTCCTAGAAATATTAGGAAGATTGTTAGACTTAAATGATGCTTCGATGTTGGAAAATAATTGACTCGTGATTGGGGTAGTATTTTCTTATTTGAAGAGTATATTGTTATAAGAATCTTTGGGTGTCCTCAATCACCCCATATTTTGCCCAAGTATGTTCCTGAGAGGTTAAGATTGGTAGAAATTTTATGGCTGCTAATTTCTTTAAATAGGGAGTATTTGGAAAAGGGTGTCAAGAAGGGGACATTTTTGTGTAGATGTACTAAAGTGGGGGATTTTGAGATTGGCAAGAATGCTATTGAAAAAACCAATTCCTTTTTGCAAAATTATAAGATGCCAATTGGACTAGCTAGAACCTATGAACCCTATAATGTAATAAGGCATGATTTGAAAAGCATGAGAAGATATAATTTGCCCCCTACAAAGCCTATGTGGGAAAAGGATATTATTGTTGATGTGTTGAGTGAGGAAGTTTGCAGGGAAAGAATGATAAAAATTAGAGACATTGTCAACTATGAGCGAGAAATGGGAAAGGCGGACCCATCTTTTAAAGGGTTTTATCCTAATGAGGAATATTGGGTCAGACTGGATAAGTGTGTTGACAATTTTGATGAGTTGGTAGCTCAAGTCCCTGAGGCAATCAAGAAGAAGATTGATCCAAAGTATGTTGATGATGAATATACACTTGAGGTATCTGATGAAGAGGATCAATCTAAAGACGACCAGCCTGAACAAGATGTTCAAGATGTTCTCGAGAGTTCTGCATGGCTAGAACAAAGGCATAAGAAGAAAAAGATGGTAGAAATACCAAACAAGCCTTAGCAAAAGGCTCTTCAGATTTTGCCAAGGGGAAGTAAGTACTTGGATTATGTTAGAAGAAGATTCCTAATGTCTCAAGCATCTAAGAATGAGCAAAGAGCAAACAAATTGCAATTAGAGACACAAATGATTGAGGATAGAATCATTGAGGCTAAGGAGTTTATGGATGATGGCAATTTTATTAAGTCAAATGAATTCAAAAGCTTCCTTTTTAAAATAAAGAGAAATGAATTGAAATTGCAAATAAAACCTGGAGAAATCTTCAGATGAAAAGGTTGTTGGGTTGATACAAAAGTTGTAGGAGTATGACCTTGCTAGTGAAACCCTCACTAATGAAGAGGCTAGAGATCTAGTAAGGAGAAGTGGTATGATTATCTTCCCAGGATGGGATCTAAGCTCTTCATTTTTACTTGATCAAATAAGAAGACAAGAGAGATCAGTTTCTCTTGAAGATGAAAACCAATATGGGGAGTTAATGGGATCAGGGTTTAATGTGGATACCCGAACAATGGCTATATGGAGTCTACCTCTAGAGGATGATAAGCTCACTCTCATGGAAATAATGGAGTCCCTAGGGGAAATGTTATATTTTGGCATGTGCAATCTACATCTAGTGACCAAATTTTGGGAATGCATACTTCGGTAGCATTAATGGATAAGCATAAGATGGACACTCTTCAAGCTCAACTTGAAAAAACCTATGAAAAAATTATTGGGACAAGGAGTTACGAAGAGGAAATGAAGAAGACTTATGTCTTAAAACAAAATGTCATCAAACTAGAAATGGAGGTGGCTTCACTGAAGAAAAATGTCAGAATTGTTACAAAGGTTCATGATGAAGAAGTACAGATAGAGGACCAGATATTCGACATAGGGGAAGCATCAGGCCAAGCTATGGACATTGATGAAGAAAAATTAGAAGCCTGTAAGGATGTAGAGATCAAAACTTTGAAGAGTTTATTAGTCCATAAGATCAATGCATTGAAGACAATCTCACAAAATGTGCATGGCAGTTATATTGCCTTAGAAGGAGTGGAATACAAATGTGCAGAGGCAATTGCTCTATTATCTCCATTATTTAGCACATGGGGCCCTTACATTCAGTTTTTTGATAGCATAATCACAATACTTCCCCAAAAGAAGGACCTACCAAAGGCAACCATTGTGAGTACGAGAAAAGCAATTCATAAGGTAAGAGATCTAAATGGTTTCTTTGGGGGCAAGATGTAACTAGTACAAAGTAAAATGGAAGTAATTGTTGCTGGGACACCAAATTTTGTGCCTACAATCTTGGATAGCAAAGGCAAAATAAAGGACTAGACTGAATGGTCATCATCATTTGATAATATCCTTGATCATCCCAGGTTTTTGTCTTTTTGTAACAATGAAGCAAGTGCCACTGCTGTCTATGATATGGTAGACATACTTTATAAGTTAGAAGCAAAGATGTCTAAAGTAGCTTCTGAGGTTAAAGCTATAACTGATGCTAAATGGATCAAATGCCGAGAGGAGCTGGACACAATCAGAGATATCACATGGCTTGACATTGATACAAACATCACTATTTCGGAGTTGATTACATATATCAAGGTACTGTCAGCCGATGATAGTGACTAAATACAGTTGAGATGCAGTTCAAAGAAGGAAAAGGTAAAGAAAAGGCATGGATGGTGACAAAAAATAAAAGACAAATTTGATTTGTTGAAAAGATATTTGCTAACAAATGCCACCTGCCAGTTTTGTAACTGCATCTTAATTCTAGGACCAAGTACAAAGAATTTTTTGCATCTAACAAAATAGGAATATCTTTGTACCTATTTTTTATTAAGATTTTGACAAGTGTCCTCCCATCTGAAGCTTGTTGCAATCCTTTCTATAAAAGGATTCCCCAGATGTAGGGTAGAAGTCCAATTTTCTAATAATTTTGATAATTATGTTATTGTTATCGGTCCATTGAGTCCATTGTAAGTTTCATGATGTATTCTCCTATAATTCTGAGAATACAAGCAAATGTTGAGAGATCTATTATTTGTTTTGAAGGTTTTTGCAATCTTACTAGTATTCTTGCAATTTTTCAAATGAAAATTAATGCAAAAGAGCAAGTTATGCTATATTTTTGTCTTTGAATTATGTCTCCATTATTGTGTAATGGTTATCTTGGGATTGTATAAACAAGTTTTATACAATTTAATGCAACTAGGATAGGTTGTATATAAATTTGTTGTTGCTTTTAATTCAAGGAATTAAGTAAATGTTCCAATAAATTGATAGGGTTTCTGGTTATGCAGTAGGGTTATTCATAAGAATGAGTTTAGGGGTAATTACTAATAAAATTAATTGTAATGCAATTAATTAGCTCAAAATGTTTTGCTAGGTAGACTCTAAATCCCAATGAATAGGGCACTGATCATATATTCAATTACAGTTTGAAGAAAATCATGGGATTGCATTGGGCATAGATATAAAATCAAAATCAATTCTACTTTAAATGCATGAAGAATATCATAGTTGGTCTATACTTGTTTACACTTAATCTATGTGTTTTAGTTAATTGTTGTTACCCAGAATTACTTGTAGATCTAAGAAGAAGTGTGACCAATCTACTATAGGGGATGATAATTGTAATAAAATGTAATTGAATGAGAGAAATGTGAAAGTAGTATCAAGTTCTAAATCTTTTATCCCTAAGGTGCACCTGCCTTGGTTTTGTAGAGCGAAAAGAGTAGAAAATCTTTTATGATTTTGTTGAAGTTGGGTCCAGATCTTAAGATCATCTAGCTGATCATGGGAAATAGCTAATCCTTAGGTTATTTTGATCTTTACCATCTTGGTATCAAGTATTTTGTTGCTTGGTAGTGTAAAAATACCAACACTACCCACAAACATTACCTCACAATTCACATCACAATATCCAATTGAAAAATCAAGCACATTGAGGGTTGTAAAAGCTCCAAAAACTCAAAAATTACTAAGTGTTGGAAAAGAACCAATTTGCCTTTATCAAACCCCACTAATAATTCATTTTTTTTAAAATCAACAAATTAATTAAGATTTTTTCCCTATTTCATCTAGGTTCCCTAATTATGCAAATGTTATTTTAATGAATGCACATAAGACACATTTTTTAAAAATATTAAATTGCTTAAATAACTATTAAATACTATTCCACATTAAAAATTAACAACACATTGCAAACTCTTTACTAGTTGACCTCAAGAAAATATTAGGGTTTTCTAGGCATTGCCAATTATAGTAGCTAGGGTACAAAGTAATATACACATAGGGAGACATCCTTGATTAAATATGATGGGCATGGTACAAAGTAATTTGGCAAGTGTGATTCTCTGATTTAGCAACCATTACGATACACTCAAACCTATGGAGCTAGATGGAGTTGAGACTTGAGAAGTATTAGAAAAATATAACAACAGAAACAAAGAAGATAAAACAAAGAAATAGTATGCTATATTATATTGATCAAATGATCCTTATATATACAATCATAAAGACAAATAACTTTCCTATAAATCATCTAAACTTACTAACAACAAACTACAAAGGACTGACATCTATCTATGAGGAGGACAAATCTACAACTAGTTAATGTTTTAAACTAAACTCTATGACTCATACACGTGAACTAAAACTATGTTGCTAGCAATGCAAACATAGGTTGCCACATATGCAACAATCACTTATGACAGTGTTGTTGGAACATTAACTCCAACACCCCCACTTAATGTGACAACTAAAAGAAACATTATGTCGAAACTATTCTTTGAAAATAGTTCATAGACCAATAAGACTTCCTCAAGTTGCTTCCAACTACTAGTATAGTCATGCAGCTATCATCTAGCTTCAAAACACCATTGGACACCATTTGCACATGAAATGCCTCATAACCCTTGTAAAGGTATGATGTCAAGCTTCCAAATTTTTAGATCTCTCTGAACCATTGGACACCAAACCACACATGTATGTTTGATAACCCCGATAAGGTATTGTGTCTCCAATCAATTAGCACCTCACACTATTGAGCATCCATCTAGCCTCTACTGCATCATTTCCTATCTCCAAAGTATTGTCTTCTTCAAAATAAAATAAGTTCTTCATCTTCAATGAAATCATCATCACCATTAAGATCTGACTATTCTTCACCAAGCCTCGTCTCTTTGATAACTTCTTCTCTAACACACACAATTTAGCAAGAAGATGGCTCTAATACCATATTGGAAAAATAGAACAACAAA
Source organism: Cupressus sempervirens (assembly GCA_028749045.1). Lineage (NCBI taxonomy): Eukaryota > Viridiplantae > Streptophyta > Pinopsida > Cupressales > Cupressaceae > Cupressus > Cupressus sempervirens. The sequence goes on along the minus strand of CM053788.1, from coordinate 563,122,858 downwards.
GACAAAGAAATTATATGCTATATTATATTGATCAAATAATCCTTATTTATACAATCATAGAGAAAAATAACTTTCCTATAAATTAGCTTAACTTATTGACAACAAACAAAAAAGGAATGATAACTAACTATGAGAAGGAGGTCACATCTACAACTAGTTATTGTTTCAAACTAAAGCTCTATGACTCATACACCTGAATTGAACTTATGTTGCCAACAACTCAAACATAGGTTGCCACATATACAACACTCACTTATCACAATGTTGTTGGAACTTCAACAAGAAGCACATATGATTTCCCTTAATGGGGTAAAATACATAGAATACAACTTTGTTAAATTTTAATAACTAAATCATGTTAGCAATAGATTTCAACGTGCATATTAGTATCTCAATCATAGTAAAATAAAATCACATTATTGTTTCATCTCAACACATTGCAATGCCATGATCACGTCTAATCCACATTTAACTCATATATTGACATTATTAATTTTAATATAACAAAAAATAGGGAAACACCATATCACATTAAGCTCATGAAATATCATCAATAGATTATGCATCAAGTTCCCATGAATAACTAGGTACAAAGAATAAACAAATGCATTTCAATGCAACATCACAACAATGATTGGCATGCAACAATTCATACACATCACGAGGCATGAAAACATGAAACATGCACTAAAGTGGAGCAAAGAACAGGCACTTGAGAGCAAAACCAACATAACTCAACATTTCTCGAATCAAGGTCAAAACATACTGAGCTATCTACATCTCAAAAATCCGAATAGTAGAGATTACATAGTTAAACTACTAATCTCTCTAATTGCATTCTCTCTTTTTTAAAGTGAATAGAAAACTCTACACCACATTTTCCAACACTCTCGAGCTCTTAAATATCACTATCATGATTCCAATATTGTCTTTCATGAGCTATTGCCATTCTTCATGGCATACCTTGTTATTATAGAGGGTGTTGTCTCCATTCTTGAGGGTATGAGTGATGATGTTTAAGCTTTTTGTTTCATTCATGTTATTTACTATGATTAGTGAAAGTTTATTTTTTATTCAGAGCATCAATGTTGACTTTGAAAGCTCCATCACCTTTTCATTCTCACCAAGACTCAATAGGGTCTTAATCCTTGTAGAATGGGAACTTAACATTCTTAGATTAGCTATCCAATCGCATTCCTTGATTGACCTTCCATGGAGGTTTAAGGCCACTCTAGGGGTTTGACTATTATGGTAGGATCCTTTGTAATCTCACACACATTTTCTATGCCCCAATATAGGTATTCAAAGCCTCTAATGCACAAAGGTTTCATATTCTTCCACTTTATATTGTTATTTCACTATTTTCCTTGAATTCATTAGTTTAGAGTGATTTTTGGTTTTCTATGCACTTCTACCACAATTGGTATTCTCTTGTTGTGTGTGGTTAGTGTTCTACATGTAGACCGATGCAAATTTTCGCTTGATATTGGAGTTCTAATTAACTGTGGACAACAATGCATCTTTGTGTGTTATGGAAAACAGTGTGCCACAATGGTATTATGGCTAGTGAGCTACTTCAATTTATTTTTAGGCCTATGATTCTCTTAAACTTAAAGAGGAGTAAAAATTTATTAAACACAGAAGAGTGTTAAAAAGTCAGAAGGACCAATTATTTAGCAAAGAAAAGAGAAAAGTTGCACGTAACCCATCCTTATCTATTAATTGAACCAACACATGAGCCAAATACCTGATTCTCTTCTCTTTTCTTCTTTTCCAATTTTTAATATCTATTTTTTTTAAATCTAATTAATACTCCTCCCTCTCCCTCTCCCTCTCCCTTGTTTTAGCATTGAGGGAAGTAAAAACTAGATAACGCTAACTAGATATTTCTTCTTTTCTAGTAAAACAACTAACTACAAAACAAAAATAAAATTGTATCTTTGTATTGCCTAGCTTAACTCCCTCTCCCTCTTCCTCTCCCTCTCCTTTGTCTTAACATTGAGGGAAGTAAACACTAGATAACACTAACTAGATATTTATTCTTTTCCAGTAAAACAACCAACTACAAAAGAAAAATAAAATTGTATCTCTGTATTGCCTAGCTTAAATAGATTAGTTGCGAACCTTAACCCCTTAGGTTCCTTCAACTCCTTGTCCCATGTATTTACAGAGACATAATTATACTTAATGTTTTCACAAATTTATAAAGACAAATTTCATTCAAAAGATGGAAAGCCAAGCAATGGTCTCGCTGACTGCATTTCAGCTTAGGGAAGCTGCCTCACAAGGATTAACCAGGTGAAACTTGCATTGCACATGTTAAATGCATCTGTAGTAAGTATCCTCCAAAGCAGACACTCTGTAATAACTTCAGAGAAAAGAATTGCATTTATTTTCAGTGCATTCATCCAACCCAGATTGCTGGTGACCAAACACAAATATTTGCCAATTCTATTGGAATGTTTAGTATAGGGCTCCATTTGGATGGCTTCCTCATTTCTATATGTTCCATTAAATGCACATCTGTATGAAGTATGGTTCATAATACAAGGATAGTCTATAGGTGAGCAGCATGAAGGAACTTTTTGAAGAGTCAAGATTACACAAAATAGGTAACTTTCTAATATAGATCCACAATAAAAAGAACAACTTGAAAAAATCACAGTGAACTGCTTAACTGACCTTTTGGTCCCTTAAACTGGTGGTCTCGTAAACATCATTCATTAGAACCCTTTCATTTCATAAGCTTTTCTAATTTCATAAGCTTGTCTATTTTCATAAGATAAGCTCACCACGGTTTCGTTGCTCCCAGCATGACATCCATCTCCCAAAAGAAATTGCAAAATTTCAAAGTATACAACTGTTTGATGACTGCTTGTTCTGAATGGAATTCAATGCTACCAATAATCTCCACAAGAACACGTTCCCTCCTTGAAAAGGTGGAAACGGTTAGCATCCCTGACGATAATTTCTCTCCTCACAATCTTGGATATAAACTTAGTGGCCTTGTGGCAATCGCCACACACACGAAGATTCTTTGTGATGCGAATGGGGATGCCAGAGCTTGTGTTGATAAGGGCAAAAGCAATAGCCAACTTCTCACTATGTATGCAAAGCATATGCTCCTTCATCTCCTCCTCCACATCATGTAGCACAAAATTTGTGTCAGGAACATACCCAGCTGTCTTCATCTCCCCAGCCAAGTTCTCTAGAGCTGAGTAAATTTCCTCTGTTTGAGGATGTGATCTGTCTCCCGCAAGGAACATGTGAACCTTCTTATCAACCTCAACGAAGCTACATCCTGGAGTCTTTCTCATTCCCTTATCTCTCATTATAGTTCTCAACGTGTTTACGTCAGCCCATCTACCAGCTGCTGCATAGACATTTGATAACAGTACATAATTTACAGCATTTTCAGGCTCGATCTCAAAAAGGTGTTTTGCTGCATATTCTGCAATGTCAACATGGCAGTGAATTCTACTAGTACCAAGCAGAGCGGCCCATACATCAGCACTAGGTTGCAAGGGCATATTCTCAATAAGTTGTTTGGCTTCAAATAAATGCCCAGCACGACCAAGAAGATCAATCATGCACTCGTATTGTTCAATGTTGGGAGTCATGCAATAATCTTGACTCATAGAATCAAAGACTTGTCGACCTTGGTCCACCAGGCCTGAATGGCTGCAAGCATACAAAACACAAGTGAACGTTATGTAATCTGGCTTTATGCCTGCTTGACGCATTTGTGAAAACATAGCAAGGGCCTCGTTTCCATGGCCATGCATTCCATACCCTGCAATCATTGCAGTCCATGAGATTACATCTCGTTTGGGCATTTTGTCAAACACTTGACGTGCAACCTGTATACTTCCACATTTGGCATACATTGCCAAAAGGGAATTTCCCACGGATAGATCTGATTCAAATTGTTTTTCAATAACGTACTCATGGATGTCCTTGCCCTGTTGCAGAGCAGCTAAGTCAGCACAGGCACGGAGCACGCTAGAAATCGTTGCCTGGTTTGGTTGCATGTCTTCTAGTTCCATTTGATGAAAAAGTGCCAGAGCCTCATTGGCGATTCCATTCTGTGCATACCCTGAAATCATGGCAGTCCATATGACCACATCTCTTTTACTTATATTATCAAAGACTTTCCTTGCAATATCTACATTCCCACATTTAGCGTACATGTCAATTAGAGAATTCTGCACAAAAACATCTGATGGAAGACTGTATTTGATTATATAACCGTGAATCTCCCTACCCTGCTGCAAAGCTGAGAGGTTAGCACATGCCTGGAGAGCACTTGGAAGAGATACTTGGTTAGGAGCCATATCTGCCAATTTCATCTCGTTGACGAGTTTCAGAGCCTCATTAGAACTGCCATTTCGGGCATACCCTGCAATCATTGCATTCCATGTAACAACGTTTCTTTTTGGCATCTTTCCGAACACTTGACGAGCAATATCTAATCGTTTACACTTGGTATACATTGTAACAAGAGAATTCCCTACGTAGATATTCAAATCAAATTTTGTTTTAACAATGTAGGCGTGGATTTCCCTGCCCGGATGTAGAGCCGCTAATTCACCACATGCAGTTACAACACTCAAAATTGTTGCACGATCGGGAATCACACATTCTAGTTGCATACTCTGAAACAGAAACAGTGCTTCCGCGGCTTGCCCATTCTGCGTGTACCCAGCAACCATTGCATTCCATGACGGAACATAATTTTTATTAGTTCCTAACAATTCACGTGCAGCAGCTATATCCCCACAACTGGCGTACATGTCTATAAGAGAAGTCATAACAAGAGGACTCGACTCAAATCTATTCTGAATAATGTAATAATGAACATTCTTGCCTTCTTGAAGAGCTGATAGCATGGCACAAGCCGAGAGCACAGACACAATTGTTGCCTGGTCGGGTTTCATGTTTTGCTGCTGCATATCATTAAAAAGTTTTAAAGCCTCACTGGCACATCCACTATGTGCATACCCTGCAATCAAAGCATTCCATGATACTACATTTTTCGTACACATATTGTCAAACAATTGACGAGCAACTTCAGGTTTTCCACACTTAGCATACATGGCTACAAGAGTATTTCCCACAAAAATATCAGACTCAAGTCCTGCATCAATGACCTGATTATGAATTTCTTTGCCCTCCTCTAGCGCAGATAAGGATGCACACGCTTTGAGCAGAAAGGGAAATGTGAGCTTGTCTGGCTGTATGCCCGTCTGTATCATTTCATAATATAGTAGAAGAGCCTCTTCACAGAGCCCATTGCAGGCATACCCTCTGATCATCATATTATATAAGAAGGCATTTCGTTGAGACATTTTGTCAAATACTTGACGCGCTTCAACCATTTTCCCGCAGATAGCATACATGGCAGAAAGTTTGATTCCCAGAATACCATGTTGGTATAACCCAGTGATGATTAGTTGGGCGTGAAGCTGAATCCCGTGGCGGACTATTCTGTTTTTTATGGACGCTTGCAAGAGGGAAGCATAGGTTTTGACATTTGCAATCATATGTTCTGAAGAAAAAAATCTCTTCATTAGAAAACCGCTGATGACCTCATATCAGCTGCAGCAGAACTATCTAGTAAAGCATTCGAATATGTTCTTTTTGGTAAGAATAAGAGAAAGATGAACCCGGACGTAGAAAGAGCCTTATAAGAAGTGGTATATTAGAAGATTGAGCATATTTTGTTGGCTATATATACAGAGAGAGAGAGAGCATCAACTGGCGTTATATCCTCGTTTAGTTTGCTGAATCATTATGTTTCAACACATTTTGAAGCAACTATTAATCTATTAGCAGACGAACAGAATCGTTGTGTACCTGAAATTTATAGCGCCGCAATATATATAATATATATAATAATACATTACACAATCAAAGGGATGCGCAATTGTATTCGAACACTTGTTTGCAACTCAAATTCCCGTCATTAATAGAGCCATAGCTAACATGTATAAGAACCAACCCAGCTTAACCCAGCTTAACTTAACCCACACTCGATTTAGGGTAACCCATAAGTTACATAGGAAGTAGATGTCAAAGAAAAAACAAATTTTGTCTATATAAATACTCACTCCCTCAACCTTCTGCAAAGCGTATAAAAATGTTTTCCTTACAAGGCTTGGCTACAATCCATTCAATGGGATGTATTTATTGTAACTGGGCAACTTTGACTTGAACTAATATTTTTTCTTTCAGTATTTGTAATGAATGTTTTTTTGAATTGCTTCGATATTTCAACTTAATTGTATTATTTTTTCTTTCAGTATTATACAAGATAAGAAAATCTATTTGCAAATTTATACTTCTATCACAACTTTAGTTTTTCGTTTCTACTGAAAGGGATTTGCCAATTAGTCTGCCACTCAATACTCGTACTATCCCATCAAAATTTTAAAATGGATATACCCTTAAAACTGTTCACTTATCAAATATACTCATTTGATCATCTTTAAGGATCAACAGCATTCCGTGCCAGCCCCGCAGAGTAAGGAATTTCAGATAGTAACAGAGCAAGAGCAGTGCTTTGATTGTTTCTCATATTATTCAGAGCACCACATAGCAGATGGAGTAAGAACTCTTTGGTTTGCCTTACACTTCAATTTATGATGGAATTCCTATCTTATTGAGTTAATTGTAACAAAATTGTCAGCATGAACCCCCTTCATGGTATATTTCCATATTGAAATCCAGATTACTGAAGTTTTTGAATATGATACGTAATGCATTGGCATCACTGCCATATCTTCAGATTCAGTGCAATAAGAATTCCCTTAGAAATCGTGCAAATGGAAGTGGACATTGCAATGAGCAACTATCCATGTCATATGTAGAAAGACTACAGGGTACTAAGAACAATAGTGGCTAACCAATTTTTCAAGTTAAATGCATTTTCCGACTGTGCTCTATTTCAGGCTTGCAGCATGCACATTTAGCATCATAAATGGTCCGAAATCAAATCTACAGGACAAACAAGAAAGTATTACCCTTCAATCAATTGATTTTCGTAGTTCTTCTAGTTTACCAAATAATTCAACCACAGTCTTGGTAATACCATTGTTTTCAAATGTGTTTGACAAAGAACACCGACAATGAGTCCCTCGCCTTTCCGTTGGAGAAGTACTGATGTATAATCAAATCGGAATTAGGATTTTCATGATCGTATGGATGGACAGTATGTTAAAAATAGCAAATCAGTTGCTCTTTTATGGAGTATTTGAATCGATTGATCCATGAATATACTTACTGACCAACTGGTGGTATCATTTTACAAATTATTTACCTTCATCAAAATTAATACACTTCACTCCTGCATTATGAATTGTTAATCTCAGAGCTTTATGCACCGCTCAGATCTGCAATTTAGAATGAGATTCAAAACTGGGCTATCATCTCATATCAGGTAGCATGCACAAGCTTGGAACTAAGCACATCCATTTTTTGCTGGTTCTTGTATTTGAGATCATCAATAATCTCCAAAATAACATGATCTGCCATTGAAGTGAAGGAAACAGTTTGAATCACTGACAATAATTTCAAGGCTAACAATCTTGAGGAACTTAGCAACCACGTAGTTTTAAGCTCACACAAATACTCTTTGGAAAATGTATATAGATTCCAGGAATTGTGTTGATAACTGTGATGGGATTTTCCCTACGTCTGTAAAGCTTATATTCCATAACCCTCCTCCATGTTATGCAGAACAAAATTGGCGTCAAGTGCATACCCTGCTTCCTCCATTTTTCGATTCAAGGTCTGCAAAAATGCATAGATTTTTTCATATTCAGGATGTGATCTGTCTCCCACTAGAAAAGAATGAACCTTGTTATTTACCTCAATCAAGCTGCAACCAGGTGTCTTTTTTAACCCCTTTCCATTCATCATTTTTCTAATCCTTGCTGCATCATACCATCTGCCAGCTGCAGCATACATATTTGCCAGCAACGCATAATTTCCAGCATCTTCAGGTTCAAGTTCAAAAAGGTGTTTAGCTGCACGTTCTCCCAGTTCAATATTGCCATGAGTTCTGCAAGCCGAAAGTAATGCTCCCCATACAGCAGCATTAGGTTCTAATGGCATGTTCTTTACAAACAATTCTGCATCATCAAGATGGCCAGCACGACCGAGAAGGTCAACCATGCATGCATAATGATCCACTCTTGGATTTATGCCATAATCTCTACTCATACATTCGAAGTTTTTCCAACCCTCGTCAACAAGGCCCGCATGAGTGCATCCACTCAAAATATGTGTGAAGGTGACGTGATCTGGCTTTATTCCTGCATTTACCATTTGTGCAAAAAGAGCAAGAGCATCCTCCGCAAACCCATGCCTTGCATATGCAGAAATCATAGCAGTCCATGCCACCACATTTTTGCAAGACATTTTTTGAAAAGTTTGGAGTGCAAAATCAATTCTCCCACATTTGGCATACATGTCGATAAGAGTTGTCTCCAAAAGATCATTTGAATCAAATCCCCATTTAATAATGTACGCATGAAAACAATTACCTCCTTGTAGTGATGTTAATCGAGCACAGGCAAATATAACGCTAATCATTGTGACAGCCTGAGGTTTTATAGATGAAAATTGCATTTCATGAAAGATGGACAAAGATTCAGCTGCTTGTCCATTCTGGGCATACCCAGAAATCACTATATTCCATGAAATCACATTCCTCTCGGACATTTTTTCAAACAATTGCCTTCCAATCTCTAGAGATCCGCACTTCGCATACATGGCTATGAGGGAATTCGCCACGGTTACATCTGACTCAAAACCATTTTGGATAACGTAATAATGGATTTCCTTTCCCTCTCGGAGGACTGGTAAGTCAGCACATGCTCGGCTTATACTCACAATGGTAACCTGGTTGGGTTTCAAATTTTCCAGTTGCATTTGATGGAAAAGCTTCAAGGCTTTGCCGGCACGTCCATTCTGAGCATATCCTGCAATAAGTGAATTCCATGAAACCAAATTCCTCTTCTTCATCTTGTCAAACACTTTGAAAGCGATATCTATCATCCCACACT